>JBAFTA010000009.1:29537346-29551748 GCA_036919975.1 Melanotaenia parkinsoni
CCAGTCTGAAACGTGTGTCCATGCTGGGTTAGCAGGCGCGAGAGACGCTGCTGCTGATGATGATATATTCCACGGCCGTGCTGTGTTCAGGTTCCTCACCTTCATACATTTTACAACAAAGACAGAGATTTTAAATGCACATAATTCCCTCCTTTGGATCCGAACAGAACTAAAGAAGCTGGCGAAGCGTGGCAGCAGCTGCCGCCAGGAGACACATCCACCTCCCAAATCCCCCGAGCCAGGCCCAGTCGTCATGGCCACCTAGGCACCGACTTGTTATCTAACCTCCCCCCTCCTCCACTGCAGCCCTGACTCCAGGAGATGGACATCAATACCTCATCTTCTGTCTGTTGTTCTGAAGCCTTTAACTCTTTAGCCCTTCCAGCAGGATCGCAAACATATTTCAACATTTAATTCCTGCTTCATTTGACTCCAACATAGAGATTTAGAATAAGGCGTTATAAATATGCTTTGTAAAGACATCCAGTCAATCAGAGGGCTTTATGGGCAGCACTGACTCTCCCATTTAAACCCCTCTTGTTAAAAACAAGGTGTTTCAGTTTCTTTATTAAATAAAAAAAATCCTTTCTTTCTACAGAGAACTCAGACACTGATTACACTTTTATTAAACCACTCATTAAATGCAAGGGAAAAAACCCACAAACCACCAACTGCAGCTGCCTGCTTTAACCTTTTAGACCACTGAAGATTTAAAATGTTAATCGTGCTCCCTAACAAGCTTCCAGGCAGCCTTTATCAGGGCTAAAGCTTCATAAAGGCACTTTCTCAAACTGCCATTCAACTAAATTTATTTTTGTTCATTTTGTTGGTCTGTGTTGGCCCTGTGATGGACTGGTGACTTCTCAAGGGTTTACTTCAGAGCCCTGAATTAAATTAAGCAATCAGGAAATGGACGGATGGATTTTTCTTCTCCTTTTGGTAGAGTTGTGATTTACTTGTTTGAACTGTTTCTTCATATCTTGCTTGATATATTTACACATTCACCATATATGGTCATCAGAAGAATCAGGCCGATGTAAGCCATTTTAAGTTGTTATTAATATAAATTCTTATGTGAATCAAAACTAGTAGTGGAAACCTGGCTAGTGTTTGCATTACAAGAGAAATGTAAGGATTGCTAAGCCCCTGGGCTGCACAGGTTGTGTGGTGGTTGGCACTGCGGCCTCACAGCAAGAAGGTTCGAACCTTGGCTGGGAAGGTTGGATCGGTGGCCTTTCTGTGTGGAGTTTGCATGTTCTCCCTGTGTTTGCGTGGGTTCTCTGATGGCTTCCTCCCACCCTCCAAAGACATGCATGTTAGGTTAATTAGTCACCCTAAATTCTCGCTAGGAGTGCGTGTGTGGTTATTTGTCTCTCTGTGTTGGCCCTGCGATGGACTGGCGACCTGTCCAGGTGCACCTGCCTCTCACCTGCTAATTACTGGGATGGGCTCCAGCTATCCTGCAACCCTGAATTGGACTAAGCGGTACAGAAAATGGATGGATGGATTGTTAACCCAGCCACTGAGTTCATAGGAAACGTAAAAAGCTGGGTTATGCTTTCTGATTTTCATTTAACTTGCCACTGATTCACTGAGTACCCGTTAGGGGCATAGCCGGGGTTGATTTGACCAGATGTAAGGCTACAAGGTCAACAGTGATAAAAACTGCATGTTGTGTGAAATCAGTAAACTGAGCAAATCATCAAAACGTTAGAAAATGCTAACTTCCTTCATTGCTGCCACATTTGTCATTTTGTTTCCCAGTCCAGGAACAGGCCTAGTGCACAATGGTTCCCATGATGGAGCCTGCTATCTATGCAAACATGAGGTGAAACAGCAGGAAAGTTCTCAGCTTAAAGGTCCAGTGTGTAAGAATTACTGACAACTAGTTGTAATGATGGGCATAACATGACTGTAAATACCAAGCACAGTTGTAAAGCTACAGTAGCCGTCAGGGGCCAGAATTCTTCCACTGTGAGCGGTTTCAACATTGTGTACATACTGTCTTCTTCTATGGTCCTTCTAAGGTGTAACTTATCTTAAACGGTTCTCTAGCTACTGTTAAACAAAGCCGCTACCGCAGTTTTACAGTGCAGAGGATTCTCAATTCATACACAGAGTTTTTTGTCCATTCAGAGACACCATAGCAAAAACGGTAGGACAAATATGGCAGCTGCCATGTATGCAGACCCACAGCAAGTAGATGTAAATGGCTCATTTTAAGCTGTTATAGAAAAGTGTTTAGATATATTAAAGTTTTCTTTTGTTGACCTTTGGTTTTGTTACCCACTACAGCTTTAAGGTGTCCTGTTGCATAGCGCAGACCATCCAGTTGAGTCCCCTCTGGGACTGATTTCTCCACAAGCCTTGACAAAACGTGATCAATAATTTGGCTCATGTGGAGGAGCATTTGGTTTTTACCCCCAACACTCGCTATGAAAGGCCACTGTTCACTTCACTTATAATTAACTCAAGTTTTCTGATGTGTCTGCTTTGAGATGATCTGCTTGTATATTCGTGTGCAGTTTTGCTTCCTGATGCAGATAACAGCATTCTCTACAGCATCATCAGTGGAAACATTCCTCCACTCTGCCCCATCCTTTCATCCTCTGACAACAAACCATTTCAAAGAAATAGGACCTTGGTAGCTTGATATTAACTGAAAATTTTGGATGAACACATGCTGCAGCACGCACACACACATGCACAATAATATCTCTAGAGTGAGGTTCTCATTTCATAGAGAAGTGAAACCTTCTCAAGGACAGCTGTGGTGTATTGATTTAGTTTTCTAAAAGCGGAGAATTTATCCTCAGCAGAGATGTGAAACAGGAGAGGGAGGCAGAGTGACATTCAAAATACCAACACCAGCGATGCATGATGGGACCTCACATCTCTGTCACGCTTACAGACACAAACGTTCCAGTTTTGGTGCCATTAGAGGACATTAAGGACTGACTGAATATCCAAAAATTACTGTTTGTGTTTGTTGTTTTGTGGTTTCAAACTACTAATGATACTAATAAGTAACTTCCAAGTGACCTGTCATAGTGTGCGAGGCAGCATGATAAAATATATTTTTGTAGCACATTAACGAAGTAAAGAAGAAACATTTCAGAGCTAATTGCCATTTTAGACTTTTTTTGTTCTTTCCAAAAGCAAAAATGAGGAAGATGATGACACTGAAGCTGAAGCAAACATCATGGATGCTCACAAACACTTTCCTTTTGTTTCTTGACAGTTCCTCTGTCAGGAATGGCAAAACAACATGAAACACAACAGCATGAGTGAAGGATGTGGGTAAACATTACGACATGAACCAGTGCTTAAAAAGCAGCATCAAGTTGATTTTTTAGGTACTCACTAAATCCACTGTGACAAATCCAAAAAAACCCACTTTAATTCCATATTTAACGTGCAACATTTAATTTCTAAAGAGCAGTGACACCACACCAGTGACGTTAGGAACCTCTCATCTTTTGTTTTTACAGCCAACACTACAGTGGACTTATCTTTAGAAACGATCAGCTGATTATAGATCCTTCAGTGCAGCTGAGTCCCCATTTGTAGGCAGCAACTCAATATTTGAAGCTCATTCAATTCAGAACATGGCCTCTAAAATATAGATTACATGGCCTGTAGAAAATGAAGGCAGGTCTGTTTGTTTCATCTGTCAATCATTATGTCGATATCACGGCAACATTTCAGGTTTCCTCCAGTAACCTCACTTTCACTTCCATCCAAGATTAAAACTGAATCTCTGACACATGTATAAAGTGTGTTAAAGTTTGGTAAGTGGATTTCATTTTGGATTTGAAATTGATAAAATGCTGAGTGGAAACAACCTGAACACAGCCGCCATTTTACTTCAGCAAACAGGTAAATAGTGAGCAAAGACGATGAGGATGCAACCAACGAGGCGATCGACTGCGGCTTTCCCGAGTGTGACGTCAGCTGACACAGAGCGATTGCACCACTGACGCTTAGAGGAAAAGACAAACACGAAGAAAAGCATGTTTGTTTTTGAAATTGTATTTTTGTGACTGATTAAAAGACGGAGAAACCAAATCTTAACCAGACACCCCATCCAATCTGAAAAGTGTTTGACAGGAACAGAAATGTGTCTGAAAAAGCAATTTATTTGTTTAAAGAAGCAACAACTTTCAGCTTGTCCTGAAATGAAATATTAAAATGCAGAAAATCATATTAGAGATTAATGTCTCTAAACACGTTTATTTTCCTGGGTAAAAATCTGATTTTGGCTTGCAGAACATTCTTGAAGAAGCAGCGGTACACTAATGCTGTAACCTCTGAATATAAAATGCATGCAGCATTTTATATGGATATGAATTGAAAGTATGAAAATGTAAATCCCATAAAGGGGCAGTGGTACTGAAACATGATGATAAATGTGAGCTCTGTCCAGATGTATAGCGTAAATGCTGGGAGCTGTTCTGTTATCTATGAAACCTCATGACTGCAGCAGCAGTATAAAAGGCTCTTTTCTGTCCTTCTATTCTTACATGAAACCTTGACTTCATCGTCCATCTCCACCCTGTTCCCATGAGCGACACATGGATGCTGAGGTCTTGACATTGAATATTTGAAATTTTTCTTAAATTTTGTCACTCTTATGTAAAATTAATCACTGCTTTTTTCAAAGTCTCTTAACATGTTCATCATTGAAAATCCATAAATCCAAATAGCCTTTAAAGTTGTTGATGAAGATGAGAGCTGATCCCATAACAGATAAACTGAAACCATTCATCGGTTTACCATTAATAAGGATCATTCTGCAGTATTTTTATTTCTTTTCATTTTATTTTGGATAGTATTTTGTTTAAGGTTGCTGAACAAACACCCACTTCCCAATTTTTTTTTTCAGCTTTTATGTTAATCTCTTAAAAGTGAGACAAAGTCAGACAAATGTTTGGTTAAAATATAATTTGGTGCGCTACTAAAAGTGGTAAATTTCTGGAACAGCTTTAAACTCCCCAAAAATTATTATTTTGTTTAAATGAATAACTAAAATCTTAAAACATTTCTCACATTTGACAGCAAATAATCAAAATATTGGATGATAAACCATAACAATATCACCACTGCATATTTTTAAAGATGGAAAATCTCTTAAATTGTTGTGGCTAATATACAAAATGCAACCAGTCTGTAAACATGAGAAAACCTTGTGTCGACCAACAAGAGATGCAGCAGGCGGGACTCTCTTTCCTCTCTGAAATATGCATTCGGTCAGTGTGCATGTCCAGTAACAGTTGCACAGGAGTGGATATTTCTCCCAGTGAAAATAAAAAAGGGCCTTGTGCAAACAAAAAGCATTTAAAGCTGGTTTGTCAACAGCCAGAATTTTCACAATGCAAGACCTGTTCTGGCCTTAGCGCCATGTTCTAATCTCATTACATGGTCAGATGTTTGAACACTTGTAACTAATTTGGAGTTTTTAACATTGTTGTTTATTGTATTTTAGACTATGTTCACTGCGATAGTCATTAGTATTTTGTGTATAGTTTTACCTTCACTGTTTGTTTCTGTATATTTTTCAGCTGCCTGTTTGTTGCTTTTTGTTTGTGTCTGACTCTGTCCGGGGACTGCAGATGAAACATAGCCGTTGGGTAACTCTAGTACATTTATAGTAATGTTTATTAATGTAAAAAGTCCTTGTAAAAACAAACCAATAATCACATTGCAGGACCATCATTAAATTTATGTGGAACAGTTGGAAAAAAAAGCTGGTATTACTTCATCTGCAAAGGTTACTTAGGACTTGTAGACTGAGAATATCCTTCCTCTTTAACCTCATATTTGCATATTCATCTGCTCTGCTGTATGCTTATTACTGGAGGAGTCCTCTAGGGGGTGCATTAGAGAACACAGACCAGACAGAGTTGCTGAATTTGGGGGGTCTAAACACAAAAATAAACATGGTGACTATAGAGTAAGTTAGTGTTTGCTTCATTTTGAGTTAATGACAGAAAAATGAACATAAGGGCATTAAAACAAGCACGGTGCATCATATTTACCACTTTTTTAAATCTTCACACCTAAAACTGGTCCATACACTACCCCTAGTGGTTACTCGTCTATTGCAGGTTTCAAACATTAAAAGGTTTTAATTTCTGAGGATGCAGCAATGGTGCTTTAAAACAAGGCAGCCATAATAAACACGTGTATTTTTTTTTATGTCAAACATGTGAACAAAATAAGCTGCAAATTCATTTGTAAAAAGGAAAAAACATTCATTAGCGCATATATTAGCAAGTTTATTTTCGGTCTTGTACATCTAACTGAAATTACCAGCATCTGACCAAATAAAACATCATAAACAGAACGCAAAGATGCCTTCCAGCTGTTGATAGGAGAGGCTGTGAAGGTGTAAAGGTTTATTTAAGCCCCTTTATGTACCTCCGTTTCAAACGTCACAGCCTTATAATTTCATTCATCCTTTTTCTTGGCACGGCAGCGCAGAATTCAGAGTTCACATCTGAGTTCCAGCATCGGTTTCTGATAACAGCAAACATGGCGACGATGGAGGAGATGATGGGACATGAAAGGATGCAGCAAAGTAGCTGGCGGTGGTCTATGCAGCCATTAAATACGTCACAACCATTTCTTCTTCTTTGTTCCTTTCATGGGCCACACATCAACCATACTACTCAACACTGCCCCCGTAGTTTGTGGTAGTACTCCTCTGTTTGCTCCATCAAGGTACAGATCTGCAAGGGCCCTGAAACCGGACCAAAAAAATAAAAAAAAAACAAACAAACAAAAAAAACAGAACACAGTTTTATTATCTATCTACCTAGTTTTATCACCACCAACTGCCCTCTTCTGTGTTCATCTGCCACATTGAACCAGAGCGAGTTGCCAATCACACCGATCACTCACACACTGATAAGACATATACAAGTTAAATTTAACTTAAATTTAATATAAATTTAAACCAAGAAAATGGTGATGGTGACTGGGCATACACCCTGATTGTTGGCTTGGTCCGTTAGAGGCCTTACTTCCTGTATTGGATTAAAAGAAGGGTACATATAAACAACAACTTTATTGCGTTTGTCTTTTGAAGCGCTGAAATTAGAAAACACAGACACGAAAGAGGCCAAAAAACAACAGCAGCGAAGAAGTTAAACATTTTAAAGAAATGGGGGTGCAAGGATTTGAACCTTTGGCTTCTGAAGCAACTCTGTGCAGATGCTGCAAAGCCTTGGTGTCTAATTATGACTCTCACTTCCTACTATTCTTCCTCCTCCCTAACTGCAATTAATTTGACCAGTTTTGTGTCTTTATTTGGTCTAAAGCAGAGCGAGCATCTGATTGCGAGTGGCCTGGAGGGATGGCAGACGCTTAGCTTGCAGGGTTTCTTCAGCTGCTTCTGCACACTAATCTTCACCTGGGAAGCAAAGAGTGCAGCATGAAGATAACAGCTTTGATGTTTTATTCATGTTGAACAGATTCAAACGACACCAAGACTCCTTCCAGGTTCATTTCAGAGTCTGACAGAGACGCAAAGCAGGAAGTAATTGACCTCCAGGGAAGTCTTTCTAACAAGTTGGGTCAATAGGGCCTGTTGGTTTGCTACTAACAAGACAATTAAGCCTTAGATCGCCTAAAAAATAGCTTAAAGTTAATAGTTTTCACCCTGATACTTCTTCTCTGTGCATTCTGGGACTGAAGAACCTGGAAAAGTTAAAAGCTTACTTCTTGTCATATCCCATGACGTTGATGTATGGAAGAGAATCTATGATTTCCGTGCCTCCTCCTATGGTGCCATAGCTATATAATTGGCAAGAACTCACAGAGTTTGAGAAAAACATTTAACCTGACCCAAGAGGAGTGTCTCTCTAGATGTCTTAGTGAGATGAGCAGAAGCACAGCAGAGAGAGAGGAGGACGATTCTGAGCTGTTTTCATTTAAATTTTCAGGTAAAGTCCACTTTGACAGGTTACCAAGTTCTGATCTAATAAATGCGTAATTTGAAAATTACAAATTCATTCTTGACATCCGTTGTTATACAAAAACAAAAAATCTTATCACATTGAGTTTTGTCTTCTCAAGTGTTAAATTTGCTTTGTAGTTTGTGGAATACATTTCTTGGATGTACAAGACATTTCTAGGTGGCATGTGGGAGATTTCCAGATTTAACTACAGCTCTGCTTGAAGTTGTGAACTCAGCAGCCAAACAAGAAGCAACCTCCTGCTGCTTTAAAAGCACATTTCTCAAAGGACAACGCTAGAAGAGACACTTCGAAGCTGCCAAACGTCTTTTTTTATTGTACAGTTTACACCCAAGAGATAGCTGCTGGAGATACCAGATAACGATAAGATAGGAGGAAAAATCAAATATGTATGAAAACAGACAAAAGATGCTCACAATTTAAGCTAAAACAATCAGATTTCATTGATAATGTCAAATGTATAAAAAGCTTAAATTGATACAAAGGCCAATTTAACCCTTTGAGCCCTCTATAGGCCTCTGCTAAAACATGTCATACCCATCATGATATGAGTACATCTCTGCAACCATGAGATCTATTTTGAATACTTTTGGAGTCATAGTAAAGGTTGTAAGATTTCCAGAGATTAAGAATATATCATCTCAAGCCAAGCGGCAACCCCCGCGCTACAAAGAAGTTTATATTAATCCTCTCTTCCCTATATAGCGGGTGGTGATCCGCCATCAACAACTGGCCATTGCTGTGAACAAGTGGCCATCGTCACCATCAACCACCCCCCCCCCCCACAATGCCAAAAACCTAGGGGAATACTGAGATTTGTGTTTCTGGTGAAGAATAAATGAAAATGGCATACAGCACAAATTAAAAACATTTCAGGTTTGCCTAAAACTAAAATACAGCCTTTCAGGATACATATGATTTTCCATGTGGAATGATGCAGTGGTGTAGCTCCTAACTTCTATCAGATCATAGGACAGAAAAGCAGAAGCAAAAAGACATGCATTTTATATTATTTTTCTGTTCTTCAGTCTTTAGTTTGGGGTTAAAGATTGACGAATTTCACTCATAATCCCATTGCAAGATCTTTCCTTCATGTTTTTCCAAGCCTCACAGTTTTAAACTCTGCAGCTGTAGCCATTTTAACGCCACTTAAGAGCTCATTATTCCTCTAAAAGTCCTACATGGAGGTAAAAATGCTCAAGCAAGGGTTTCCTCTAAAGAGAGTTGAACAAAACAACTGAGAAACACTTACAGCAAAGAGATGCTAACAAAGAAACAAGGGATTCTATTGCCATGGGTACATCATGCCACAATGATCTCAACCAATCAGAAGGTTGGCGGTTCGATCCACAGGGGCGAAGTATCTTTGTGTGAACACCACATTGTGTTTGCTGTGTGAGGGGAAATCCATTCAGTACAGAGAATAAAATGTACAAATGACCTTATGAATGCGTGTGTGAATGAGCGATGGTCTCTGAACTGGTTAGAGTTCTCAACTAGACTAGAAAGACTTAATTTGAGTTCTCTAACTTTATCACAATTTTACCTGAATTAGCTCATCTACAGTAACAAGTCAGCAGTCCGAAACTTAATCAGAATGAATTCTAATGGAGGAACTGACATTATTGGGACACAAACAAATGAGAAAACCCTAAATAGAAACCTGTAGCAGAGTTTCAGCTGATGCATCGCTGTCTCTTTCCCATAGTCATCAATCATTTGGAAATCCAGGAAACAAATCTATATAAATCTATATGATGGCGTTAAAAATACAGCTGGGGTTCAAGTGTGGTTACAGCTTTATAAAAAGCTTATTAAATAATTCTGTGATATATATTTGTATGAGATCTTGACTTTTCAACCGGACTTATGAGGCCCAAGCATCCGCTTGGATTTGTTGTGACTTGGACCGACTCTGCATGTTCCAGTTAGACAGGGGGCTGGTTTGTCGGGATGTTTGTCCAGTGGGAAGACAGGCTAAAAAAGACCTGTGTTTGGTTTACCTGTTTGTGTGTTCAAAGGTCCGAATAATGTTTGATTTCATATGAAGTTACATTCAACCATAAGTTAAAGTATGCATTCATATTTAGTTATGGTCTGAAATAATTACAGCGAGTAACTGAGTGAAAAAGTGAATGCAGGGCCCTGAATAACAAAACAACTTCTCTGAATGAGAAACAACATGAAAACCAGGTGTGTCCTGTCTTTAGAGACAGAAAGTCAGTAAATGAGCAAAGGTTTGTTTAGAAAAGTCAAAGTGATCTGGAACAAACTCAGTTCATGACTCACTAAGTAAGTTCAGTTCAGCATCATCCCTTCCAGCCTCCAGCCCAACCGACCACATTTCCTCCATGAGTCCACTCTCATATGGACCAATGAGGCAGCACTTTGATGTTCTTTGATTTCTCAAGTGCTTTTAATTCAATTCAGCTGGTCTGTTGTTAAGAAGCTCCATAAATTCCAGGTGGATTCCTCCAATGCCGCCTGGATTTATGACTAGCTAACAGAGAGAGCTGTGAGACTGAAAAGTTGTGTGTGAGATGGTGGTCAGCAGCACTGGAGCACCACAAGGCACTGTACCCTCACCATGTCTCTTCACACTGTACACCTCAGACTAACAAAACAACTCTGAGTCCTGTCGTCCACAGAAATACTCTGATTACTCTGCAGTGAGATGAGTACAGAGAACTGTTCAGTCAGTTTGTGAGATGGTGCAGAAACTATCGCCTCATCTTGAACACACACACACAAAAAAAAAAAAAACAAAAAAAAAAGAAAAGAGATGACTGTTGACTTCACAGGCCTGTAAGATGAAGTGTGATTAACATACCACGGATAGACTGTGTTTTTCACAAAGCCGAGTAGTGCACAGTCTTTTTTTTTCTTCCTTTTTTTCATGTGCACCTTTAATGAAAAATGTATTTTAAGCCCCGTCTATGCAACATCAGAAGTTATTAAACGCTGTGAGAATGTGTGGCATTATGTTCTCTTGCCTGGGAGCCTTGGTGTGATGCATTGCTATTAATAAACTTGATGACTTGGGACCAATATCCAAAAGCTGAGTTTTGCCTTCTTGAAGACAGAGAACGGGTAA
This sequence comes from Melanotaenia parkinsoni, assembly GCA_036919975.1. NCBI lineage: Eukaryota > Metazoa > Chordata > Actinopteri > Atheriniformes > Melanotaeniidae > Melanotaenia > Melanotaenia parkinsoni. The sequence goes on from JBAFTA010000009.1 coordinate 29,548,420, forward strand.
TATATAAAAAAAAGAAAACAACAACTTCACATTACATGCTTGTTGCTGGATTTCTTTGTCTCGTTCCAATTCTACTTACTGAGCTGTAACAGCTTTTCCTCTCATGTTTGCTGGCATATAATTGAATTTCTTGTTTGCAGCATTAGTAATGAGGATTATACTCCTGTTTAACACATACCCATCACACATACTTCTTGATGGCAGGCCGGATGTGATCAAGTCTATTTTGATTTTCAGTTAGTGGTAGAAACTCCTCAACCAGCAGAACAAAGGCTAGAGTTTGTGGAGTTCAACCTTCGGTCACTCTTAGACCAAAAACTAACCGCGCTATGGTCACGGAGTGGACAGTTCAGATGAGATGAGGTATTTTTCAGAGGAAATATCCTCTCTTCTGGGTGTTTTGTGTCTCTGAAGCCATGTGTGGGCTCTGTTGAATGAGTTGAGCTGTGACTGTAACCTGCAGCGGCGTGAAACAGCTGCTGAGCTGTGACAGACTTCAGACCGAGGCGTTAAACGGGCCCGCCGGACCGACTCATTATCCCGCTTCGGGCGCTCATGGAAGAAAACTCCATGAAATCTGCAGCTGCTGTCTGTTTGCTGAGATTTCTGCTATATATTCTGACCAGGCTTTAGTCATGCTTCGATGAAACCTCCCCTCTTTATAAAAGCCTACGCCATTTTATTTATAAATTTAACGATGATCATCATCGCAACTAATGCAGAGACAGTAAACAGTTCCTCCTTCATCCTAGAAATGATGAGGATGCTGCTGGTTTTTCCAGTTTTCATTTCATCAGATGTTTAATGCCTGAAGCCACAGAGAGAACGAGTCAAATGGCTTCTATTCAATTCACTTTCATTTAAGCCATTTTCTCAAAATCCATTTATTACTTTTAGGGCTTCATTTGAAAATCCTGCGCTCGGAGAAAGTGCAGAGGGAAATGAAGTGAGATGTCCTTAAAGCAGCCAAATGCTGTTGATGTTCTTTCGCTGATTCATTGCTCTCAATATTTTTGTTGTTACTGTTAATGGAAAAGCTATTTGCAGACATATAGCTCTTTGAGCTACAGGATAAATCTGGCTATGCTTTATTTGCAGGCATGGTTCTGTTATGCCTGACTTACGGTGCCATTATACAGGCTCATATAATGTGCAGTAAAAGCTGCAGGATAGCGAGCACTTTTCAGCCTATTTGACTTCACCCACAGTGAGGACCTGCAGCTGGGGATCAGGCTCAGATTGGGCTTAAATACCAAGAATTCAAGGCTCTTTTTTCCACTGATTGATGGAGCTTCTAAGTATATTATGTGTTTCTTTATCCGAGGAAGTGGCAGAAGTTTAAAACTTCAGAAGGTTTGTTGGCTTTAAGTCACAATATTTAGCATTTATAAGCTATAAACAAACATTTTGTATCCCTGTCTTATGTATCTATGAGCATTATCAACAACTATAACTTCTTCTCTAAAAACAGATTTTCTATAAGCTAATCTGAGTAAACATCAGAGGATGACCCTCTGCCTTTGCTGAGGTGAGATATGTGTAAGTAGAACACACATAAACTACAATTGGAATAGATATAATCAACCCATTGGCTGTTCAAACGTGCAATGCATCGTGGGTAATGTGAAGTCGGTGTAGCACTGGGTGAATATAGGCAGTGACTGTCGTGAGACCTCAAATAATTGGAACGAGTTCAAGTTCTTTGCTTTTAATACATTTTGTTCAGTTAAACATTAACAGAAAAACAAATGTTTCAAAACTTCTACAAAAACTTTGGTTACATGTGAATGAAACATCCAAGTTAAGTGAATACACTTGAAATTTTCTGTGTGGGCATGACAATAAATTTAATCACACTGACTGAACAGTCAAAGCCTCGGGGTCCCTCTGTGCTCTTTGGGGGGACCCTTCAGGGCCCCAGGTTAAACAAACGCTGTAATTCCAGTCCAGCTCAGTAAGAAGACGAAGTCTGACTCATCTTCAGACAGACTGCAGGTTTTCATCAATGTTCTCTGGCTGAAACTAAACATTTAGATGTTTGTGTTGCATTTAATCAGAAGTGGAGGTGGTTTTCTGTCCAGCTGGGACCCTGACATATAATCAGCCGTGTGTTTTCGCTCGTCCTTCAGCCTCTGCTGCTCTCTCTGCTGTTCGAGTGGCTGCTGATGTGACTGAGCTGCAGAGTCTCCAGAAGTTTCCCTACAGATTCACCTGCATCCTCTGATGCAGCCCGCCTCCTCTCAGCCAAACTCTGTCATCAAAGCACTCAGGTCCACAAAAGGAGTTTTCATTCTGTGTGTCTGCAGACAGCTTTTATGCATCTCTGCTGTCAGGCTGAAAAGAGGTTTTTACTGAAGACAGGCTGGAAACCTCCATTCCACCATCAAACCAGTCAAAATAACAAACAGTGTGACACTTAGAGAATTAAAAAGGCAGCGTAAAGCTTTTTCATGACGACTCAGTGAGATTCATTCCAAAAAATATGAAATAACTTAATAACTTAATGTATTTTTCATTACGCTGCACCAGCATCCAGTTGATGAGTAAAACTATATTTTTATGCACATAACAGAGAATAAAAAGGGACTTTGGAAATAAAAAGGTAGAGAGATGCACCAATCTGCTTTTTTTCTTGGGTTCCGATCTAAAACCTAGAAATGGATATCGGCCGATACTGATATTTTACGATACCAAATCAGTTTATGTGAACATTATTGTGATTATTGTTGTTGTTATTGTGTCAGGTTTCATTAAAGCTGTAATTAATCACACAACCCTTCTTTATAAGAGAGCAACTAATGACCAACATTAATGCAGTTTTTACAATATATACATGAGTTCAAATGGATATATTGCATGTCTGTATCAACATATTTTGGTAGGACCTGCATAATACCTATAATTTGTGAACATGGAACCAGAAAGGTCCCTCTTTGGATCGGTGAGGTGGATCAGGCAATTCAGTTCAATACCCAATTCATGAATCAAGTCAGTATCGGAGTGCAACCGATGTTGGATCAGATCGGTCTCAACTCTAAAATATGAGACATTGAACGTACAAGCACTGGCGGTTCTGGGGGGGGGGGCGGTGCCCCCCCTATGGGGAACGTGGACCCACCTGTGGCCCCCCCTCTGAAGGTACACTCTCCTACGTGAACCAGGATTTATCTACTCTTCTTAATCGTCTTTAATATTTGACATATTTAACAGTGTTTCAATTTGGCTACACAAAGGATTGTCATGGAGAGGGTGTCATGAGATCACATATACACTTAACTCATGGTGCAGCAAGGACAGCACAAGCCCCAAAGCATGCTGGGAAATATTTC
>JBAFTA010000009.1:29551848-29565903 GCA_036919975.1 Melanotaenia parkinsoni
ATCATATATTTTGCGTCAGCCTCTTTTTTGCTCTGGGCTGAATGTGCCCCTCTGAAAAACCCACTGGCCCCAGCCTGCCCCCCCCTGTAAAGGTGGTCTAGAACCGCCACTGCGTACAAGAGAAGTGGAAAGAAGTTAGAAACGGAGCCTGCATATTGTTAAAAGACAGTTTCCGATTGAAGAATGGTTTGGATCGCAGGAGGATCAAACCACATGTTGCTGTGGGAAAAACACTCCGTGGCTACATCCTGAGTGGGTGAGCGCTGAGGCGGCTGCAGTCAGACTGACTGTTTAACCCGGGCTCCAAAGCCGACTCCGACTCCACTAATCAGAGGTTTAGTTAGTGACATTCATCATCAGAGGCTCCTGCTTGTCCTTCAGATTTCATAATGAGGTATTTTTAAACCACAATGGCTCCAACAAAGAAACAATGTTCTGATTCTTTGACTTTAGATGCTCAAACACAGAAGCACAAACATAAATATTTTCACAATATGTCCTTTTTAATGAATTATTAGTTTAACTTTCAACTATAGAGCAAAAGAGCCATAAAAACCATTAAAACCAGGAAAAAGACAAATCTGTTAACATGAGTCCCTCACTGGTTTCTTTTCAGGAAAAGCAACTAATTTAAAGCAACGCTACAAAACTGCCGAGCATTAAACCCTGTGTTTCCGACTCACTGAGAAGCAATTATGTACATTCCTGGTGTTTTTTTTGCCCTGAAGCATCCAGAGGTTGATGCCTGGAGCATCACTTTACAGCAGCATTTCGCTTTATGGCACAGACTCCAGCATCTGCATGTCAACACACAAGGTGCACCGTGGCTGATTCAGCAAAGAAATACAGGAGGACATTATCAGAGGAAGAGAGGAAAAGAAAGCGAAGAAGAGGCAGAGCAAGAGAAAAGACAAGAGTCAACATCAGACTGACTTTTACTGACTGGCGAGATCTCAGAGAAGAGACAGGATGAAGACGGATGCTGAACTGGCCGTCATTAGGGGGTGTTGCAGTGAGTAAATCTGCCAGTTCAGTCATGTTAAAGACATTTTCTTTTATTTCTTTATTTAAAAAAACAAAAATCTCTGAAAACAAAAAATTAAAATGATGTTACCAAAAGGTAAAACTAAGTAAATAATTAAAAATGAATAAAAACAGCCTAAATGGAAAGTTTTCTTCCATTTTTCTTAAGAAATCACCACAATTAACAGCAGTTATGTGGCCAAAAAACTTTTACAATTACAATCTTGATAGTAGTTCTTTACATTTGTTTCCTCCCAATATGAAACATTTTTCACCATTTAACACCAGTTAGCTTCATCAGACCTGTGTTTTGAGTTTTAATGTAAAATGACTGAAAATAGTAAACGGTCTGTACTTATATAGCGCTTTTATCCAAAGCGCTTTACATGTACGTCACATTTACGCATTCACACACACATTAACACACTGATGGCGGAAGCTGTCATGCAAGGCACTCAACCATAACCCATCAGGAGCAATTAGTTGTTCGGTGTCTTGCTCAGGGACACCTAGGCATGGACTCTTCAGGCCGGGATCAAACCGGTGACCTCTGGGTTACAGGACGACCGCTCTACCCACTGAGCCATGCCGCCCCAGCATGCTCTGGTGGGCAGATCAACGTAAATAAGGAGTTTTCTAAACTGGAAATGGCTCCAGCGTGTTACATTGTCCCTCCTCAGAGAAGACTGAGGAGGCAGCTGAGCTGGTGTTCAGCCGTGAATCCAGCCACGAGTCCTCTGGCACCAACTTAACATATGAACGTTTAAAAACAGCAAACATTTCAATACAGACTCAGAAGTGCACTTAACCAGCTGGACACTTAAGGGGACTACTTTCTGCAGCGGATTAACCTGAATCTGCTGTTGTGGCCTGTACATCAGTGGCTCATTGATGTCTTTCTAATGAGTACTTTGACTGGAACATGCTATAAAAGTACATTTATTTCAGTGTTGGTGGTTTCATGACAAAGATCTGCCATCTTTCTGTTTATCAGGAGGGAAGCAGAAGGGCTTCTTCACCTCCGGTATCATCACCACCTCCAGATGTTTCCATCCTGGAGCTACATCCAGCAGTCAGAGCAACCTGCTTCATCGCCACCTCGCTGCTGGCTGTGAATCAGCTCCCCAGCCGGCCTCTTCAACTCTTCCCACCCCCGCAAACTGCTGTGTAATTTGCATAATTGCAGCCCCATAACTTCATACAGTGTCATTTCTTTCAGTACAATGACGGCTGGTGAATTAACACAGCAGCGAGTGCAGATTAGTGTATGTTGGTGTGTTTATTGTTGGATTGTGGCTGTTTCTGGCAGGGAGGAGTCGCTTTGTAGCTTTCTTTTGTGGAAAAGAGCCACTTTCTCCTGAAATCCCAACAAGCTTCATTTACGTCTCTCAGCTGTGAACAAAACACTTTCATTTATACAATCTCCAATAAGCAGCCGACTGTTTTGCATTTTCATTCTCTGTGTCAAGCTGAGACACCGTGAAGTGACTGACTGCACTAATTTCCCACAGAAGGCAGTTTTGGCCTTGGCGATAACTAAGGGGACATATAACACAGGATATAAAGACATTATATTTCGCTTTTTGGTACGAGCAGAAGGAGGAAAGATGAATCTCAAACAGTCGCCGTGTTTAAAAGCAAATATTAAAGCGTGTGTGGCTCTGAGAGACATAAGAGGATTATGGTTGCATAATCAGATACTAACAGGGTGTAAAATGTGTGACATAAAACTCTGATACTGTCACACTGAGTGTCTGGGCTTGTTGCATTAAAACGCTTAACAAGAAATCCTCCAGTTTACATCATGGAAACGGATAACATCTGTCTTCCAGTGGAGTCATGTTTGTCCTTAAAAGCCTTTAACTACAGCTCGAGTCAGCAAAAAAAATCCTTTCGGTAGAAGAAATGTAGTAAACTAAGGATTTAAAGATTATTTAATGCAAATAAGAAACATTTTTCTACATTGAAGATGTAATTCCAGCAGCACATGGACCCTCACCATCAAGTAAACAGTGTTAGCAGTGGAAAGCGGGATTCTGATATTAACACATGGTTGAAAAAAGATTTTACTGCAGATTCTGCAGAGTCAACTGAAGATTTGTCTGTCACTGTTTGGGAAAACTTCTGTGGCTCTTCATTAAAACACAGTAAGCTGCAGATGAGTGCACACCAAAGCTCAGATATAAGAGTAAAAGTGATGTATAAACTGTTCACCCACCTGTTCAACTGCTTGTTAACACAAATATCTAATCGGCCAGTCACATGGCAGAAACTCGGTTGATTCGGTGGTGTGCACACGGTCAAACGCAACCATCTCTAGGGTTTACAGAGAATGGTCTGAAGAAGAGAAAAAACCCAGTTAGCAGCAGTTAGTTGGACCAAAATGTCTTGTTCATGTCAGAGGTCAGAGGAGAATGGGCAGACTGGTTGGAGATGTTCCAACCAAGGTCTGCAGAACAGCATCTCTGAACAATCTGACCATGTCCATCCCTTTATGGCCACAGTGTCATTATCTTCTGGTGCTACTTCCAGCAGGATAATGCACCATGTCACAAAGCTCAGATCATCTCCACCTGCTTTCTAGAACATGACCATGAGTTCACTGGACTCCAATGGCCTCCACAGCCACCAGATCTCAGTCCAGTAGATCAGCTTTGGGATGTGGTGGAACGGGAGATTCTCATCATGGATGCAGCCGACAAACCTGCAGCAACTGTGTGATGCTGTCATTGAATGTAGCATCCAGTGTCACTTGCAAGGTAAACACTAAAATAAACCAATGGTGAAAATAAGATAAACAAATTGGAGAATAAAAGCTAACATTACACATCTCCATAAAGATTAGCTGAAATACAACGATTCCATGCCTTCCATTAAATATACTGATGTGATTTGAACTAACGTCTATTGTAAATAAAGCTTAAGTGTTTCTGACTCTTGAATGGATAGGGTTATGGATGTATCATTCTTGTTTATCATAAGGGAGGAAGATCAAAGGGAGATACACAACTCTGGTATCTAAACATCTACTGGTTGAAGCTCCTAGAAAGGGAGTAATAATGGAGAGAATTTCCCCCAGTAGCGACTTTCTCTGGGTCTGAACTTTGGGTTCAGTGTTAGCATCATTTAACAAAGAGGCTAAACGCTATCAGCTTTAACACAACAAAAAGCTCAGAAATGTCTTTGCTTGCCTCTGTGTGTAGATAAAAACTTGTTCTTTACCAAAATACATCAGTTCTTGAGTCTGTGAGATTTGCCAGCAATAAATCTGCTTTGTTTTTGTGATGAAGTGCTGCTATTGCTGTGGAAAGCTCTTCAGAGAGTCAGCACACAGAGCCAAGCTCAGGCTGAGGGGGCTTTTGTCTTCCTCCGGGCGTTTTCTCACAGACTGTTTACTGCTACTCTGCATGTTGGGACTGTTTATGAGCCTTGTGGACGCTGCTGTCAGGGCGCCACGAGTTCCCAACCAACCCGAAATCTGTCACAAACTCCTGTTGCTCCCGAGATGCCTGAAATCTGAACAAAGAGGCATTCAGCCTCGCAGCGGAAACAATACATTTAGAAACCTTGATTATAAAAGTGGTTTCTTCAAAGTCAAAGAAACCTGACAGCTAAACAGAGGGCCGTCTTGGTTTTCTAGATCGTCTTGAATTTGCATTTTCAATTTCCAGCTCTCAGCTTGTTTTATCCTCCAGTTTTGCCCTTTTAAACCGCCTGTCAGGATCCTTCTTCTTTCCTGCCTTGCAGTCTGTAACCTCGACCTCTTCTAACCCAAGCAATCACATAAATCTCACAGTCGGCACGTTAACGGCCCTGCAGAGACAGAAAATTTCTCACCCCTCTATTGATTCCGAGGAGGCATCATACGACAGGATGTGAGCTTTGCTTTGAGACATTCCTGTCTCCCCCTGAAGCCAAAAGAGAGATTTAGCTTGTGAGATGCTGAACATAGAAACTCTGCAGTCAGAGCACCGCTGCATGAAAAGAAATGGAGTTACTGCGACAAAGAAGCAGCAAGATAGAAACCAAAAAAGCACCAAAACCCGAAAATGGGAGCTCCATCATCCAGAGTCAGATGGTGTGAAGATTTAGGTCATTAAAGAGATTTATTTGCATTAATTTGATGGATTTCTCAATCTCCAGAAACCTGTTGGTTTCTGCTCTTTTACAGCAAAAAAAAAAAAAGCCAAGTTAAAATAATACAAGACAAACGTATTTATACAGCACATTTCATACAGAAGTTAACCCCATGTGCTGTTCATAATAGAAAGAAGCAGGAAACCAAATACATACAGGGAGTTACAGCTGTCATCGTCATCATCACCACCATTTTATAAAGTATTCATCATCAGTTTTTGACATTTTAACTCATTTTCAGTGCAGTTCTTGTACCTAAACATTTACAGAGGAACTTAACTCTGAGTCATTCAGGCATAAAAAAGGCCCCGAACTCGAGGGATGAACCAGTGTTGTGTCGACACATAACACATCACTCTACAGTTTTTAAATGGGATCGTAACACTGTTACTACACACATAATCCCGGCAGAAAATTACCAGGACACTTTGTGGGAGGATTGATCCACATATCAGTGATATTGATCAGTACTAGTGTGATAACATCCATACTTTAATGGAAGGTTTGAAAACTGTCAGAAACTTCATAAATAAGGCGATTTTTGCTTCTCTCACCAACATGATGCCAAATTTCTTTTTTGTGAAAAACAACTTTGTTGTTTCTGTCACCATTAAAAAAGAGAGAAAATTCATTTAATTTGCTTTCAATTTTAATTTTACAGACTTTTCTTATTGACAACTTCCTGTTGCAAATTTTGACTTTGGAGTCTCTTAAAATTATATATACAGTATATAAATAAATAAGTGAGCTTGTGTTCTGTAATCCAGCACCTACAATTCAGATAAGGTTCATGAAAAATTGTACTTTTGGTTGAATAAAATAAACATATTCAGTTTTAATTCACTGTGGCAGAAAAATGTTGTGGTGAAAATATTACTGAATAAAACTCTAGTCAAAGAACATTTGCAGGATAAAAAGCTGTTTTTTACTGTATAATCTACAGTTTTTTATGAGATTCAGTTTTAAATATGATGGAGACACAGAGCTTCAGATTTCTCCTAACTGTGTCTTATCCTCTGAGATTGAAGTTACTGCTGTAGAGCAGTGACTGAATTTAGATTTGACTCCCCAAATCACTGTGGTTTTCCTTAGAAGAAGAAAAACACTCCTAACGTCATGTTTTCCTTTAAAGGAGCAGCTCTGGAGCGTCATCAGACCGATCAGCTCCCGGATCCCAAGCTGCGAGCCAACCCGTTGACAGATTTATAATGTGAGGTGCTTTTTCAGCCTCCCAGCAGCTCCCTCACCCACTCCTCCCCCTCTTTTCTGCAGCGAATGGATCCGCGCAAAGAGTCGGTGATGCGAGACTAATCAGGTCCCATTCCAATTCCGGACACAGTGGAGGACACCAGACCCCCTGTCCCCGAGCTCAAACACTAAACCAGCAGGTGATTTGCACTTGATGCATTTTAATTAGAGCACAAAAAGATCCAGAGCTGTGTGTGTTTTGGGCTGTGAAATGCATCCCCTCCCTAGTCCCCTGACTCTGAGGTAACAGGAGCCTTTAGACGCTGCTCTGGGCTTACAGATGCCCAGCCTGAGCTGGCGGCTCTTTGTGCATCCACGATCAATGGCAGGGGAAGCTAACCCCAAGCGCTGCAGCGGCTAATGGCTTCACTACAGACCCTGCAGAGAATCTGAGGTCCAGTGACAAAAGGCTGAGGAAAATGAAAGAAGGGCCGGATAGCTGCACACATGCATACCAACAAAGCAGAGTGAGGATGATGTATGGCGGCTGCAGAATGCAAAACAAAGCGCTGAATTATGAATACCCTCTGCTGCAGAAACATTGGTCCATTAAACTCCTGCAAAATGTACAGATGTGTGGACAAGCGTTTGTGGGTTATCGTGTCACACAGAGTTCATCATCAGCAGAAGGCTGCTCTTTATTACCAAGCTAAAGGACAGAAGATTCAAGCTGGAGACCTGCAATGAATCGATCCTCATTTCAGACTACAATATGTTAAATATGTTCACTCAACAAAGTTAACAAACGCAGATGTCACATTCTATGTTTAGATCATGATATTTAATATGGAAATCAAGATGGGACAAATAACAGAGAATAAAAATACATTAGTCATGATTTTAAGAGGAAGAAAGGATAAAACTAATCCACCAATCCAAACCACCACATAAGTCATTTCTATATATCCTACGACCTATAGGAGCATCTTCCAAACGTGTGCCCCCTGAAGGCGAAGCGGGTAAATTCAGATCAGCATTTCTATCAGAGCTGGTGATGTCTACTGTTTCCTTTAGGCCTGTACACACATACCAATTTTTGGGCTGTTTTTGTCCAGATTTTGCCTCTTCCCGACCTCGGACAGCAAACGCCCGATCATCGTGAGATTTCCCTGTCCAATCATCATTTGGTCTGTGGTGTGTTACGAGCCAATTTGTCCCGATAATCCGCTCTGAAACGGGTCGTAGCCGACAGTTGGGAACATCGACATGTTTAATATTTCAGAGCCGATTTCTGAGGAACGCTGACGACTCATGCATTGCGACCGTGTGGATGGTGATGTGACACGGCTTGTAGCCAATCAGAGAGCGAGCTGGCTGGGGAACAAGGAAGTAAATAAAGTCCATGTTCACACCGTCTCCAGTCTGTCATTTTTTTTCAGTTCTGGCTTTTTCTGTTAACAATAGTCCCAAGACCACCATCATTCCCTCGTCCTATATATCCCCTTCCATGCTGTATGTTGTGTTTTCCAATTGTACCATGTTTCTTCCTCGTTATCTCCCGGTTGTTGCTATGGTTCTTCTTCTACGTTTCGACATTTGTCCGGCTCGGACGACTAGATTGCAGATGAGTTGCGGGACTGCATCGTAGTGTGTGTTCTTCTGTGATTACATTTTCGGAGCACGCCATACACCATAAAAACTGATTTTTTATCTTCACGTGTGAGGTCTCGACCAGATAAAAATTCTCCTAAGATTAAAAAATCATTATGTGTGTACCAGGTCTTAGTCACAGGGACCATTTTTGTGCATCACTTTCAACCATGAGACACAATTTCAACACCCAGATTTTGCATTTATTAACATGCAAAAAACACAACAAAACCTTACTGAAACACTGAAACACTTCCTGGTTGAATTTAGGCAGAAACATCACTTGATGAGGGTTAGAAAAGAATCACAATCGAGGCTGAAATACATTCTTTCTACAAAGCCACCATCACCTAAATTGATGTTTTTCTAATTGCTTTGATGACATAAACACAAATTATGACACTGTGTTTTCTCTTCCTTGTTGGATTTACGCTATAACATCGGTTAGAATTAAAAACATCATGGTTGGTGCCACCTTAATGGACGCCATTTTGACACAAGCTAACGGGTCAGTTCCTTTATGGCTGTAGCACACATTCAACATGGATAATTTTGATTTTAGGACGCAAACGATTCCTTGAATAATTCAAGTAATTCGACTGCTAAAATTACTCGAGGCAAATTATCCTCATAAGTAAGAATTAAATTTACTATTACTCATTTGTGCATCTGTCTGGATGGGTTACACAACACAGTCAGTTAAGCTAGCATACGCTGCTAAACTAACTAAAATGTGCAAGTATGACTGACAGAGAGGAAAGCAGTGAGGAGCGTAAACAATCAGCAACGCCACAGAAACGCAAAAAAAACATGAGAACACGACAAGCTAAACCGACAAAAATAAACACAGTACAGTGTGTTCATTGTTAAACTGAATTAGCGTCGCACAGCAGCACATCCTCGATGATGCAACATCTCAGCAGGAAGCATCCACTGGACACTGCGGCTTCGTCAGCAGTTTACTGGCTCTAACCGACAGGTAATATTCAACTATTAACGTCAAGCTTGACAAATTCTTAAAGGTATAACTGGGTAGTCTGGAAAACATGATGTAGAAACATTTTTAAGAAATATAAAGGAGAAATTGTAATGAGCTTTTTTTAAGCCATTAAAACCAAAACTGAATGTAAAGGATAATTAAAAATCAAAGCTCTTGTAGAACAAACTTAGTGGCTTTTATGCTAAATGCCAAAGTTTAATGGGGTTTTAGAAAATGAAAAAAAAAAAAGAAAAAAATGACATAAATGCTAGTCAACCAAAAAATAAACCAGTTTCAACAGACTGATTTTCACAGAATAACTGATTAATGAATCCATTATTTCATCCCACAGATGAATAATATTTCATCAAATTGTGTTATTTTTTGTAGAAAATGTTATTTTCCCTTTATGGTTTAGATCCCATTATAGAAACAGCTCTTTCAGCTGCAGTAAAGTGACATTAAGACGCCGGTCCATTTCTCAGACACAGATTAAAGCCTGACTCTTTGTCTTCTGGCGACAGAAAGCCCTTTCACAGCTTGATTTGGGAGGAATGGCTTCACAATAAAGAAAATGTGCTGAGCAGCGGAGGAGGCGGCGTGGCTAAACCAGGCAGAATGTGGTTAACTGAATGTGTGGTCATGGTTTTGTGAGACTGGGAGGCTTGAAAAACAAAGAGAACGAGCTGGTCTGATGATTGCTTGACACTGTAAAAATGACGGCTGGTGAGGTTTCAGGCATCACCTGTTGCCATGACGTTTTTCTCAATGCTTAGCAAAGAGACATGGCATCAACAAAAGGTAAGCGTCTCACACATTTATTCACTGTGAAAAATGTGTTGTTGGGTCTTTTTGCCTTTTCTTTGTTCCAAACGCCAGCCGACATGCATACAGAGAATAACGTCATAGAACATTTCCACAATATTTATTTTTTTTTTTTTTTTTGTTACACTACACAAACATGGTAGCAAATAAATTTAGTAAATATTCTTAATGATATTTTAGAGATTCTCTGGGACGTTATCTTCATTTAACTGGAGTTTGGTGTCCTGATATTCTAGGCTGGGTTACTTTAAAACAGGAGAAATAAAAGTGTATTTTTAAGTGCTTTGATTATGGAAGTTTAATTGTGATTGACATCTGAGATAATGACTTCCTTGGGAAGGAGGATTTGCCCAAGAGGGTAGAAATAAATGAGTGTGGCAGTACTGGAAGGTTGAAAGAAAGAAACACTTGTTTTTCATAGTTTGAAGATGGAGAAGCTGCCGTCTGTGTAAAGACTGGATGCACCAGTAAAAGGTGAACAGAAGGAACTCCAGCAGATGAAAAACACCTCATGTAAATAACACAAACGCAGATGTTTTCTGCAGTAAATACATTCAGAGCTGTAAACCTCCTGCAGGGATGTGGAGGTCTGAGAGCAAACAGAGCAGCACATCAGCTGGTAAGATGGTAGAACACCATCTCCTCCTCCACAGACTCCCATCTGCCTTTAAGTGAAAGCACTAATCTTTAGAGACCATTCATTAAACACTTGCTGCTTCCCTGTTCTGCTCTACCAGGATATCAGCTCAGAAATTAACATTTACTGCACCACATGCACATTTTAGTAAATTATGTGTAAAGCATATTTAAATCAAGTAGGTCTGAAGCCTCCGCAAGTTTGAGTGCCACATTTGGAAGTGTTCAAATCTCCATAATTACTTAAATTTGCCTCATCTTCATGAATCATTACACAATTTTTAAGTTTAGGTTGTAAAGCTTCAAAGTTTCAGGATATTCTTAGAAACAAACTGTTTATTTGTGAGTGTGGAGAGAAATCTGGCCTGCTCTCAGGAAGAATACCTCTAACATACGGTACATACCAACAATGTTGGTCGTTCTCTGAAAGTACTTGAGAAACATTGAGTTTGATTAAAAAACAATAATAAATAAAAATAGGGCAGCAAGTCCGACAGCTGATTTTAAACTCAGCCTCACATCTAAATCTGTAGATGTTAAGCTTCACATCTTTAGGTTAGAAAGAAGATGAAATGGTGAGCTATCCACCAGGCATTTGTAAATAAACAGAAACCAGCGGCTTCATCTCAAAACAGAACAAGTCCACCTTCATATTTATAAAAGTGCAGTGATGTGTAGTTTAACAACCTCCTGCCTGAAGACTGATAAACATGCATGTCGATCTCATTTATATAACTCAGAATGGAGAAAAGCATGTTATTACAACATCCATTAAAAGTGATAAAGGTCTTTAAATCAGAGGGTGAAACCACTTCCGCTGTGTGTTTGGAAGACAAGCTCTGACAGCATGTCCGGCCAACACATGCATGTTAGTTTTTTTACCGGTGAGTTCCTGCCAACAAATACAGAGTTAGCAAACTAAAGGTTTTCTTCCACTGAACAAGCCACATTCTGCAGCAAAACTGTGTTGTAAAACGGTATCATTACAGCTCTTGCAACACATTTATACATTTGTCTCTACGCCACCTCAGACCTCCCCTGGTCACTGGTTCTGAGAGTTCTTGCCTCCCACTGCATCCCTTATTTAGTCCACTCTGTTACCTTCCTTGCACTGTTCCAACTGCCCTTAAAGCCTCTATATTTTATCTTACTACATACTGAAGCCAAATTAAAATCTAAACTTAATATCAAAACAGCAGTGGATGAAATGGATTTAATGGACTTTCTTAACTCTGGTGTCCTCTTCAAATTTACCCCACTCTGGTGACCTTCGTGGCCAGAAATGTTCATACAATATATTCATCAAACATTTCTAATTCTAATTTGTTTTTTCATCAAACAACTTCATATCTGCTAAAAAACTACCATTCAATCATTTATAAGCTTTAACCAGCGATTTATCCAAGATTTATAGGAGTTTAAATGCCATTTTATATTATGGAGTCCCACGGCTTCATTATATAGGTGGCAAAAATACAAGAATTTCCTGCATTTGCCTCCAGTGGGAAAACAGTTGAATCTGGGGGTATCCAGTAAAAATGTTGACTATCATGACTTTTCTTCTGAATGAAATGCTCACAGTAAAGGGTGAATGTGTTAAAACTGGAATGACTGTGAGATTAAAATATGTAGTTTTAATGTAAGTCAATGGAGCATTTTTGGCCATGAAGGTTCCCACAGGAAGCATCTGATACTACATGAAAAATGCTAATGCCATCAAATCAGTTTTACTGCAAATCTTTGATGTACCTAAGAATCTAATCACTATTAAAGCCCCACCCCTGATATCAAACAGAAAATAATTAATATTTTTTTTTTTAATGAATAATAGCTAAAATAATTATATTTGTACTTATAGGACGAACAGTCAACCTGAATGATTGGTAGATTTGAGCAGGTCTGAAGTTGTTTAAGTGATTTATGAAAAAAGAAAGGTTGTAAAATTGAATTCTGATGATTTTATACCAGTTCTGTGTGCATGAACATGTACGGCCATGAAGGAAAGGAAATATCTGACATTACATAAAAAATATGAATGAAATCAAAACAGTTTTGTTGTTCTTCTTTGACATATCTAAGAGTCTAATCGCCACCAAAGATCCACCCCCCTGTAAATTTATAATATGAAAAATAATTCAGTTTTTATGGGTTTTTATGATAAATACTGCAATAATTCAAAAAGTATTTAAAGGGTTAAAATCCTACAAATTAATAATTAGTTGGTAGTTTTAAGAAGATTTGAACTTGTTTAAGTGATTTATTTAAAAAAAAGGGAAAAACATTCATGTTTGATTATTTTATAGCAGTTTTTAGTGCTTGGACATTTTTGGCTCAAAGGTCACAAGAAGGAAAAAATGCAGCAACAGAAAATAAGACATTTGAGGGAAAAAATATTAATTTAAAAACATTACTAAAAAAAAGAGTTATTGGAAAAAAAATCATGCAACTAATCATAAAGCAGTTAGAATGACCACAAAATAATACAAAGGTTCAGCTACACTATACTTATTCACTGCTCCCTCTGAAACTTCCCACCACACAAATCTCATTGTTTTCCTCACCGGATGTAGTTTAAAATGACCTGAAACACAAAGTTTTATTACTTAATCAATATGTGAATTATTAAGCACCAAAATGTTCCTGCTGCTGCAGCTTCTGTGGGACTCTGTGTCGACTGGAGAAAAATAAAATTCTGAACTTTGATGACGGACACAACACATCTGATTTAAATGTCACTCAGCTTGAAGTGTAGAGAAAAATACACAAGATGTGTAGCAATGAGGAAACTGTGACCTTCAGCACATTAATACATAAAGCTGACAGAAATGTCAGATTGTGTTTTTTAATGTTTTTCTTTAGCTTTGACTTGAGCTCTTTCTGCTGTCTCCTCTGTTTTCCAGTATGCTGTGTATTGACTGTTGGATCATCTGCCTCAGTGCTACTAAGACAAATGCCTGTCCTGTCACTGCGCTCCACAGTGGGTCTGGCTTTAACAGCTTGGAAACATACATTTGTGTTGAATCTGTCTTCTCAGTCAGACCAGAACTAAATCTCTACCTCTGTGTTTAGCATTTGCAGGACGTTTATTTTCTTAATCAAGCTGCATCTCACAGAAGGAAACAGCAGAGTGAAGGCCAGCTGCAATAAATCTAATAAATGAGGGCTCTGCAATTCCACTTTACTTCATAAAACTGCCATTCGCACCTAATCTACAGAGCCGTCGGCTCGTGCAGTATTACTCTGCATAACTGACAGCACACATATTAAAAGCAATGTCACAGAATCATTTTCTAGGTGAGGAGGGAGGAGGTTGTCACCTAATTTTAATTGTTCTTTCGGTTTGACGCCCACACGTTGAGCTGGACAAAGATGAATTGGTGACTAATATGAATCTGTAAGAGACACTGAAGGCATTTGTGCTGCTGGTTTTGTTTCAGCAGTCTGCCACAGATTAAAGGCCTTCACTTCTAGTCTAAGACTTCACATGGTCTGGACCAGAGATGGGAAGTAACAAAGTACAAGTAACGAAGTAGTGTAACAAAGTACATTTTTTTGGTATCTGTACTTTACTGAGTATTTATTTTTCTGAGTACTTTTTACTTTTATCCGTTACATTT
>JBAFTA010000009.1:29593162-29609635 GCA_036919975.1 Melanotaenia parkinsoni
CCAGTTAGCTCATCTTCATCCAGTTAGCTCATCTTCATCCAGTTATCTCATCTTCATCCAGTTATCTCATCTCCATCCGGTTATCTTATCTTCATCCAGTAAGCTCATCTTCATCCGGTTATCTCATCTTTATCCAGTTAGCTCATCTTCATCCAGTTATCTCGTCTTCAGGTGCCATGTGAACTGGGTGGTGGTCGAAAGTGGGGATCTTAGCGGTCCAATTCTCATCTTCGGAAGCTCTGAATTTTCTTAAATCCCAGATGTCTGGTTTACATGTAACTGAGCTGCTTTGTCCCAGAATTGAAGGGAAGGAATCTGTTGGTGAAACTTCTCAGTCGTACAGGAAGCTGTGAGGATGCAGGATTACTGACTCAGACATAACTTCAGGTTTTACTCTGGATGTCTGGCATCACCATGGCAACTGATGCTGGAACCCAACCTGTTCCGGAAAGTTCCTACAGTCCCAAACCTGAATTGATGGGGTAAAAAAGGAGGATTATTTCAAAACATGTTCCTTTAAATCTGTGAAAACTCCCCAGAAATGTACTTTAGCAGCTTGTTTACAAAGTTTTACAGTTTCCTGTTTTTCAGATTAACACAAAATGTCATTTTCTCTCTTTTTAGACCTCACAACATCCTTCATTTGAGCACAAACATTTCTGGAACAGTAAATCTTCCACAAACTTCAGTTTCTTGTTGTTTTCACTTGCACGTCACACACCCCCTGCTAACACTTTGCTGCCTGGCTGCAGTAATGGAGTGTGGATGGGAGGGCTGAGTGGGTTGCAGAGTCTAAATGGAAAGAGATGGATGGCAAATAAGCAATACTAATTTGATTAGGTTCCATGATAGTTATCTCTAATTGGCTTACTGCGTTTGCTGTGGATTGGCAGACTCTTGGAGTCTGCTGTCTCACTGTGGCGTCGCTGTAAGGATGTCTCATTTAGATAATGTAAGAGCAGGAAACACTCAGAGCTGATACTCTGGGACGATTAGAATTGCCACAGGTCCGGACGTTAAGCTTCACTCCAACCCGAACTCTGTCGTGTGAGGATGAGTGAAAAGAAATAAAATCTATTTAAAAGTTTTTACTGAACAGAATCAACCTTCGTGAGGTGAAAGGAACCTCGACAGTTTTTTTTCTTTGTTTTTGTGGGAGGGTGGATACCTCTGATCCTGAAGGAAGCATGTAAACTTTAATTTCTTCCACCATCTGTGGCACCAGCTCTTAAACAAGGGAGGGCTGACCCCCTCTGCTGCTGCTAACAGGAGGAGCAGGGATAATCCAAACCATCCTGCGGGGCCAGAAAGGAGGTTTAGAGTTTAACCCCTCTCTAATCACCATGCAAACCTTCAGGAACCAGGTCTTAGCAAGCCATTTAATCTGTGTGCTGCTCTTCTGTAAACTGATGCAACTGAAACGGGGAAGGCAGAGGCCACAGAGATGAAACGACCTCTGGTAGGCGCCTTCACAGCTGCAGCACAAACATCTAGAAGTCAAAGGAAAAGAGACAGAAGGAAAGGATTTTCTGTGTATTCAATGGCATTGTCACTTAGAAATGATTCAATCTGGTGCAGCAAAACACTCAAATACATATCAGAAAGAGACATTTCTTCCCATTGTGTTCTATCATCTTCTTTTTAACGAGTTCTTGGTGAGAGAATCAGGATCCAAAGCCTGGACTTAGCATGTATGATGCAAGCAGACGTCTGAACCAACACTTTAATCCACAGAAAACAAAATGTTCTGCAGGAGAGAAGAGCAAGAAGAACTCAGGATGATGCAAAGATGAAACCAATGCAAACTCAGACAACTTACACGAGGATCTGACTGAAGCCAGGAGTATTTATACTGAGGGAGCCATGACTGCCTGCAGAGCGGGTGAGGTATTCAGAAACAGAAACCTGGTAAATGACAGATGGGACTTTCTGGAACGAAACAAATGGATAATAAAATAATGCGTAGAATATAGATGTGTAATTCTGGTCCTCAAGGGCCACTGTCCTGCAGGTTTTATATGTTTCCCTGCTTCAACACTCCTGACTTAAATTAATGGCTCATTAACAGGTCTGTGCAAAAGTTGACAGCAAGCTGTTGGAAACATCCATTCATTTAATTCATGTATGCAGCAGGAAAACATGTAAAAGCTGTGGGATGTTGGACCATGAGGACTGGAGTTTGACATCCCTGATACAGAATACATGGAAAAAGACTAACCTGATTATTAACAGAGAACGATATACAGACCCCTGATCAGTGTGTGTCCATTCCTGCTGAATCCAGAATCTCAGTTGCTCAGCAGTCTGTAGGTATTGGTGTCTGAGTGTCCTCTTCATGATGCTACAACAGTTTTAGTAGGAGACAAACATGGACTGCAGGCAGGGCAGTCAAACACATAAATCCATGTACGAACTCTGACATCATCCTGCTAAAAGAACCACAGACCTCCCAGTACAAACATCATCCTGATGGGAGCATTGTCTCCAACAATGTCTCTGTATCCATGGTTCCTTCACAAATATGAAGTCTTCCATGGACACTGATATCCTCCAAACCATCACAGCTATCTCTGATAACATCTGGAACATGAACTCATCTGACCACAGAACACTTGTAAAGAAGCTGCGTGATGCAAACCTATTAGCGTGTTCTTTTTTTATTTAATCTAAACATGTTTTATTGATTACCTGAATTTATTGATATTGTAAAGCTTTTCAGGCCTAACCCTGATCAGTATCACAGAAGAAAGGTGAGACTTTGCTAAACAACACATGGCTTTCTTCAGTCCAGAAAACAACTTTCACCCTTCATATGTTTTTATAAGCATGTTTGAACACATATTTGTTGTGCATCATCATATCATATAAGACAGTTTCATGCAGTAAACATGTAAGTTGTAAAAGAAAATGTAGACATTAACTGCTTTTAGAGAACACATGTAGACATAGATCAGAAGATGTTGTAAATTTACCATTTTTGTGACTTTATTATGAAACGGTTCCATTTTTAATTGTGGAAAACATAATTATTTCACATTGTAGAATGAGACCGCGTGAACATGGTGGGTCTGATGCAGGATTAAAACTTGTACTGATCACAAACAAGATGGACCGACTTTCTGTTGATGACATCTGACCAGGAACATGATGATTTTGTTAAGTTCTGCAGCTCCAACATTCATGTCGACGCTGCTCAGGTCTTCGGCTCATCCCGTGAACTTCAGACTGAACTGTGAAGAAGACACAGTCGGTGACTCAGGCCTCAGCTGCTGCTTTAAAGCATGGATGAAAATTTATAAAGTTGTAGAGAAGCATCATTTCTAAGACTGAGGGAAATGTGTGTTATAAATAAAAGCTGCATTTATAATCAGGCTTCACTGCGGTGAATGAAGAGATAGAGCTGTGGAAAAGATTTTTCCCTCAATGTGACTATAAGATGTAGAAATTCTTATTCCAGTTTTCCCTCATGTGCATTTAAAAGAGCTTTCCTGTGCCTCCGGTTCCTGTGCAGGAGGGTCTGATTTTACATATTACTGCTATAATATCATAATAAGCAGAGTCGTCTTCATATAAAGACCATAACCCGAGTCTCTACATAAAATTTCATTGTCATAAAAGTTCATGAATGGGCTCAGAATAAATCAGCTTTTATGTGTCAGGAACTCAAAGTGACTTATGAGGCTTCTGGAGAAATGAAGCTCAGTGGAGAAGAACATGCTTCAGTTCAGCCTTTTTAGATTTTCTTCTCATACAGAAATTTTCTACTTTTCCTCCCATTCATATGATGGACGTGGTTACTTCTTTACTTATTTTTTTCTTATGAATATGTCTCAGAAAGCTTCAGAAATGTGTGTGATTGTGAGTGCATCCAAAATATATAGAATGAGTCGGGTGTTTTGCAAATGCAACCATGTCCCCAAGATCCAGGTGACCAGCAGCCATCTTGGAGCGTGGAACCTAGCCAGTCCATCGCAGGGAAAACCACACACCCACCAAGAAGACGGCAGAGGAAGGCTCCAGCCAGAATCCCAACAGCTATGGAGTAAAAGTCCCAGAAAGGCATGGACAAAAGCCAGTTAGTCAGCCAGAACCATCTACTGAAGCATTAGTTGAGTACAAACCCTGCAAGCCACCCACGCCCTTGGCAGAGGCCCCACTCGACACCTTGGAAGACTGGATGATGACCAAGGTGTTTAATAACTCGACAACGTTATAATGTCCTAAATAAGCCGTTTGTCTGATCCACACAGTTGTCAGATTAAAAGAGAACCATGGTAATGAGTCATGGAGTTACATGAGGTTTACCCTGCAGGGAGGTCTGGGTGAAAATATTTTTCTGTAGTTTTACTTCAGATCATTGAGTGTTTGGTCGGCCTGCTACAGGGTGATCAAGTCTGAGTTTGTGTCCCTTGTCCAGGGAGATGGAAAAGGTGGAAGCTGTGGAAATGGCCCAGCTGGGGAGTTTCTGCTTGAGTCGTATCTTTTAGCTACTTCATTTGAATGCCTTTGTTTGTGCCTCGATGGTCTGTCACAGATCCTGCCTATGGCTTCCAATAACCTCCAGTTTTCTGGTGGAAGAGGACACTGTTCCCCACCTCTACCAGCCAGATCTTAAGCTTTAAGATCTACCTACTTTTCTGATGAAGACAGAGGGACCTCACATGTATAATAAGTGGACTAACAGGAGTCTCCTCAGTATGGTTTAAGGATTTAAAACCATGAAAACAGATGTAAATTAAAGCTGTTGGACATGCAGTTCGGCCTGAAACTAAAACCCTTCCACACGAGCATCCAACCCTCTGAGCCAGCCTCGGGATTTCCTTCCAGATAATTCATGTTCTCCATCACCTCGTTCCTCTTTCACTCACATCAGAGCTTGAAGAGAAAATCACTTTTTCCTCCCTCTGTCACAGCACCGCCTTGCTAATTGAAAGTGTGAATCTGTTCAAAAGAAACCACTTTTCCGTTTCCACAAGACCTGCTGGATCACAATGGTCGACGGATCTCATCTGAGAAATGAAATCAAGGTGCCGTTCACGCTCAGGAGGCTCGCTGGTGGCTTTATCTCTCATTTCACCCTGATGTTGGTTATTAAAGCACGAGATGAAATTAAAAAAAAAATAACTTCCTCCGAACATCCAGACTTTAATGACGCTGATTACTCTCAGCTGCGGACGGATTGAAGTATACTGGAGAGAATCTGTGAAGCATCCAGAAGCTTAATGTTAAAGAGAAATACGACTGAGATGACGTCTACAGCTGCTTCCTCTACCAATTATCATTTCAAAGGCTTTCATACATTACAAAACCAGACTGTGCATGCGGATTAAATTATACCAGTTGGTTCATGAGAACATCATCTTTTTCTTCAGACCTAGTGAATTTAATTTAAAGGAGAATATCATGCAAAACTTGATTTATTTCAGTAATTCACCTTAAAAAGGGGAAACTAACATATTATATAGGCTCATGACAGGCAGTGAGATATTTCAAGCATTTATTTGTTATAACTTTGATGATTATGGCTACAGCTTATAGAAACCCAAAAATGAAAATCTCAGAAAGTTAGAATATTACATGAAATAATAAATAAATAAATAAATAAATTTTTAACAAAGGTTATTGACTATCTGAACAGTATGAACTCAGTACTTGCTCTGAGCCCCTTTTGCATGAATTCCTGCCTTCATGTGGCGTGGCGTGGATGTTATCAGCCAGTGGTCCTGCAGGGGCGGAATGAAGACCAGGATGCTTCAATAGCGACCTTCAGCTCTTCTGCTTTGTTCAGTCTCATGTGTCTCGTCTTTCTCTTTGAAATGCTCCATAGATTTTCTACAGGGTTCAGGTCAGGAAAGTTTGCTGGCCAATCCAGCACAGTACCCTGACTGCCTCTAGGTACCAAGATGAGATCCTCAGACCCCTTGTGAGAACATATGCTGGTGTGGTTGCACCTGGGTTCTTCCTAATGCAAGACATTTCTAGACCTCATGGGCTGGAGTGTGTCAGCAGTTCCTGCAAGACGAAGGCAAGACGAAGGCATTGATGCTATGGACTGGCCGCCCATTCCCCAGACCTGAATCCAATTCAGCACACCTGGGACATCATGTCTCCATCCACCAACGCCACGGTGCACCACAGACTGTCAAGGAGTTGGCGGATGCTTTAGTCCAGGTCTGGGAGGAGATCCTTCAGAAGACCATCCGCCACCAACATCAGGAGCATGCCCAGGTGTTGTAGGTAGGTCCTACAGGCACGTGGAGGCTACACACACTACTGAGCCTTATTTTGACTTGTTTTAAGGACATTACATCAGAGTTGGATCAGCCTGTAGTTTGTTTTTCCACTTTTATTTTGAGTGTGACTCCAAATCCAGACGTCTATGGGTTAATAAATTTGATTTCCATTCATAATTTTTCTGTGTTTAATAAGAATATTTCATTCATTCAGATCTAGGACGTGTTTTTTTAGTGTTCCCTTTATTTTTTTGAGCAGTGTATATTTTATTATTATTGTTTTTTATGGACTACCCTTGAGCCAGAAACTTTTAGTTTGAGGTTTTATAATAAGCTGAACCCAGAGTGAAATAACCAGACTGGTGGCAGAGATCCAGTAAAAAAGGATTCATCTTCCACTTAAATAAAGCTTCACTGAGGAGGTGTGAAGGTTCGGTGCAGCTGAATGTATCCCAGAATGCATCAGCCACAAAATTGATTTCTTTCCACACTTTGACCCAAAAATCATTCATGAGAGCGCAGCCAGCCACTGATAAAAATCTTAATTAATTAGATATAGAGAATTAATCTTCTTCTAATTCAAAGCACACGAACAACTTTAAACTACAGCTTGCTTTCCTGGTTTGGAAACAGACAGCCTAGAGAACTTGGTCAGACCCAAGATAACTCACCACTCTGGATGTTATCTCTAAAATCAACTTTCTAAAGGCACTCCAACCTCACCAACTCCAGACCTCTTGGCCCAGAGTCCTGCAGGTTTTACATGTTTCCTGCTGCAACACACCTGACTCTAATTAATGGATCATTCAGAGGTTTGTGCAGAACTTAACAAGCTGTCTGTGAACCATTTAATCTGAATCAGGTGTGTTGCAGCAGGGAAACATCTAAAACATGCAGGACAGCATTTAACCATCCTCTGCATCCAGAAAAAAATGCCATGAACTGCAGTTTAGTTTAGAAAAGTTGTCAGTGGGTCCAGATAGATTTTAGTACACATTAAAAAGTTGTTTAAAAATTAGTAAATGGTTAATTTGTATGTTAAGAGCATATTTACTAACCTGAAATGTCCGTGATCATCTACAGGTTTTCCTAATTCAGTAAAGCAAAAAACTATACAGATTACTCATCACAATGACTTAGAATAGAATAGAAATACTTTATTAATCCCTTTGGAGAGTCCTCAGGGAAATTTGGGTTGCTAGAGTTGTGAACATCTCTAAAGTAAAGTCTTCAGCTACAGTTTTTTTTCTATTCTTAACCAAATTGTCTGTATCTCTTAAAGTGTTTGCTTTGGCCGTATATTACAGATTGTTTCTGGATTTCAGAATTGTGCAGTTTGCCTCCTAAACTGATTGTATGACCTTCAGCTTGGTGGATTTTACTTGTCAGGTGACATGCATCTGGGTCCTCAATCCATCATCTATTAAAAAAAGCTATCAACGGGGCCAGTCGGATGTCAGATGGGACAGATGATGAATGCTTTCCTGTGGACACTCGGGAAGAAACTTGGCAATCTGAGCGACTGTTTCACAGTTCAAACAGTTAATGTTGCAGCCACAGTGATGGGAGATGCCACAAAGAAAAGAGGAGATCCCTTGAAGACACAATACAGGACTTTTGCAGACTGTCTCAGTGAGGCGCCCCTATCAACACCTAATCCAGCATCCATCTTCATCCCACCTGTACTGACTCTCTCGAGTCAGTAAGAGACAGTCTCATGTTGACTCATGTTATCTCTTGCTCTGTCCCTGTCTCTCTCCTTTTTTTCCTCTCTTCCTCAGATAATGTCTTCTTGTGTTTTTCGGCTCTGGAAAATAAACAAAAAGATGGCACTGTGCCATCAACAAGCTCAGAACCTGGAGTTTTAGGGCTGGATGCTTAATTTAGTTTATTTATTTGAACAAAAGTTAATGAATATTTCATGAGATCCGAATGTAAACATGGGGATTATACCAGACTGTTTCCCATCTGTTACGTAGTGTGTTTTTAAGGCTTCCAAACAAGTATTGAATGGGACTTGATAATTGTTTGGATCCCGGTGCGTAAAGCTTGACTTCACTATTGATCAGAAAAGCAGTGAGGTTTGATCAGGAGCAGACTGGCTGTCAGTGGTTGATAAGGACACTTGTCTGTGTTTGGTTAAGTTTAGAAAGATGTAAACTGTTTTCCTCCACACATTAAAAATAAATCCAGTATGTGATACTAACTGACTGAAGGAGTAACGGAGATCCTGAGGCTGGTCAGAGAGACATGACAGGACGGGAACTACTTTACAGGATGAAGTTAATGGAGAAGGATCCTGCAGATTTCCATGGAAAAATAAGTAATTCTAACACATTAAATGCTTCATTTCTCATATCTCAGAGACCAGGTTGTGCAGCAGAGCGGAGAACAGATTGGATTTCCTTCCTCTTAGATCCTTACATCTGCCTTCTGCAGCATGACGAGAAAAAATCTATACGACTGACGATTAGTAAAGAGATAAATATTTCTATTGTTTTTAATGCAGTTTTTTCTCTCTCCTCTTTAGTTTGTGATACTTCTGATGATATTTCCCATCAGCCCCTGCTCTGCCTCTCTGTGGCCGTACAGTACTTGTCTCTTCACTTCATTGATCATCATTCGGGCTCGATCAGGCTGTCGATCTGTTAATGAAGTGGATCTATTGGAGACCTGCAGCTTTAAACCATCAATACAGCTGGAAGGTTATAGATAGACTTCTCATCACACAAGGACCGTGCAGCTTTTTAAGTGGTGATGGTTGGTTGGTTGTCATATGTCTCCACCTCCTCCACCCCTCCTCCCAACAGCTCCTTCTGATTCCTCCTCCTGTTGGCGATCGATTGAGCCGAGCCATGGATCAGAGGTTGAGCTTAACCCAGCAACTAATATTGATTTGACCCCCCTGACATGTTATGAAGTCAACTCAGTCTTGACCTATAAGAAACAAATCGGCCACAGAGTAATCATGGATCAGAGACACAGATAAAGAAAGGTAATAATATGGTTGGAGAGTTGCATCAAAGGCTCAGGGAAACTCAGAGAGCTGCAGCTCCACGATAAGGACTCCAGAAAACAGAAATCCAGTTTCTCAGTCCAGCTGTTCAGCTTTGGTAAACCAGTCACTTTGGGATTAAACAAGCATGATCATGTACTTTTATCTGCCTCATATTTTAGTGATTATAACTCCAGTGTACGAATAAATGTTCACAGGTTCTTTTTGTTAGACATAAATAATGTTTGTCAGTGTGCTAGCAATGACTGAACTACTTACTGATGATCTTCAGCCCTTTCTGCAAATAAAGTTTCCAAATTTAATGTTCAATAGCACAAAATATAACAGCAGAGTTGACTCTGTATCATTTGGATTACATATCACGTGATACAGCAAATACATCTGTTTTATTAAGTTTAAGAGACTTTGTTGTAACTCACAACAGAGCCACAGAGAGTAGACGTTTTTCCAGGCCAGTGGGACTTTACAACGTCTCCCTGAAGGTATCAAACTGAAAGGAGGTGGGTGGGAGGGGTCCTCTGATCGTGGTGGCTTTCCTGGTTACAGAGCGGCTGTACCCTTCAGACAGAGATGTTTGGGGTGAGTTGATTATTTTACTGGCCTGACTGATTACACGGCTGACTTTTGTGTTTGATGGCTGAACCAGGAGGAAATATTGAGGGTGAGTACAGATTCGTACACCACAGTTAAAATGTCTTTACTGACACAGAAAACCTTGAGTTTTCTGAGCAGGTGGAGACGCTGCTGGACTTTCTTAGTGTGTTGTTTGAAGGACAGGCATGAGTCATTTTCAGTTCCAAGATATTTAAAAACCGGTTCCACCTGTTGGCCATGGACGCTGATGGGTGTGAACAGAGGTGATGGAGAGTTGTCTCTGCCCGCACAGCACAGCTCCTTGGTCTTGGTAATATTGAGCTCCAGATACTAGTCAGAGAAGGTCTGGACCAGAGCCTGGGTGTCGGTCAGGTGGGCCACCAGGGCCATGTCATCCGCACATTTAAAAAGTGATGTCCCTCCTCTGCTACAGGCGGTGTTGTTGGTGTAGGCAGAGGACAGGAGACAGAACACAGCCCTGGGGCAGTCCTGTGTTTAAAACTGATGTTCCAGATTTAAAACCATTTAAAAAAAACCTCCTTCAAAAAGTTCCCAATCCATAAAATCTATGTGGGGTGGACCTGCAGGTCAGAGAGTGGCTGTGTGGACGGCGTCAAAGGCAGAAGTCCATGAATAAAATCCTAGTGTGTGGATGTGCAGAATCCAGTTGTTTGGTGACAGTGTGAAACTTTCATCCTCTACACCACGTTTTTTTCCTGTAGGCAAACACAAATGGATCAGTTTTGGCCGACAGCATATTTAAAAGCTAATGACACACAACTCTCTCTGTGCATTTACACAAGACAGATGTGAGGGCAACTGGACGGTAATCCTTCTTCCACTGGATGGGGACTGAGCCAGAGTCCAGAATTTGCTGGAATAGCCTGGTGAGGACTCCATATAGCTGATTGGAGCAGTTCTTGAGCACCCTGCCTCTCAGCCTCTCAGGGCCAGAGACCTTATGCGGGTTCAGCTTACATAGAAGGGAGGCCTCCAGCTGTTCATCAACATTGATGGTATGGTAAGAGGGGCTAGGGTTAGGCTGGTTGATGTGTTGTGGCTGAAACGGGTGAAAAAATAGTTTAAGTGCTCAGGGAAGGAGGCAGAGTGGTCCAAAACTGTCAGTATGGGGGTTCTGTCCATCATGATGTTTAACCCCTGCCAGGCCTCTCTCACATTTCCAGATGTTGGTTTCTGCTCCACTCTGTAGTTGATCTTAGCCACTCTGGCCTTCCTTCTGAACTCCTTTCCCAGTTCTTCTGAACAAGACAGATTTTTCCGTCTTTTCAAATCCATTTTTTATTATTTGGTTGAAAAGTTATTTGCTTGGTAGTTGTGACAATGTCCTCACAAAATAGATTATATGAGGTCAGCACATCCATTACCCTGTTAAAATAGATATATCTGTATATCTGTATATCTATATCTATATCTATATCTATATCTATATCTATATCTATATATTTATATCTATATCTATGTCTATATATCTATATCTATATCTCTATATATCTAAATATCTATATATCTATATATCTATATATCTATATTTATATCTACATCTATATACACTGTATATATATAAGGCTGGGCACACAGGGGTTTTATTTGGGTTTTGTTTTGTTTATTCTTTTGAAAGTTCTTGCTCACTGGCTCTGAACACAGACAAACCACATGCAGAGGCTGCATGCCTCTTCCACCATGTCGGTTTTGTGTTTTACAAACGTGAAACATTAATTCCTAAGCCATAATTTGCCTCTGGTTCAGAGAATCTTGGTGACAGCGACATGAAGCTGAGAGTTGTGGAATCTCTAGGTGCGTTTCCATTCCCCCTAGAATTGCACAAAACCTAGATATTGCAATAAAAAATGGTAATAGAAACACCTAAATTTTGAAAAACCTCTCAAATATCCCTAAAAGGTTTTTATACTCTCATGAGGGGGTTTATCAAATGTATCGATATAGAAGTTGTAAAAGTGTAAAGGAAACACTATTTTCGCATTTACACAATAAATGCACATAAAATAAGGAGATAATAAAAATTTAAATAAAATTGTGATTCTATCTTTGAAGGTGTCACATTTATAGTCAGATTTACAGACCTGACGTTACACCCGTCAAACCAGATGTTAACCTCTTAATTCCTGGTACCGGAGGGTGCAGGTGCAAGAGATGAAGCTAAACAGTCAAGCTAAGAATGCAGATTTAGAGAATTTATAGGCCAGAAATTTGGATAATGAAGCATTAAAGGTGCATAGATGGAAGTTATTGTTCATATTCATTAAATTCAATGTAAAAATTCAATTTACCTTTTAGTTAGTAAATCGTGAACTTTTCATCTTCTTCTTTCTCATAAATATTTGATTGCATATATATTAAGAAATAACTGTTTCTGTTTAAAGAGAACACACACACACACACATATATATATGTGTGTGTGTGTGTGTGTGTGCGCATTAACCTTTTTGATGCATTGACACAGAAACATCAAAGTTATTACTCTTCTTATAATAAAAATGCAAACCTGACATTATCTCAATGAGAAAAGCTGATTCTGGACATGCAGGTGTTTCATTCCAGCAGTGAACAGAATATACGGGGAAAAAAACACATTATCCTCCTTATTTATAAAGTTTCTGACTGATTTCAAGCTTTACATTTAGAGGATCAAATGAATGATCATATTTGCTTAAAGGCACATTGTGGGGGTTCAGTGACATCTAGTGGTGAAGTTGCAGATTGCGACAAACAGAACATTTGATTTAGAGCTGTAGTGGGGAATCCTGGTCCTCGAGGCCCACAGTCCTGCACGGTTTAGATGTATCCCTGCTCCAACACACGTTATTCAAGAAAAGGAAGCAGATTCCTCATCAGACGAAACATCTTTAAAAAGTTTTTATCCTTTAAAAAGCCTCAAAGTCCTCATTAGGACGATGTGGAGACTGGGACAGTTCCATTACTCCCAGGACCTTTGATGGGACATGAGTTTGACATGCTGTGGTTCAACAACACCATAGCACTCCCTAAAGGACAGGGAGGAAGACAATGTGACCCTGCTTCTGTACTTCATCAGTAATGATATGAATCCCCATGAGGAGAACAAAAACACTTCACTGAGCAGGGTTAGTCGAGCTGGATGAGTTGGGATACTTGGATCAGACAGCTGGCAGGGTGAAGGTGCCTTCAGGGACCTCTCTCACAGGTGGTTTCTATCAGCGCTGTCTCAGAATTGATAGAATGACAGATTAAATTTAACACTTGTCCCTAAAAGAAACATGCAATGACATGTAAAGGCACAGAAACGCTGCCGGAGGTCGTCCCTGATGACAAGACAGAGGCAATAAAAACACAACCTGTGGCATCTGATAACATGTCGCTTCACATTACGTCCCATTGCTGTGGCGGTGATGTGCTGGAGGATAAAGATGGAGCATGGAAGTGTCTCATTAGGGCACAGCTTTGCCCTGATTTAATAAACGTACACAAAATGCCTCCCCTCCCCAGGCTCAGCTTCTGATGGCCACTGGGGAGTTTGATGGGAATCTATTCACGTCAGCCGTCCTCGCACCAAACGATAAAGACAGCTGCTGTGTCACCGCTCATCAGCCGCTCAAGGACGTGGCGTCGCCGGGTGACCGCTGGCTCTCTGTTTGCATATCACAGCAGAAAAACAGGGAGGAAATATCATCAGCTCAGGACGGTCTGGCTGTTCAGCAGCTGCTCGTCCATTCACTCAGATAAAAACACTCATTTATCATCTTTCAGTCCGGAGAAAAACTGAAAGTGAGACACAGCTGGTCAATATTCACTGATGCAGCCTGCCATTTACACTGGACTTTCATCTGATTTATGTTGTACTTGTTACACACTGGCTTTTACAGGCGCTTGATTGAAGGTGGTGTAGAAAAAAGACTGTGTGCAACAAACAAAAAATGAGGTCATCATCAGTATTGTTATTTTTAACGATCAAACCAGTTCATTCTTTACTCAAACAACAAAAACTTCAACTGTGACTAAAAGATGTGGAAAGTTTTTTAAAATACTTTTTAGTATTTTTTTTTAGGAATCAAACCATTTCACTCTTTACAAACACAACAGAAACCCAAACGACAACAAACTTTCCAATCTCCACTGAGGTAAATCAGGTGTCAATAAAAAAAGATAAAATTATTAAGTTCCATAATTTTTTAATTTAAGAGATACTGTTTTAACATATCACTTAAAAGTCTTTTATGGTTGCTGGTTGAGTCCTAGCCTCTCAGCCAAACACACAAAGCTCTAAACCTGCAAACTTTGTGGTCACTGATGAGTCCAATAAACAAGGAGCCTCAGAGTTTTTAGTCTTTTTCAGTAAACGGAGTGAGCAAAATGTTTATGGGTTAAGATTTTTGCTTTAAACGTTATTGCTTCTGTATTAAGATGCACACAGACTCCCTGTTGGGATAATGAAGATGAATTAGTCTCAAAGCTGTCAGAACATCGATTACAGTGATCAGTACAAGCAAATTAATCTAAAATCAGGAGTGATAAACCAAAGTTGGCAGGTGCATGCAGCATATGTTAACGCTGCCATGGAAACAACGGAAATGATGCTGTTAGTGAAGATCTCTATGGGGTCACAGCCACCGATGTTGTTGAGCTTTCTGTCACTGTCTTGTGCTTCAAAAATGACTATCTGGTCATTAAAAACTACCTGGTTAACGTAAAGAAAACAAGACAGATGTCCTTAAAACAGACCGCAGAACAGATGTGACACATCCTGAAGCTGTCATCTGTCTCCCGAGAGGCTGTTGGTGTCGGTGCTGTGTTACAGCATCACACCAGATGACCTCTCTCCTCTCTTGAGGGCATTTACAATGTTCGCTGCCTCAGAAGGGGCCAGAGCATCCGCAGAGACTCCTCCCATCCTGGTTCACCATCTGTTCGAACTTTTGCCTCCACGAAGGCGCTTGAGGGTCATCAAAGCCAAAATCAACAGATTAAAATCCAGTTTCTATCTGAGAGCTGGTACGACACTGAGCACTGATTAATTCTACCACTTCATCACTCACTTGTGCAACATACTGCTTATTTACACTGATGTTATATTTCTTTTCTTCTATTTGTCTTAGCAACATCCATATACTTTGTACTTTGTATTACTTTGTACTTAAACAATGGAAATAAAGATATTCAGATTAATATTCTGGGGGATGAATATGTGCATGAGCATGAAAACAGATACATACAGGGATTCAGTCTCATAGTAGTTTTATTAAACTGTCAAGAAAGGAGGAATTACTGGTTTAACCTTTTACTGCCTGATCCAAGAAATAATGGTCAGATTTTCTTTTAAATCCAATGTCTTCATTTGGGTTTTTAACAAAATGTATTAAAAACAACAACAACAAAAAAAACACATGTACCATTTATTACCATGTGAGGGGTTAGAATTATTGTAGTGCAGAAGGAATCCACTAGAGGGCAGAAGACAAGCATCAGGCTGCAAAGACAAACGTGACGGCCATTTTGCGTGTTGCGTCATCTTGGGGAGGAGCCATTTCTGTGGTGACAGCCTGGTGTCAGCTGCTGTTTGCCAACACCGACTGCAGAATGGATATCTGGACTGACAACGTTAGGCAGTGGCCTGCAGTTAATAATAAAGTTTTTTAACTGTCAGTCTTGAAGTTATTTTATTTTTCGTGTTTCTTAGGCTTGGTTACGTCAACAGCCAGGATAAAGGAAAGAGAAACGGGGGAAAACAGTCCACTTGACAGTCTATTCCATCTCAGTACTGTAATACTTTACAGTACTAGCTAGATTGTTTAGTTGTAGTCAATCACTTCAGACCAATGATCCTAATAAATCTGATTTATTGTTATAAATACAGCAACGTGGGACAGTTATGAGCGACTCGGAACGTGCAGGCAGTGAAACGGTGCATGCTCAAGAGTGTTTTACTCTTCAGCATGTACCAGTGGTTACACCGATTTCATAGCTGTTCTCTGAAAACTAGAATAAAATTATTTATCTGAACCGCAGGGAGAATAAAGTTACCGACATGTCTGATTTAAGACTCCAATGCCAACATGATTTCTGTATCATCCAAAGTATAACAGCAGGATGTGTCACGTTCTAACAATAAATGGTACCACGCAAATTTCACGCTTTTACAATAATCTCTGAAGTTAGAACTAAAGCCCAAATGTTTTCTCCTTGCATGGCAGGTCTACGCTTAGAAACATTTCACATTATCTCCCAAACTAGTCATTTCCTCTCAGCAACAGGGCAGCCTCTTGTCTCCTAGTCCATTAGCAAGAACTAGCATACAAACATGACTTGTTGCACCATGTTAGCTTGACAGCGACATGGAAACGCAGAATTTAGTCTCGGATTGACAACTTCACACAATCTTACTGTGCTGTTGTTGGGAATAAATTCCTTTCTGTTAATATTCTCGACCCACTTCTGTCAAACGTCCCTGTCTTCTACCCACCCAGGGAATCGGACAGGTCTCACATAATCTTCGTGAATTAAAGGTCTGCGTTCTTCGCGCTCAGTGTTTTCGTCAACTACCGAGGTAAAGTTAGTTTTATGTTGGATATTCAACAGATATTCGGAGACCCCGTCTCAATAGCTTTTTAGTCACAT
>JBAFTA010000009.1:29687291-29700179 GCA_036919975.1 Melanotaenia parkinsoni
TCAGTTCGTCCTGCTTCTGGGTTTCAAATATATTACAGCAAGTGAAGCAAAGCCTTGATTAAATTTGTTGTTGCACGTGGGATAAAGTGCAGGTATACGCTGAGCTGCTCCAGTAACAACCTACCTCTGAAAGCACCTTTTAATGTTTCATTATAAGATTGCTCAAACTTTCCTTTGTTGGCATGTTGTGGGTGTTAAACAGGTTTCTCATGCTGTTGTTTTCTGTGAGCATCATCACGTGAGGAAGATGTGCAACGATGCTAAACCTGACTTCAGTAAAGTCAGACTATCTTCGGTTAGAAAACTCTCCAGAGCAAGAAATGTGAAGACAGCCCCACCTTTATGTTGAGCAACTCCATTTTCAACATTGTAATAATGTTTTCCTGTCAATCAAGATTTAGTTCGTTCAGATGAGATATCAGATGAGGAAACCAGTCGACTCAGTCACACAGTGTCCTCAAAAACATCTGAAAAAGGGAAATGTTGGTCCTGTAAAACGTCACCTCACTTCTGAATGAAGAGCTCTACAGACCGCTGTAGATTCAGATTATCTTTGTCATTGAAGCGAGAGAACAGCAAAACAAAGTTTTGTTGGACAATTTAATAATAATTTTGTATTGCACATCATTAAGGCCCAGTTTTCCAGGGCTCAGTGGTTGATGTTCTGCAGGCAGTCCACCCACGAGGGAAGAAGCCTTTACTCAATCTGTTTGTGTGCTTTGCTGGTTCTCAGTCTGCCTGAGGGGAGAACAGGAAATAACCAGAGTAGGTTGGGTCTTTGAGAACGGCTCATGCACGTCTCTGCAGACGGGTTGAGTGGATGCCCTCAAGCATTAAAAGAGGAGCTCGTATGATCCACTGTGCTGCTTTTTCTACCTGCTGCTGGGTCTTTCTGTATGTCATAGTGAAACTGGATCACAGTAGAATACCACCACAGTAGAATACCACCACAGTAGAATACCACCACCATGGTGGCGTGGTAGAAGTTAATCAGCAGTTGTTCAGGTCAAGGATGTCCAGTTCCAGTCCAAACGTATGGCATAAATAGAGATGCGTCCTCTCTATTCACTGTTTAAAATAGAAACTATTTAAACGCTGTAGGAAAAAAAGGCCTTCATGCTTTCCGTAGTGATTTTGTGGTTCGAGCACAGTTCATCCAGAACGTGTTTTCAGCGAGAACACGCTTCCATCTACATGTGAAGGGGCGGGGCTACAGGGAGATCTCCAGCATACTACTTTTGTCTTGTCCACTTGATTTTTTCCTTTTACATACGTCACTGGGAAGCTGAAGTGCTCCCAACCATGGAAGAGGGTCTTCAAGCTCTGTACTCTACCTAAAACTGTCGCTAGCCATAACATCCGCTAGCATAGTGCAAGGCAGTTACTGTTCCATGTGGGAACTCAGTACGCATCTGTTCCGAAACAAACGTTCTGTAAGGAAAAATCCAAATACGGATACATGGACTGTTACACCCCCAGTAATGACCCATTAATCAGAGGCAGGAAAGTTATAAAACCTGCAGCACAGTGGTCCTCGAAACTGTTTTTTATGAAATTAAATAAAATGAAAGGGCCTGGAGTTCCAGCTCTTTTTAAAGATTCAGCTTCTATGTAGCCTAGTCTGCCATCATGAATGGTGTGTGTGTCAAGTTATGTTAAGAGTGTGTGTGTTAAGAGTTTTCATAAAAGCATTATTTCTGTCCAATTTCAAATGGAACATAGTGACTATTATTTATTATTTAAATCCAACTTTAAAATTAACAAGTAAACAAAGAACAAACGAGTTGAATATAGGCCTAAAAACATTGTGACATAAGATGACAGATACTTTCATTTTACAAATTCTTCTCTCAGCTTTGATGTTTCCATCATTTAAATGCAGCCAGATGCTGCAGAAGACTCATGAGTACTTGTCTATGCATCACTTTAAACAAATGATCTATTTAATTGTTTGCTTTGAGCTCCAAAGTCCCAACTTAGTTTTGCAGTACTAGAATCACCACGTACATGACCTCCAAATCTAAAAACCATGTAGTCAGGAACTATCAAGTTAGTAAAGATTCGTCACATGATTAACTCAGTAGACCCGATTCTAGCAATCACACGCTGATGTGCTGCATCTCATTCAGCACAACGGCACTCTGAGGCAGCTTGTGTTTGTTTCAGCTCACCATCTATAAAGTCCAGCAGGATCCCCATCATCAGCAGCCTCAAAGTGCATCTCAGTGTCATCACCACACACTTTGCCAGACAAAAGGAGGAAGAAAGCTGTTCATGTCCGCTCCATCATCACCTAATCCCAGCAGATTACTCCACAATAATTCCAGTCTGTCCGGAACTGAGCTTCCACCTGGATCTGTCACTCAGCTCAGGCAGGAGCCGAATACAAGCCCTAAATCCACCACTGAAATGACCAGATTTCCCTGTGAAGTTAGAGGCGTCTGCTCCAAGTCAGTTTAACCCATCTTCAGTGCTTCTGCGTCTGCAGTCCCAAACTAATTAAAAGTGATTTATGTTTGTCAGCGTTAGAAACCATGTGAGTCAGAGAGGATCTGCTTTAGAAAATGTGGTGCACCCGGATGCTGAGTCAGAGCTGCAGGACCAGTCGGGCTGGTTGTTTGTTCCCTCCGGGCCTCAGCTGTCAGCTGTGTTCAACGTCTGCCAAAGGCCTGCAGAGCGGAGACCCTTTCCTAAGAAATCCTGACCATAGAGGCAGAAACATGGACAAAAGTTATGTGTTTCCAATTTTATCCAGGTCTTGGTTGACCACATTCCTAATAAAAGGTCAGAAACCTGTTTAAAATGAGGCTGACAGTATCCTGATGTCAGATTCATTTTCACTTCTATCAGGATCTCACATTTCAGAAGCTGACATCAAAAACAAATCATTTTTCTTGCTAATCAAACTCAGATTCTTTCCTTTACTTTCTTCCTGCCGCAGCTGTTTGTGACACATTATCTTAGATTTCTAAAAAGGTTGGACAGCATATTTAAACTGAAACTCATTCAGTTCATTCGTCTTGGTTACTGTAAAAGAAATAAATCCGTGTTAAACTAGTAGCACTCAGAGAGCACATACCTCCGCCAAGCCATTGTCATTTTTTTTGCCACTGATTTTGGGCATTATTGTTAATTAGAAGCTCTAATGGCTAAATTATCCCTATCTCACCATAGTAAAGAATCCTTTAAAAGATTCCTGGATCCAGACGGTGATCCGGATCACCCCCAAAATCTAATCACTTGTTCTTTCTTAGATTTCAGGAAAATTTCTTTAAAATCCGTCCATATTTTTTTGAGCTATGTTGCTAACAGACGGACAAGTCAGCGATGCAGAATACATGTAATACAGGTAATGATCTAACTTAAAATAAATCTATACCTATTCTGTTTCTTGTTTAGATTCCTTGTGTCTGCTGAGTTCTTTCCTCGTCTGAGACAAAGTTAAAGCTGCAGGGACGATGTTTGACAAGGACAAACAGCCATCGCATTGAAAGATCTGCAGCAACACAGCAGATGTAAACTCCTCTGATCCTTTGTTGGTTTCTCTTTCGCTGCAGGTAGAAGGTTTGTTTTTCCAGACTTAAAATTAAAATTCTCTGCTCTGAATGATCATTAATGGTTTTCTATAAAACAAAATGAACGTCAGCTGTTTCAGCTTTGTGGCATGGTGAGAAAACAACCACCTCATCTTCAGGATCAGATAATGGAGATAACTGTGGATCTTAGGAGGACCTGAAATTTTTGTCCTTCCTGGGAGCTGAGGTGGTTCTGGGGTTCAGCTGGACCACAGACTGATCTGGCGATTTGAAATATTTACTTAAAAGCTAGAGGCCACAACAGCGGATAGTTATGACTGATGGACCTTGTCTGCAGCTACCTGCATCTTTATGATTCTTCCTTCACGTTGCAGCATCTACAGTATTTAAACAAACGTAGTGGAACATCAACGTGTACGCTTGCATACACAGCAAGTATATCCTACTCCTTAGAGAAACTAAAATCATTTAGTATCTGAACCAAGATGTCGCATTTCTTCTATCAGGCTGTTGTGGAAAAGCCAATCGGCTTTGCAGCACCTGCTGCGGCAGCAACATCTGGGATTTACAGAACAGAAGCATCTGATCCAGAAGTTCTAGTTCTGTTCTGGTGACTGAACAGGCTGCTGAACACTGCACACCCTCCATGCAACAAAGTGATTAAATAGCAGCACATGTTCAGTCAGAGGTTTCTTCATCTCCACTTCAGAAACAGAGCTGATAATATTGTACCTGCTTTAACTCTAATATGTTTACCAACCTTTAATTTACTCTTATAACATCAACATATTTTACTCCCTTTAGACTGTTACCACCTAAAAAACTGAAGACCATGTATATCCAGGGAATTATGGTCTGTGATTACATGAGGAGCATACATGACTTCCAGTGGCCATAACTGCACATGACCTGTCTATGTGAATAATACTAAGAAGAATAATGGATTAGATTTATGTAGCACCTTTTTTCAGGGAACATGTGGTTTCCATTAAAGCTACAGTGTGTAACAAAACCAAAGATCAGTGTAAACTATCATTTAAAACTGTGTTTCTGTTGGTATCTTATCACTTTACTAAAATAACTTGTGTTTTTATTCTCTTAGAATGAATAATTTATTTTTACTAGCTGTGGGTCCACTGCCATATTTGTGCCAACATTTTACTACGGTGTCTCTGAATGGACAAACAACTCTGTGTGTGAAACTTTAACCCATACAAGCCCGACGTGACATATTTGTCACATACAGTTTCTGAGATATTTTGCTTCAGTTTATGGTATAAACTTTGCTCAAAATCCTGCTGAACACAATCTGATTCTCGTCTTCTCGTCGTCCCGTGATAGATACCCTGAAGCAGAAAACCACATTATAACATAATTTTTAATGTATCACATGGAGAACTGTTGGAGAACATGGAGAAATGTTAATTTTTTGTGTCACATTTTGTTAAAGGGTCAAATAAAGACCTCATATTTTAAAAAATTGGACTTTTCTTACCATTTTTTCATGGGTCGGGCCTTAATGGGTTAAAACTGCAGTACCGACTTTGTTTGATAAAAGCTAGAGCACCATTTTGGGATAAGTAACACCTTAAAAGGACCATATAAGAAGACAGTACACACACACACAGTGGTGAAGTAATTACCTGTAGAACAGTCATTGTTGCACCTGAGGCCACTGGATCCACTCACAGATACAAAACATCTTTATGTCTGGGAGAATGTTGGCCACCGACAACCACCATACATCCACAACTGTGCAATACCTATCTTTACCACTAGATGGTAGTAATTCTTGCACACTGCACCTTTAAAGTGTGTGATAGCACCAGGTTATTCTACAATACATCCTCCAACATTCTCTGAAAAGTTCAACGAAAAGTTAAAAGATTTTTCTTTACAAGAAAGATCTACCCAAAGGTTTTTATTTCCTCTGCTGTGTGGAAACAGTCGGATCACCAGTTTCAGTGACATCCTTGCGCAGATAGAGGAAGCAGCAGGTTGTACGTTAGTGTATGTGTGTGTAATGTGTCAGACTTTGGACTCTCATCCTGAACAAATATTATCTCACCAAACATAAAACCATAAAACACACAACCACTCAGACAGCTAACCAACCTTTCTGTTTCTTTATATTTCTGTTTAAACTAGCACACACACACACACACACACCCCTGTCACACATATTTCATCTCATAATAAATGCATCTACATATCCCACTAACAGGTTATTATTATTTGTGGTGATTAATTTGCGAGTTTCCTTCACAGATAGAGGAAACAGATTAGGTCATGGATGAGGAGAGGCAGCGGACATTATAACACGTCTTTTATTCATCATAAGGAGGTGGAACCAGAGCTTTTTGTTTTTATATGGACACTTCTTTCCCTTTCTCTTCTCACAGTCTGTAACAGCGGATTATACAGAGGAAATCCCTGAAAAATGAACTTGACTTTTTTAGGTTTTGTAACATGGAACATGTCAGAAGAGAAGTGCTGCAGTTTCAGTTCCTCTTCATGTTTTATTTGACTCAGAACAAATGAAGAATGGGACCGATAAGTCTGATGTTCAGCAGGTGTTTAGGGAAACATAACTCAGTTTCAAAGCAATAACTTTGCAGCTTCGTCCAGTTTCAGTTTCTGTTTAAGCTCCGTCACATGAACAGTTTTAACCAGTTTAACTTACTTGTGTTTACACATAATCTTATGCACATTATCATGCACAATATGCAAACTATAATATAGATACTTTACTTTATTACTAAAGCTTTATTTAATCATCCACTGGGGAAAATGTGAGAAAGTGAGAGTCAATGTCATCAATTCTTTCTATTGATCAGTACCTGGGAAACAAAAGAATTCCTGTTGAATCTAACTCATTCCTCAGTTAGCTCAGAAACCCTGTGGTCACTTCTACAAATTTGGAAGTTCAGAGCTTGATGAAGAAGCAGAAATTCTTCATTTTCCTCCCATCTGTACCATTCAAAGCTGCTGTTCTGCCGTTAACTGGTGAGTCTGCAGCAGGTATAACACACCTGATGGAGCCCAGCTGGATAAGTAAGGAAGGGAAACTTTATGCCTAAAGTACCTTTCAAGATATTGATCCCAAAGTGCTGTACAGAAGAAAACTAAAAAAATAGACATCACAACAAATTAGTTTGGTAAAAGCAGTTGTAAAAAGATGTGTTTTTACAGGTCCTATAAGGGGAGAGAGCTCCAGAGTCCTGGCCAGATGGCTCTGTCATCTTTAGTTTTCAGCCTCATACATGACAAAACCAGCAGGTCTTGGTCACATGACCTTCGGGACCTGCTGGGGACATACAGACGTTAAGAGTTTAAGTGTACTCTGGAGTGGACGGAGAGCCAGTGGAGCCAGACAAATCGGACCGATGAGACTACCGGGCTGATCTTGTTCAGCTATCTAAGCAAACATAAAGCTAAACGTGTTCCTGTGGCAGAATTATTAATTGTTCCTGAGCTGTGTTCATTTTATATGATTAATTTCATGCAATTTTGCAACAGTTTAACATCAGTGAACTATTCCCAGCAACCACACCCTCCTCCATCAGCGAAGCAACCAATTGTTTTTATTGCCTTTGTTCTAACAAATCAAATCAAACTTTATTTATACAGCCCCTTTTTTAAACAAAGGTAACTTTGTTCTAAAGTGCTTATAACAAAGCAAACATCCACACAAAGCAACAATGTTAGAGCAAAGATAAGAACATAAGAGAGTACAGAGTGTATAAAGGCAGCTTCTCCAAGCAGGAAAAAAAACAATACAATTAAATACAAAATTTAAAGAACAGTTAAATGAAACAGTAAAAACATAGGATTTAAAAGTGATTTGAAAGACGTCAGAGTTTTAGCTGACCTGCAGGTCTGTCGGGGCCTTTTCCAAATAGAAGGTGCATGAAAACTAAAAACAGCTTCTCCATGTTTGTTCCCAACTCTGGGAAGAGAAATCAAGCCTGCACCCAATGAAGCAAGCTGCATGAAGGATAATAATACATCAGGAGGTCTGAGATGTACTATGGCCCTATACAGTTTAGAACTTATAGATGCAGAATTTTACATTTTACATTATTGTTGCTTTTTGTGATTCAATATGAATGATGTGAATGTGTTAAATCAGCTTGATATATAATCTCATGTTGATGACCGGATCCTGAATCAAACTGTGGCAGAGTTTTGTAAAATCAGCAAACACTAAATCACTAAACTCCCACCACTTAGTGTGACTCTTCACACAAGCATTACACTGGTGCCAATGTGCTAAAAACCTAAAAAAAAACAAAGATATTTGGGGTGAAAACAGTTTCATAATGGCCACAAATGTCTATTGCACAATTTATAAACGTGTAAATGATTTTTTAGCAGTTTTGGGAACTTTTGAATGTATGTTTGGATCCACACACAAATATCAGGCAGAGAGGCTGTCAAGTATATCTGAGGTGTGTCCGAGGACTTTCTGTCACCATCATCATCATCGTCATCTGAATCATTACAGAAGTGAGGGCAACTACAGGGAGTGGCCCTCTGGTTTATGGCCCCTGGTAAGTGTAAAGTCCTCCAGTTTGAGCCACAGATCCCATTATAAAGACTTACCTGCAGCCGAGAGATCAGAGCCTCCACCTTCACCTTGTGTCTGACTTCACCTCAGACGACTTGCTTATTCCTCCTTGTTTGACTTCCTGAGGGCTTCGCTGCTGTTTCCAGGCTACGTTCAGTGGCTGGATATCCTCCTCAGAGGCTGTTTTTGAGGGTCGTTTTCTGGAACTTTGCAACCATGTCGACGGCTGTGGAGGCGTCCGGGTTGGTCATGTGTATCATCGGCTGGCTGGTCACCGGAGCGTCGCTTTCTAATGACTACTGGAAGATTTCCAGCGTGTCCGGCAGCGTCATCATCTCTTACAGGCAGTATGAGAACTTGTGGCACACCTGCGCCGAGAACAGCGCCGGCATCGCCGAGTGTCGGGACTTTGAATCGCTTCTCGCCCTCCCTGGTAAGACCGCATCATGACCGCCATCACTGATATTGCCCTAAGCTTACATTTTAGAAAATCCCTAGATTTGTTTCTTCAGGACAACTTTTAAATCTTTGTTAGATATTTGCCAAAAGAAATGATAAATACGTTATTCATGCTAGCTGAGCTACACTGAATTAGCTAACATCTGAAATATATAATGACAACTCGGATCAAAGGATTATGGGTTAAGAGGAGGATGTGAGGCCGAGTTTCTTGTATGATCAACGTCATAAATCGTAACCTGCAGGGTTTGATCTGAGCCGGTTGCTTCACAGAACTTTTTATTCTCATAAATACAAGTTATGTGAGACGTCTCTGTATGGTTGTCTGAACTGCTCCCAAAAAACAGGCCAGCCTGCCGTGTGGCACAGTTGCTGAACCGGTGGGTCAGTCCCCATTTTCCCGCCTAAAACTAGATTCAGATCAGTCAGTGGTTGAACTCTTTTCCATGAAATCTTTAAACCGCATAGTTGATTTAAGAAAATTCTCTTTAAATAGTTTTTCCCTCCATTGTGAGGTTATCGTTTAGCCGCCATTTTGAACTTCCTCCTCTACAGGAAGTAAAATGAAGGAAACACAGAAGCAGCTAATTCTGCTTCACTTTACTTTGACTTGGATGTTTATTTACAAGATTTAAAGTAAAAAAAAAAAGATTAAATGTAATTTAAATGTAATTTTAATGTCCAGGTGATTTTGTTTAGTTCTCGGCCATGTTTGGTGAGATGATTAACATTTAGGTTTAATTTTTTTTACAGTTTTCACTGATTATTCTGCATCTTATT
Source organism: Melanotaenia parkinsoni (assembly GCA_036919975.1). NCBI lineage: Eukaryota > Metazoa > Chordata > Actinopteri > Atheriniformes > Melanotaeniidae > Melanotaenia > Melanotaenia parkinsoni. The sequence continues at coordinate 29,696,637 of JBAFTA010000009.1, forward strand.
AAAAATTATCAGTAAAAGTAAATCTAAGAAAATCATCTACTATTCTACACATAACTGTAAAAGTAAGCTTAGTTTTGTCATTACAATTAAAAAAAGGTTCAACCATAATTTAATATTTCACCTTTTAAAAAAAACATATTTTTCATTTGTGACTTTTTTTATTCTTTCCAACAAACATTAAAAATTAAAATTAAGATTGACCTCTTTCGGTTTGACTATTATTTGGTCTTGTGGATGAGTTTTAAAGTAAGAAAGTACCATCAGATTATTTTGTCTTAGTGTTGAAAACCTGGTGATTTCAGCACGGCGTTACATTCTGGGACTGCTTTGTGTTTGTCAGCTCACTCCTCGTCTCTCCTGAAACTCAGTAGGGTCATAAAAAGGTGCGGCAGGTTTTTATAACCTCAGGTCATTTTTGTTAATAAATTACTTCATCAGCTATAAAACTAATATATATATATATATATAAGCAAACCCAACTATCATAAATTATATAAAGAGATTTAACCCTTTCATGCTCTATAGTGGACTCCTATTTAAAGCCTGTTTTCTAGTATATGTGCAGGTGATGATAATATGTTTGCAAATGATCCACTTTATTGAATGTTAGTGAGTCATCCAATAACACTCGGAATAATAAATTATAAAAATTTCACTTCTATAAACAATTGTAATTACCAAGTTTGTTTCACTTAAACAGGAAAAGTAAAATACAGCTCTTTTTAAATATATAAACATGACAAAATATTTTATAAATATTTCATAGAATACATTAAAAAGCCAAATAAGATTAAAAAAGAAAACACTTTTCATTTCTATGGAATTAGAATTAGATTTTTTTAAAGTTGAATATTCGTTAATTGTAAGAACTTTAGAATATTTTATCATCGATATAAAAGTGCAGCTATAATGTTTTTATACTGAATACAACTTTAATTACTGATGTAAGACAGCAGGTTCGTGTTCTGTGTTAATGTTTGTTTTGTTTACGGATTGTTGTTCGGTGTTTGTTTACTGACGTCTTCTCTGCCCGTTTGCAGTTCACGTGCAGGCGTGTCGCGCTCTGATGATCATCTCTCTGCTGCTCGGTCTTGCCTGCATGATCGTCTCTCTGCTCGGACTCAAGTGCATCAAGATCGGCTCCACCACCGACCAATCCAAGGCCAACATCGCCGGAGCGGGGGGAGTCCTGGGCCTCCTGGCAGGTCTGTCCAGCAGACACGACGCCGCACATCATCTGGACAGATTTAGATGAAGCTGGGAAGCAGATTGTAGCAAAGAAAAAAAAAATGCTCTGGAAGAGAGACTCTATTAACGTCAATCACTACCAGTGTTTTTATTTATTTACGGCTTGTGAATAATAGGGGGTGAACAGAATGCTGCAAATCTTCTTTTTTTTGTGTAACCTTGAGGGTGAAAAGACACGTAGGGGCTTCAATTACAACGGTCGGTGTGGGTCAGACATGCCATTTATTGTGCATAACTAAAACCTTAAAAATAGAGTATGACAGAGTCGTGCTACGGCTGAGAACCCAAGCAACCGAGGTTATACTACATATAAAACGTAAATCCAATTAATTCCAAATAAACAACAAACTACAAACTACGTGCAACCACAAACCAAATCACCGTCTAAGTGAACTCCCAGTATCCAGATGGCACCAGTGAAAGGAGGACACACCAGCAGCACTAGAAAACAGGAGAAGACAGAGTTAAAAACTAAAACAACTTAAACGACCTATACTACAATAAAAAAAAGTTAAAACCAACCAAAATAAACGGCAGCCAGTGCTGTCCCTAAAAACAAAGCACATAAAGCAGTAAGCTTCTTATTCCAACTTATGGCGGACCCTTAATTAAAATCATTAAAACAAAGCAAATAACACACACAAAAAAGCTCCATCTCACCAGCAGGCCAGGAAACCACAGCTCGTAGTAAAGCTTGCCCATACTGGGTTTAAGAAGTCACAACCTGCAGTCACACTCACTTCCTCCCGGTGTCGTGCCGAAAAAAGCACCCCTGTCGTGAAAAGCACCCCCTCTCAAGGAGCGCAGTAACTGCTGCTAAAAAGAAAAAAATATATATATTATCTCTTACACAGAGAAATAAAAAGTCAAACACTGATCCTTAAGTGAAAGGACTGGTATCCAGTCTTATTTCTGGAAGTGTTTTTTGTATCCTGTCACACAGAATAATAAGACTAATAGGGACAGATTTACTCAAGGGGTGCATATTCTGGCAGGGCAGTCTGCCAGAATATGCAGCAAAAACTGTTGTGAATTTGGGAGTCAGAATATGCACCCCCTCAGTAAATCTGTCCCTGTTGGTCCTGGTCCTATTATTTCTGTGTGACCATATACAGGCCATTTATATGTGTAATATGTATATATATATATATATTTGTTCATGCTTTTGGTAAGGCTCATTGAGAGAGGGTGCTTTTCACGGCAGGGGTGCTTTTTTCGGCACAACACCGGTTGATCTCCAGCCCTGTGGATAAACGTCCAGCCACTGCTGCTACATCTGTAACGTCTCTGCAGGAAGTGCTGAGTTTTAGAGCCGAATGATTCAAGAGCAGGAAAGTGAAAGCACGTCAGAGTTGTTATATTAAGGTGGAACTGGAGGTTAAACAGGTTAAATACCAGAGCCCCAGGGCCCCCGTGAGTCAGGGGCCCGGGTTCAAATTACAACTACCACTGACAGTTATGAGAGAGGAGCAGCCAAATATCAAACCCCTAGAGAGGACAGCAAAAAGAGAAAATAAATAAATAAAAATAAAAATGAAACAGGCCATAAACATCTACAATAACACAAAAATACTTTTTAAAGCTGAATAAAAGGCAGAAATGCACAAAAAAGGATTAAAATGGCCAGAAAAAGATACAAATTCATGCAAAGATATGCAAACCTGAGTAGAACGACATGAAATGACTGGAGGAAGAAATCAGGTGAAGAGAAATGTAAAGTTAACAATAACAAAGTAACTTCAGGAGCAGAATAATAAAACAATAAAAATACAATAAACTGCTGATTCTAAACAAACCTAACTGGCATGAAGACAGTTTATCTGACATCTATTTATTTATCTATTTATCATGATGCATTCACTGTCCACAAGATGGCGTGGGAGCATCTTCCACACGGAGGCACCAGCACAATCAGGACATAAAACCAGTTTAAACTGAAGTCAATGTGTTTGCAGGTTTGTGCTGCATCGTCGCTTGTTCCTGGTACGGATATCAAGTAGTCCAGGACTTCAACAACCCACTGTATGGAGGAATTAGGTGAGTACTGGCACAAAACTATATTCCTCTTCATCCTAAATCTAGGAAGCTGTAACGAATCAGACTAAAGTTAAAATCACATTCAAAGTCATGAAGTTAGAGGTTAATGGAAAGCTACGCTCATTAACTAAAATGACTAATTACATTAAGTCATTTTCAGTTATTTATTAATCTTTTTTTATTTTTATTATTATTTAAATTTTGGCAGAATGTTTTTACATCCTTCCTTCTTCAGAAGTTTGTATTTTCCATTCAGAC
>JBAFTA010000009.1:29713118-29724471 GCA_036919975.1 Melanotaenia parkinsoni
GAACCCTGATCCAGTCCCATACCATCACAGAACCCTGATCCAGTCCCATACCATCACAGAACCCTGATCCAGTCCCACACTGGATCTCCACCAGCTTGGTGTCAAGTTCTGCACAAGTCTGTTAAAGAGCCGATCATTTGAATCAGATGTGTTGCTGCATGGACACATCCAGTATCTGCAGGATACCAGTCTTCAAGGACCCTGGTCTAGATGCTCCTTTTTGCTCCCGTTCTTTCAACAAAGATATGGAAAACTGATTGGTCTGACCGCATCCAGGTTTCCATGCTCCATCCCAGATGCCTCTGAGTCCAAAGAAGTCGACTCCGCCTCTGAAACTCTGGACGCGGTTTACCTGCGGCTTCTTTTTAGTGAATATGACTTTTGTAGAGCTTGTTCATGTGGTTCTGTCGGCTGTTGATGGTTTGATTGGTTGAGAGTTTTTAAGTTGCTGGCTTAAAAATACAAAATTGCATGAATATTATAAATTAGAGAAAGTTGCTTCTGTAGAAGATGAAACACCTGGACTTCAAACAGTGTGTTGGGGTGTTGGTGACTAACTTTGATTTAAATTGATTGAATGTCTGATCGTCTGGAACAGATTAACTGGTCTGCAGAGGTCTGATCTTCTGATGGTCTTGTCAGCAGAAGTTTAATCTTTGGAGTCATGTTGTTTTTCACCACTAGATGGAGTCATTGTTGTTGATCCTGAGGCTCTGGAGGGGAGGAAAGGTGTGTATCCAAACATATTTATCATTTATATCACATTTACACATTACTTACAAAACTTTCTGTAAAAATGTCTGAAACAATCTGACCTCAGTGTTTGTGATGGTGTTAAACAGAAACATGCTGGAAATGCCTCCTTCTTCTTTCTCTGCTTGCAGTGTTTGTCACCCTATCCTGCACCTTCCGCTACGGCAGAGACGACATGGACGTGTTGGGTGTTGCCTTCCGCAGGGAGCTGTACCTGTCCACCCGACAGGTGTACCCGCCCCTGCAGGACCGCGACAAGGGCGTCCACACCAAGATCCAGGCTAAACTTCTGCGCAAGCTGGGAAACAACGCGTACCCGTTCTTCTTCGAGGTGAGATGTAATGGGACACCTGAGCAGAGTCTTCCCCTCACTTATATAAAAACAAAGCTGTAAGGGAAGCAGATGTAAAACAATGATGCAACACAGAAAAGAAAACAGGAAATTATCTTTTAAAAAGCCTGAAAGAAACATTGAAGTGGAAAGGAACTGAATGTTTCATTGGACTGTTTCTGGAGTTCAGAAAACTTTCCCTTTGCAAGTATTTGAGTCTGTTTTTATGTCTTCAGTTTCCAGATAACCTGCCTTGCTCAGTGGCCCTCCAACCTGCACCCCATGATGTTGGCAAGGTGAGGTCCTCCATGTTGAATCAAACCTGCAGCCTGAGCTTCAGGTTCAGCACCTGAATGTTAGTGGTCCACGTTTTTACCTGGATATGTCACCATGGCGATGCAGCCAGGGCCTTGGTGGATGTCCTCATCATTAAGAATAAAATGAGCCATAAATTCAGGAAAACAGTATTTTTTTGTTTGTTTTTCAAGTGAAGGCTGTGTGCTTCCTTTCAATCTTACTCAGTAGATTCTATAAATAAACCATTCATGTCTGAGCCTTCCCCTCTAGAAGTGGAAATGTTGCTGTTCAAGCTGCAGCAGCCGTAAAGTAAAACATCTTCTCTCCTCTGCTGCAGCAATGTGCGGTAGAGTTTGAGATCAAGGCGTTCAGCGCTGAGAGTCAGGACGCAAAAGTACGCAAACGGTGAGTCCTGATGCATGTGTGTGAAACTGGAAGAGAAAGAAATCCAGTTTCCTCATCACCTGGTCCTGTGTTTGGTCCGACAGGAGCACGGTGAAGCTGATGCTCAGGAAGGTCCAATACGCTCCAGAAAGCCAGGGCGAGGCACCTTCCGTTGAAACCACCAAGGACTTCATCATGTCGGACAAGCCGCTGCACGTCAAGGCCAGTCTGGACAAAGAGGTGGGCTGCTTCACGTTAACCTTCTGATTGACACACTCGTCTTTCAGAGAGAGTGAGGATGCCAAGATGGTCTACAGATGTTAACATTTTCTGACTCTGCATCTCGTCTTCAGCTTTACTACCACGGTGAGCCCATCAAAGTTAATGTCAGCATCAAAAACGACTCCAACAAGATCATCAAGAACGTCATCATCTCAGGTAAGCTGGACCACATGCACAAAACTCCCCCAAAATATCCAAACTGCTGTGAACCGAGTCTGAATGTGTGGTCTTCCCCAGTCGACCAGGTCGCCACGGTGGTGCTGTACTCCAACGACACCTACGTCAAATGTGTGGACATTGAGGAGTCCGGGTAACAGCACACTCAACATTTACACCACTAATCTGGACAATGGTTCTGCTCCATTTATCATGAAGAAAAGGCTTCTTTAAAAAAAAATCTTCCTTCTGTGAGTTACATCCCAAATACACAACAGCTACCGTTCAGGAGCTTTACCTCACCGGAGATACACCAGGACACAGAGAGGCAAGAAAGACAGAAGTTTCAGTGTGTGCCAAAACTACCACAAGGAAATTTCTGTAATCTGAGTCCAGTCCAGCACCTTGTATGTGCAGCTGCACATTTGGATCTATATGTTATACACCACTATGATTCTTGAAATGTGAATGATTTATATCATTCCAGGCTGCAATCATAACTGTAGACTCAGTAAACATTTATTTCAGACCAGTCACAAATACAGTTTGAGGCCATACTGTTCACCAGCAGCAGATGATGCTGCAACATAAATGATCCTGTTACATCAGCAAGAGTGTCCCACCTGTATATTTCACTTTGAATGTGTCTGTGTCCTTGTTCATGTCAGGGATTCGGTTTCGGCCGGAGCAACGCTGCAGAAGGTCTATAAGATGCTGCCTCTGCTGGCCAACAACAGGGAGCGGCGGGGCATTGCTCTGGATGGCAAACTGAAGCACGAAGACACCAACCTGGCGTCATCCAGTGTGTATGTAGGCCATTGAGCTCCAGCTCAGCAGAGGGTGTCAGGCTGAGACCCTCAAAGTTAAGATGTTTGTGTTTGTGTTGTCAGCATTAAGGAAGGTGTGTTGAAGGAGGTTCTGGGAATCATGGTATCATACAGAGTCATGGTGAAGCTCATCGTTGGCAGGTCAGTGTTTTAAAGAATCGGCCCTGATTTTTTATTGTTTTTTTTATTGTTCTGATTTTCATCTTTGTCTCCATCACGCTGGCAGCATGATGGGATCGAGGTAGGTTCGTTACTTACTCTGTTTAATTCGGTGGGGAATGATGAAAAGTTCAGCATCTTCTTTTGGTTTGGTTTGCTGGCACAATGAATTTTACTGAAGCGTCTCAAACCACCTGGACCCGGTGATGACCCCTTCTAACCTGAACAGGGGGTGTTATAGCCTAAACTACTGTCTAATCTGTATGGGGACGGCAGTGGCTCAGGCGGTAGAGCAGGTCGTCCATTGACCGGAAAGTTGGCGGGTTGATTCCCACTCCTGCAGTCATCTGTCGTTGTGTCCTTGGGCAAGACACTTAACCCTCCTTGCCTCCAGTGTTGGCATCACTGGTGAATGAATGTGGATGAATGTTCGGTGATGGTCGGAGAGGCCGTAGGCGCGGACTGGCAGCCACGTTTCCATCAGCCTGCCCCAGGGCAGCTGTAGCTACGTAGCTTACCGTCACCTATGAGTGAGGAGTGGATGAATAATAGATGTAAAGCTATTTGGGTGCCTTGAAAAAGTGCTATATAAATCTAATCCATTATTATTATTATTTGTGATTTCATGTAACCATGGCAACCAAATTTTAAAAAAGCTTGAAAGGCTCATGTAATTTATCTCTCATGTAATTATGATTTCAAATACTATCATTTTAAGTTAATTTTTTTTTTGTTTGAAACCAGGAGTTCTGAAAAAAGTTTCTGAAAGATTTACAGACCTACCGATCTCAATTTCACGTCTTTTAGAGGCAGCGTTTGAGCGTGCAGCATTTAGGTATATATATATATATATATATATGACTTAATTATATGTTTACTTCTATAAACTTTAATCTTTCTTTGTCCGCCTTCCAACTTTGTTTTATACAGATTAGCATATTTTTTTAAAAATGGGACAATTTTTAAAGTTTTCCGGAAAAAAAGGTGTTTATAATACGGTAAATCTTCTCCAGTTCATTAAGCCGGCTTAATCCCAGTTTTACTGAATAAGAAGTATTAATAAACAAACACATTTACATTCTTGCTGTTATTTTCTTTGTGTTGCAGCGAGGTCGGCCTGGAAATCCCTTTCAGACTGATGCATCCCAAACCGGATGCAGGTAAAGCATTTTACACCATTTTGTTTGTTTTAAACGTGAGAAAAGTATATTTTTTTTCATTAGGCCTCATGAAGTACATTCCTGTTAATGAAAACCTTCACACAGTAATCTTTCTGTTTTTCTCATCTTTTTCTTCTTCCCTTTGCTGTCGACAGTGAGGGACAGGTAAACAAGCAGAATCATTGTCTTGTTTCACTTGTTTATTTATTTGAGATTCAAAGTGAACAGATTCATTTATAAAGGGGTTGAAGATGAGAGGTTTCAGATCAGACAGCAGGTTTGCTGAGGATGAGTATTCTTGTGCTTGTGTTTTTGTTGTCGTTCAGTTTTTCCAGGAACAGGATGTTATTCCCGGATCTTTTATCACGGCATCAGCAGAGTCCTAATCAGCAGCATCAGCTGTCCTGTGCTTGACTTTTTAATTCTGTCAATATGTTTTGGGGCAATTCTGCTTCTGTCTTCGGGAAAAAATCCAGCACAGAAGTACCTGGAATTATTATTTTGATGTAAAAGCTTCAGTTCCATTAAGACAGGATTAACAGAGTGGGATTAATCTCTCTGATGGTTTCTGGTCTTTTAATTCATCATTCTGAACAGATTTAGGAATTCTCAGAATTAAACACTTTCACCGAAAATATACGCTAAACAGAAAACCAGCAGGAATCAGAAAAAACCTGCAGCTAAATTTTTTATTTTGATCATCTTGACCTAACAGCTGAGGACATGAAACATAACTCAGCACTGATCAGTCATAACACAAATAAAGCAAAAACCTTTAATTCTCTCATTGTGGTGGCACCAGGCAGTAAATCTGGTTTACCCTGGCCAGACTGTTTATTAGGTCCAAGACAAAACTTGTTAAATGAACTTTAAAAAAATCATGGAAATAATTTCCACACAATTAAATGATTGATTTTTAAGATGAAGCTGTTTAGTTGTTTTAATCCAATATACTTTATTTGGATTAATCTAATTCATTTAAGTTTGTTAGAAATTTGTGGGGTTTTTTTCTAGTTTGACCCAGTTTAACTCATTTTATATTAGCTTGATGTAAACTAATACTCTAGGTTAATCCAGCTTAATTTGCATGGACAAAATTTATTTCAAGTCATTTTCCAATCTCATCGAAAATGTTAAAAAAAACTTCTCTATATAGAATGACACTAAATCATAGAGAATATGTTTTATTAACCCTGAGAGACTTGATTTATCCTCACCCTTTGTTCCAATTCAGGGTCGATGGAAGCTGAAAACTATTCCAGCAGTTAGCCGGTACATTAGACGGGACACCAGTCCATCACAGGACCAACACACAGACACAAACAACCACAGAATTTAGTTAGCTTGTCTTTGGGTGGTGGGAGGAGGCTAAACACGTCCCCAGCCAAGGCTCAGACCAGTGACCTTGCTGTGAGGCAGCAGGACTAACCACACCACCATGCAGCGTAAAGGAAATAAATGAATTAATTATGTGGAAATTATTTCTAAGATTCCTTTGAGTTCGTTCAACAAAACAAAAAACTAATCGACTTCTAATGTGTGGAAGGAAGGAATAAAAACAGCACAGCAGACCTTCAGAGGTCCAGCTCCACATGCTGCTTCTGAAGTGCATCTTATAAATGATTACTGTATCCATGTTTGATCAGTACTTTTTATTTGGACTGTTGGTGTTTTGATTTTAGGCAGGTGGACGTAGTATTATGACTGACAAGTGTTTCACAGTATTAATCCCATCCAAGCCAGGAAGAGAGCCGGGGTTTATTCTCCAGTTTGATGCTGTCTTCAGTTTGTACTTCTGTTCCCACCATCAGCTGATTCTGCTTTTTTCAGTGAGTTGGAGGAGGAAATGGTGTTCCAAGAGTTCAAGCGCTCCTACCTGAAGGGGATTGTCGGGGATGATGAGGATGAGGAAGGCAACGTGTCGGGGGGTGACGACATGGCGCCCAAAGAGAAGTAGAGGGGAGTCATGGCTGAAACAGCCAGCTGAAAGGTTCAGTCAACTCTGAGTTTGTGGTAGAAAAAGTTGGAACTTAATTAAAGGACCGTTCCTGTAATGTTATATGTTTTCTGAATGAATTTAATCTGCTCCCATCCTCCAGCCTTTCTGTCAGTCTGCAGCTCGACTGGTCGTCAGATCAACATGAAATAGTTTCGGTTACAGGAGAAAAACATGATGAGTGAACCAGAAGTAAGACAACAAGAACTGAGAGTCACAGAACTCTGTTAGCATTTAGGCTAACATTTTACATACCTCCAGCAGCGGTCCTTAAATTGAGAAAAATAACCCTTTAATATGTTTTGTATGATTATTTGTAGTGCTGTAGTATTTCTAGTGGCACAGTTAAAAGGCTGAATCTCATATGTTCAGATTAAAAGTAACTTAAACACCTTAGGGGTTGGGGTCATGTCATGTCTGTTTTCTACAACAACATTTTGATTGTTTTGTGAGCTGCTGTTATAGTAAAGCTAAAGCTTGAATGCCTCTATGATAATAAAAGTTTTTCTGTATTTGACTTCTGCTGCTGCTCAGTTTACATTCATGTAGAGATCTGCATTTTACTTGGCACCAAAGAAGCAGTGCTGCTGTGTTTTTCAACTCTGGGACAATAAAAACTGTCCTGTGATTTATTCCTGAATCCACTGTTCTTTCTTTCTGTGATATTTTATCATTCTGGTCAGGATGGTTTCTATAAGTCCTATGATCTGTCTACGTCCAGGAAAATTCCTTCTTTAAATATTTCCACTAACCTAAACAGAAGGTCGGGTTACAAGAGCAGCAGCTTAAGCATGAAAAGTCCAGACTTCCCTCTCTTCCAGCTCATCCAGGGTAATACTGAGGTGTTCCCAGCCAAGAGACATAGCCCCCCCCCCCAATGTTTCCTTGGTCTTCCTCGGGCCCTCCTCCTGGTGGGACATGTCTGGTACACCTCATCAGTGAGGTGTCCAAAGGGTGGAGGAGGAAGAAACCCATTTTGGTCATTTGTATCCCCGATCTTGTTCTTTCAGTCACTACCCATAGTTTGTGACCATACATGAGGGTAGGAAAGTATCTACTGATCTACGTAAAGCTTCGTCTTTTGTCTCAGCTCTTTTTCACCATGGCAGTCTACTGCTGGCTCGGCGCTCCTTGAGTCCAACCTGTCTGATCCTGAAAGTGACCTAAAAATAGGAATAGGGCTCAAAGAGTATAGGTGTGTTTTATTTAAATTAAAGCTGAAAAGAGCTTGAAAGCATTGTAGTTGTATTTTTTTTACTCTTATGGCTAGAAATCCATTTACGTTTATAGCATGTCATCAGCTTTAAAAGTAAATAGCAGAACTGTGGTAAACAAGATGATCCGTGAGCCATCTGCATCAGTCTGCAGCTCAAAAAGAGCCTTTTTTGGTCCACTTTCAAAATTCAAAACTTGTTTCTTGCAAAACTGAACTACACGATAATTTTTTAAAATAATTTTATTGTATAAATTTACAAAGTACAGTTCAGGTAATGTTACTTTTCATTTGAAACTGACTCACTGAAACAAAATGTTTGAGCATTTTAAATTAAAGAATCCACTTTGGTTGCAAGTTAATGTCATTTACTATTTATGCATCACACATTTGAAAAGACATGCAGACAAAGGCTCTAAAACGAAGCTTCTGCAAGCAGATCTCAAGGATTAAATGTAAATCTACTCTGAAGTTGCAAAGCGCTTTTAACACATTTAACATTGGAAAAGCTCTGAATCTCCACAACAGTCAGACATATGCAGATGTCAAGCAGGCACATACAAGCCTAATGTAGATGCAGCGTTGAATCAGAAGTGTGAATTTATCTCTACGTTTAAAAGAGTGGTAAAATTTGTCTAAGGAGGTACATATTTTGTCTTTTCAGTGAATTCTGTCAAGTTTGATTCCCAGCATTTCATAGATTAGAAAATAATTATTAAAACATGTTGAAAATGTTTTTGTGTAGGACAGAAATCCCAACTTGATGGCCCACTGGAACCAGTAGGCCTACTGTATAAAAATTGGCCACTGTGACGTTAAAAAAATGCTATAAGTATTAGCATCAAATTAGCTAACATTGCTATCTAGCTCTGAAGTTGCTAGCTAGCTACTGTGAATATGCTTCATTCATTGCAAAGATGATTTTATTCGTACAGCTCAGGCTTTCATGAAATTTTCTTAGAAATAGAAGATGTGGACTTGGTCAAGAACAAAAATGTTGATGTTAGGGAGCTACTCACTCACAGAACATTAACAAGTTAAGCTAGCCAAACTGAATTTATTTCATAGCGCTACGCTGGAACTCCACACCGCCAGTGTATTGATTTGTTTAAATTGTAATGTTTGGCTTCAAAATAAAAACTCAGAACACACGAAATACTGCTTTATACAGTCTTTAAACAAAACAGCTCCTGTGTTGTGGGCTTTGAGAAAAGTTCATCGTGTGCATTGAGGTTCTTTAATTTTTTTTTGTTCCCTGTCTTTACCACCATCCTATTTTTCTTCCCCAAAACACAGATTTAAAAAGTTTCTTTGATATTAGTCCTAATTATAAAGTCTGAATATCTCATTTTAATAAATTTTAACCTGAGCAGGACATTAGGAACAATGTATGATAATCCATTAAACAGGGCAGTATAACACCCAGAATTACAATTCTGGATCTCATATGGGTGCCAGGGGAGAAATACGACTAATTAAAGCCAGGAGGATTAAGTCAATTAAATAATTCTTAACTGGTCAACATGATGACATCAGTTCAGGACACTGGTTTTTTTTCAGTAAAGTAAAAAAGGATGGAGATTTAGTAAAAGAAAGGGAAGAACGAATGTCGGTATCACTTTCTTTTGGTGTCACATCTCCTCTGGGACATTTCTGGAGTTTGACTTCATATCAGATGGCAGTGAAAACAACCACTTATTTATTGTGTATACATATATATATATATATATATATATATATATATATATATATATAAAATACTATAATGTATTGACAATTATGGTACAAACCTTCATTCAGAAAATAGAAGAGGGTGTGAAGACCCCTCCTTTAAAGCATGTAGTTAAAATCACACAAAGAATTTGATTGGGTGTTTGGATGCTTTTGTCTAAAAATGTGCAACTCAATACAGCTAATTTCATGGCATAGGAGTACTAGGCAGAGGACCATCCCACCCAAAGCCATCATCCATATGTGTTTCCATGAACATGTGATGTCGGCCTAAGGGTATGTCACAGTTATCTGGGTGCAGCAGGAACCCAGAAAACGTGCTGCTGCTTTCACTGTCAACAAAAATGCCATTTGTTGCAGTGTCCTTCACTTGCAGCCATACCCTGTCTCCCATATTGAGGTGGAGGACAATCGTCTGGCTGGTTGAACCCTGGCTGGAAATTTCCGTTGTTCTTACTACAGGATAGAAGTTTAGGAACATGCCAACTTTAAGAGGTTTCTGGGAAGTTGCCAGGTGGAAAGAGAAGACATAAGTACCATTGACGGGGGCAGTGTAAATCCCCTTTGATGGATCAAAATGTCCCTGCTGGTTGGAAAGGATTTGTGGAAAAGCTATGGGCCAGTTTTCACGTGGAAATGACTGATTGAGACTTGCAGAGAATGCTGACTGTATTGCTGGGGTGCAGGGACCAGGTGGCCCCATGAAACCCATATTACCCTGGTCACCTTTCATCCCAATTGGTCCCTGAGTACCCGGTAAACCAAAGTTACCTTTTTCCCCTTTATCACCCTTTTCTCCTGGTCTCCCATCAACACCATTTGCTCCATCTGTGCAATGGCAAATTCCCTGTTCACCTTGGTCACCCTTTATGCCATTTACACCAGGCTCACCAGGTTTACCTAATTCACCCTTATCACCCTTCAAACCCTTGGGTCCCACAGAACCCTGAAGTCCAGGTAGGCCCCGGGCTCCAACCATTCCAGGTGGCCCTTGAAGTCCTGGTGCACCTGGGACACTCTCGCAGGAGGCAGGGCATGTACCGGTTTCTCCCGCAGGACCCTGTTGACCTGGGGGTCCCATCGATCCCTGGTCTCCTTTGTCCCCTTGAAATACACACAACATATTGTCCATTATGCATAAAGTCAGGTGTTTATGTTTCATTTTGTCCCTACAGTATCAGATGATGTAATGAATTGAAATAGTATGTCTACCTAAGAATACGTCCACATATTTTTCATATGTTCTGATGTACCCTAACCCTTTAGATTACATAGAGTGATCTCACCTTTAAACCCACGCTCGCCTTTTGTCCCCATTAAACCAACCATACCAGAATCTCCCTTCTCTCCATTGTCTCCCTTCTGACCTGTGACAATAGAAAAACATATAAATTATTTACATATTTGATGGAAACAAGTAGTAAAAATTGTCTGAATGGTTAAAAACAATTCCAAGTTTAGGTCAGGTTTAGATATAGTGCCAAACTAGGAAGCAACCAAGTTAAATAAGTTTCCTTCGAAAGGTAGATAGCCTCAACCTAAGGACAGGGTAAAGAGGCCATTTGTAAGAGACGATCTCTGGACAGAGGTGTTGAATTGAAATAAGCGATTTGAGGAGGATTGAACATTTGGAAAAACATCAGGTCTTCCAGTGTCTCCACCTTGAAGACCTGGAGGACCTTGAGACTGACATCTTTGCGGACTGGTGGCGTACCGGTTAACAAGAATGAGCCAGAACTTACCACACTCATGTGTTCAAATGTTCTTGGAAAGATACTTAATCTCACATGGCCCCTCACTGACTTGTGAAACTCTTTGCATGAAGCCATCTGTTAAATAAATGTAATCTTTGTCTGGAGTTGTAAGGGGTCCTGGTTAGAGATGGACACATGATGGCCCACTTCAAATATTTGACCGGAACTCCATGTCTACATAGAGAATAAACAGTTTAGTTTTTAAAATAAGTTTTTCAATGGAAGATGGAAGCCTGCTGACATACTGCATCACAGTATGGTACGGCAGCTGCACTGTAGCAGACAGGGAGAGGCTACAGAGAGTGGTAAA
>JBAFTA010000009.1:29724571-29736016 GCA_036919975.1 Melanotaenia parkinsoni
ATTCTATTCTATTCTATTCTATTCTATTTCCCAGAAAAGTGTCTCCCACAAAATTCCAGAGAGAATGTTGTTGTCATACAGACATGGATCTGGTCCTGGCTCCGACTCCGTTCTCGATGTCAAAACCTTGGTAGTTTTGTGTTCATACCAGTTTAATCAAAGTTAGAGAACTTCGCAGAAGATCAATGAACAGGGTTTGAATTACAGGGGTACAGCAGCATTGCTTGCATGTTGCGTGCTGTGAGCGTCCAAACAACCAACACTTGATGTGTTTCCTTTTGTGACTTTTAAAAGAACTTTCCGTAAATATGCGCGTACATGTGACTTGTAAAGTCGCAGTGCACTCCCAAAATAAGGCTTCTCCAAAAGCCCTGGTGTAATTCAAACCCTGTCAACGGACCTTTAACGTCTTATAGATTTGTTCCTGAAAGTTGATGGTTAAGTCATCAGACTCATTATAACCTATGGTTTCCTAAAGGTAAACCATACATTCAGACAACAAGAATTTAGTAAGATGTTAGGATGTCAAAATGCATGCATTCCCTTTTCACTATCTGAAGCTTATTCATTATTTTGTCTGGAATTTATTTTATTTAGTTATTTTAACTTTATTAAAACACAGCATGCAATGGAGCATGCAGTGTCAACATTCACAGCCAGTGATGTGAAAGGTTTGTGGAGTGATTGTGTCATTATGTCGTAAAGGACAAAAGGAGATGTGTCTTAGTTGTTCACACCATTTAAGAAAATCAGCGGTTTCAGACTCCAGACACCAGTTCTGTGTGGACAAAACATCCAAACTGATGCAGAATCACCTAAACATATCCTCATGTAGGACAATGAGACTGTCAGAGTTAAAAAAGAATTTTCCAAATCAGACAGATTTTTTAAGAAAAGCTCCTCTAGAGCAGAGGTCCCCAACCCTGGTCTTCAAGGCCCATTATCCTGCAGGTGTTAGATGTCTCCCTGCTGCAACACACCTGATTCAAGTTAAACGGCTCTCTGACAAGCTCTTCGCAAGTCTGCTAACATCTAAGACCTGCAGGTTAGTGGGCCTTAAGGACCAGGGTTGGGGACCTCTGCTCTAGAGTTTATGACCTGACACTTGGTGATTCACCTCTCAGCACCACGATGGCCACAGAAATTCAACAGACATGAGAGAAGAACAAGTATCTGGCTTTGCTTAATATGCTCAGATTTCATCCCTGGAGAACATCTGTAGAGAAGCTTAACACAGCAGTTCAAACGCTCCCCATCCAGTCTGCTGGAGTATGAGAGGATCTTTAGATTAAACTGGATAAACAACTTAGGTTTTCTCTTTATGTTGTCGTTGTTTTGTTTACATTGGATCCTCTAACAGTTTAACCTGCGGGTACACAAAGTTTTAATTGTGTCTGTTTTATTCTACAGTGAAATATATGGACTGTGATGGACTGGCGACCTGTCCAGGGTGTACCCTGCCTCTCGCATGAATGAATGAATGAACAAACGAAGGAAGGAAGGGAGGAAGGAAGGAAGGAAGGAAGGAACGAACGAACGAACGAACGAACGAACGAACGAACGAACGAACGAATGATATTTAGGGATGATCCAAGATGTGTAACTCACCCTTTATCCCCTGAGGTCCTGTGAAGCCTCGGTTTCCTTTAAATCCCGTCATCCCTTGGCTTCCCGGGCTTCCAGGTTGACCTGAAGTGACATTTAGGTCAGTTAAAAAATTTAAATAAAAAAACAAACAATAAAAAAGAAACATAAGGCAATTCAATCAGAATTTGTTTCTAAATTTAAAGATTATTTCTTAGTGAAGAATCAAACTATAGTTCCCCAAAGTAAAACAAGAGCCAATGCTTTGTTTGATTGATGTTAAAACTATTATTTCTCAAATGTCCTTTGTCACAAACTCTTCTGACATAAACACAGCGGTGTAATTAATTAATCATATTCTCTCAAGGAGTTGCAGAAATCTGAGTTAATACTTTCAATTAAACTTCCACTTTAACACAAGGTGTCTGACTGACCTGAAACTGTGCTCAGTGCCATCAGAGTGAACCTGTTTAGTTCTTGTTTTCTGTTCAGGAAGGCCATATGTGGCTCATCGCAGTAGATGTATAATAATAACGTAAAATAGTCTTGGATAATTTTCTGGTCCAACACAATGATTCAGACTTCTAAAGTCTGAAAATGACTGAATTTTGTGTATTTAGGAAGTGAAACATATAACATGCAGAACAGGCAGGAGCAGGACTTGAATCACAGCTTTAGTTTAACATTTATCTTTTTTAAAAACCTTTTTGTTTGTTGTCTGTTATGACGATCAAGTTTCAGATTATAGATGTGGGTTCTTTAGAAGCTCCAGACGTTATGAAATAAACAACACTAACAGCCTGAAATCTCAGTGTCAGACTGAGATATCAGGAGATAAAAGTGAAACTCAAGCAAGTATTAAGTTTTCAAATATTGGAACATGCCTGGAGGGCCCCGGTCTCCACGGTCTCCTTTGGGCCCCACAGTTCCTTTGCAGTGTGAACAGATGCAGAAGAACGGGATCTGGTCTATGGGTGGAGGTACCGGTGCGTTCAACAACATGTCGCAAATGGCTGTGTTGGGCAGCGGAGGCAGCGGAAGGCCGGTGGGCAACAGCATCCGCGGCATGTCGGGACCTTGAGTCATGTTATCGCCGGGTGGCCACGGCTGTCCTGGGGGGGGCATTATTGGGGACATGCTGCGAGTGTTGGACCATGAGGGCATTTCCTCAGGCAATGGCGCCTCGCTTGGAGCAGACCAGTGGATGGTGTTTGGATCAGCGGTGGAGCCTTCATCTTCGGACGGCATGTATTTGGTGGTGTTTGGTAGCAGCATGGCTGAACCGATGGAGAACAGGACAAGAAGTCCGAGAAGGCTCGACAGCATCTGTAAGACATAGTTGTTTTTTTTACTTCCACTTACTTCCCATATTAAACCTCAATATGTTTAAAAGCTCTATTTTCTAGTAAAAATGTCTTTTAAAATAAGTTAATTTTGTTAAATATGCCTACAAATATTGTTAAAAAATACCAATTAACCATAAATTACACCCCATCACATTAACAGCTTTCAGGTAAATTCCTCTGAGGTGACAAGAAAAAAAAACTCACCGCTCGGTTTGAGTTGTGCAGCATCTTCTCCAGAAGGTTTTTGGGAAGGTGAGCTGGATGGGAGAAGCTTTGATGCATTTATAAGCCTCGCCCAAAACAAAACGTCTTTCAGGCTCTGTCTCACCTGGCAGGCTGATAGACAAAAGGATGAGGACAGAGGGAGAAAGAGGAGGTGTGTCTTCATTGTCCTGATGAAGAAGAACTGGGCCCCAGCCTGCGATGTGACCTCCTTCACTATGAAACAGCCAAAATATATTCAGAGCAGAAAGGAGAGACACTGGTCTGATTGTATATAACCTTTTGTTTCAACATTTACTTTCCATTCACAGCCTCTACAGACTGGATATTCTTTTTTTTCAGCTACAGATTTACAGCAGAGAAAAATCCAAATTAACGTTAATTAACTGTTTTCAGGATTCGTATCTCGATATTTAGTACATGTAATACACATATATGTAAGCTGTAATAATACTCATTAAAGTAGGCTGTAGCGTACTCATTTTATCTCAGGTTCTACATTCAGCACAATCTGATCTCCAGTGAGCTGGACCAGTAACATAAATGCATAATAATCTAGAAATAATGAAAACAGCTGATTTTCCCCCTTTTTATTGTAAATAAGTACATGATCTATATATTTACAACAATCAAAACGTCTGTTCATTTTAGAAAACATCATAAACAAGCTGAATCTACAAAATTACAAAACATTTACTAACAGGTATCTGGAACTGGAAAAGCCGGTATTTCACATTAAGATCAGAGTAACTTTTCCAGATGTAGAAGTTGTTTTCATCTTTTCAGATACACGTAGAACTTTCTGCTCACCGGTGGACTTTTGGCTGCTCCTGAGGGACGTTACCATTAATATAAACTCTTTGATTGATGGAAAGTTTGACAGGAAGTGGTTTCATCATCATTTCCAGGTCTAAAGAGAGTTATCTTAGCAACACAGTAGTGAAAGTGATCTTTTTATGATGGAATGTGATAAATAAAGCTGTTATCATTGATCGTTGTGGATTTACCAGCTAGAGTCTCTGAATAAAACTACATTTTCTGGCTGGATTATAAACCTCCTAGATGGGATATAAATACCTGGAAAACGTCTGTAGATCCCCTAAAGGGTAAACTATCCATCACAGTTTACCCCACAGAGCTACACACAACTGTTCCTAAGAAATTGTTAATGACAGAAGCGATCGTACTTGGGCTGTCCCAAATATGTGGTGGAGTTTTAAGATTTGATATCTTCCATTTTTACATTTACCAAACATAGTAGGGCCAGACTGGAACCCCTGATGGGTCAGTTTTGCCCCCAGGCCATGTGTTTGACACTGCTGCATTGGATTTGTGGACCGCTCCACAGAGCTCTTGGTGTGCTGGGTATCAAAGAAGGTGCAGGAAACTTCAAGTGTTTTAATCCTGGTTCCCACCTCTCCTCCATCCAGCCTGTCAGGGTTTTGTTTGGCTGGAAAATGAGTATCTGGAAGCATTGCTAAAGGATGGCTTGTGCACGTCCTTGGGAATGAAATTTGGAAAACAGGAAAGCAGTCATAATCTCAGCCTGCTCCTTTTCAGACTTCATAATAGATGCATTTTTTTTAACTATTCTGTTATTTTTGTTCAGATTAAATAAAAAAAAGATATAATTTCGTTTCCATTTAAATCCCCAGCTACAATTACCGTAGTTAGACAACACGCTTCAGTTCCACTCAGAAACAGCTGATGCTAAGATTTCATTCTCCCAAATCTGTTTTATCATGTTTTTAATCCAGCTGTTCATTCGAATGATGCAAAGCAAACAGCATACACAGTTAAACCCATGAGAAAACATAAACTTCTACATCAGTGCAACAAAACCAGCACACAAAATGCAGCAGGACTCTTTTCATCCTCTGAAGACGAATCAGCTCAACAATACAGTAATCTAACACTGTGGAGGCAGCCCGTCTTCACAATGAGCAGCCTACTTTTATTTATCAGCGCATTTTACAGGACAAAGACTTCACTCTGTTACAGAATCTCGGGGGATTGTCTGGACACACATACAGCTAATTACACATTTGGTCCTGGAGTCCTTCCAATGCTGATTAAAGACGGTGATGTCAAACTGAGTTTACTATGAGCTTGTTTATTTCAGACATCACAAATTTTCATTTTTACTGACAAACTGCAACAACTCCTCTTTGTTGCTTTTGGTGCTGATATGCGATAAGACGTTCAGAATGAAAACAGATCTCCTTCAGACGATTCCATAAATGATGCTCTGCAGGTCATACAGTGAAAACGAACCATTTCAGGAAACGATGGCACGACCGAGAAGCTTAAGGAAAGCTAATCACTGAATCAGAGCTGTTGTTTGCCAATAAATAGTTCCTGGAGCCAACTGCTTGTAAAACTACACTCCTGTTGATGGACATCTGGTTCTGATATAAGAGCAGATTACTTAACAGATCCATAGAAATAGGTTTGGTTGGTTTTTTTATTATTTTTTTTTTTCCCTTAACCTGTCGAGCATCATGACAGCAGAATGACGGTCTGGCCGCTGCTGAACACATTTACTCTGCCAAGAGCAGCTTTCTGGAAATGAGGCTCCATTTGAATCCTAAATGTTATTCTTAGTTAATGTTTTAAAATAAGTTTTTGCTTATAACCGCTGGAACGGACCGGAGAAACAGCAGAAGGAACAAGGTGGATAGAGGAGAAATAGGAAGAGAGAAGATAGAAAAAGAAAGAATGAAACAAATAGTAGAAAACAAACCACAGCAACTGCAATCAAAGCTAAACAGAGAAACTGAACAGCTGCTACACCCAGAAAGAACCAGGAAACAGCCTAAAGAGAACACAACAGACCACCTAAAGGACCCCTGTGAGAAGAAAAACTGTAAAAACCATGAACAGCAGTGAACACAGCAACAGCTATATGTGTGTGTGTGTGTGTGTGTGTAGGGACATGGGTGTGTACGTTGGTGTATGTACTCAGCATGAGGGTTGAGTTTTGCTGAATCATGCAAATGCAACCTCAGCCTCGCCCATGTTGCTATTTGTCTCTTAATCTGACTTTATGGTTTACAATAAGAAAGATAAAGTCAGGCTGAGTCTGACATCCAGCTGCTCGTAAATTATAATTAATTATAATTATCTCCCATCATGAATAAATCACTTCACCTTGGGACAGATTTATTTGTGTATGACCAACAAAAGTAATCTCAAGGTGCTTTTAAAGATTCAATCCAATTCGATTACCACCCTAAGATTAACCTCTGCAGAATCAGAACCCAGCCTTGAACTCTGGGAAGAGTCAGAAACCAGCCTTGAACTCTGGGAACAGAATCAGAACCCAGACTTGGACTCGGAACAGAATCAGAACCCAACCTTGGACTCTGGGAACAGTCAGAACCCAGAATTGGACTCGGAACAGAATCAAAACCCAGCTTTGGACTCTGGGAACAGAATCAGAACCAGGCCTTGGACTCTGGGAACAGTCAGAACCCAACCTTGGAGTCAGAACTACCCCAGGCTGCACACGTCTACAGTTGCTGACTCTGGGTTTCTTTTTGTTTTGAAACGTGAGTTGTGTTGTGCTGTAAATTCCTTTCAATAAAAATATCTGTTGCATGACTAAATGGAAATGGATGGAAACTGTTGGTGAGTTATGGACCATATATCAACCTTTTAGTGAAATCCTGCGTTCATTAAGCTGATAGTTGAAAGCAAGTCAGACAGCAGTTGTGACCACAAAGCAGCAGGCGTTGAACAGCAAGCTTAGGAAAGCTCCTCATCCTCCATCACCACTCTCTAAACGCCTGCTAGTCACCTCATCGCCTGTGGAACCAGAGAAGTCCCCTTTATGTCCCCAGGCTAGCTTTCATTCTGTAAAAGCTAAACAGAACAGGACACAAATGTAAAGTGAGCTGCGAGAACGAGGCTGAGGCATAAAAGAAGACAAGCAGATGAATAGTTAACCCTAATAGGTGTCCTGGTTTCCACAGCCGGAGGCATTTAGTGACACCCTGGAGGCCAGCCCGGGCTCCTCTACGGTACCCACTCGCTCTCAACAGGGAACAACAAGACCTGCATTCCTGTGTGAAGGGTCTGACTCTGGCAACATGAGGCGAAACACGGAAAGAAAAATAACCATGGAGTTACCTGAGTCTGGGAGGTCATGTGACCACCGTGACACACACGATGTATGAGAAACAAACTACATCTTCTATGAACTGAAGGTCCATACAAGACTTAGAAGTCCTGAGTTTCTCTTCCTAACCACTAGACTTTCTTTTAATCTTTTTAAAATGCTTTTGAGCAACAGTTCTTTAGACTCTGCTGGTTTTTCTCTAATTTTTAATCCAGTCTCCTGTGAATACACCCTGATTTTCTCATGAGCAGGGAAAAAGGAAATATTTGCAGTGATTTATGATTAACCTTTATTTTTACAGGTCGTCCCATTGAGACACGCAGTCTCATGTAAAGACAGACCTGGTTGACGAGCCTAACATGCATGTCTTTGGATGAAACTTGTGATTTATTTAAACTTGAAAATAAAATTGTAATATTTGTCCACTTCTCCAGAGTTTCAAATGGAATAATTGATCTTTAGCTTTATTCTTCATCACAGTCTGAACCCATTTAGTCATGTCTTTAACTAGTTTAACTAGAGCAGTTCTCCAGACTTCATGAAGGACTTTCCAAAGCTCTTCTTTGAATGTTTCTGCCTTTTGTTCTGTTCTCCGTCCACATGATCCCACATTGCTGCAGTAATGTTCTGAGCTCTGGTTGGTTTGCTTCCACATCATAACCAAACATTTTCACTTTGGTCTCTTCTGTCAAAAGGACATTGGATCTCATTCACCAACCATTAAAATAAACAAATTTGTCCTTAAGTTTTATTTACCAACTTTTTTTTAAACATTGTGGCATTCATTAACAGGTTTGTGTCTTAGATTTGTTCCTGGGTAAGAATAAATCCTATGAACACTCAAGAGTTCTCTTGTTTGGTTCTGTTGGTCCTGATGCGTTCATGGACCAGACTGCAGGCTGCCATCCATGTTCTGGACTAATTAATGACCTGTTTGTACATAAAGCTGCTTTTATATGATGTGGATCTCACTGTGGAATATCTCAGAGGAAAGATATGAACAAGTCTATGAACACGTTCATGAATCTGATGGAGAGATTTTGTTAAAGAAAGAAAATTAAGAAAATTCAAAAGAAGACATTTGTGAATGAGGCCTGATGTTCCAGATGTCAACCAAAGTTTCTCAGTCCAGGTCCTCAGGACCCCCTGCCTCGCTTGTTTTAGAAGTAACCCTACTTTAACACACCTGAATTAAATGAATGGCTCGTTAAGAGACTGCAAAGAACTTGATGATGATGTTCATTAATTTGATGTGTTGGAGTAGGAACACGTCTAATGCTGGGCTTACGCCCAACGATTTTCACAGCCGCAGACTAAAATATGAAAGTCATTAGTAAATCTAGGAGGATTTGTTCTCATCTGTGTGCAGTTTGCTGGAGTCACAGCGTGCTCCACTCATCTCGATCGTCAGGTTTAAGATGGTAATCTGCTGTTTCATGTCAGTCTTTGGCTAGTCTTGGGTCTGCGATAACGTGTTTGATATTATCACAAGTCGCAGTGACATAATACAATCAACAACCAAGAGATGGACTCTGACAAAAGCAGAAATCCTGACAGTCAGAACAATGACAAAAATGGACGAAAACATTTTTTTTTAAGTGGAAGAAGAACTGATGATGAACAGGTGACCACCGTCAGAAAGAGGAGCAGATGGTTGTGTTACAGTATAATGATCCAACAAATGAGAGAAGAATAGAAACTAATTCATCCCCCCAGATTCTGATGAGTCGGTGTAACACCTGGTGGAGATGCAAAGGAACAATTAAAGAAATAAAAATGATGTGTAATTTATTAATCCTGGAGGGAAACTCTCCCCTTGTTTGCTTTGCTGCTCTCCAACACATCACAAAAAATGCTAAAAGTATCTAGTTGGAGTCTTGTAACACAGTCTGTGTAAAATCGCAGTCTGAGACCAGGCACTTGTCATTAGATGTGAGCAGGTGTGAGCTGATCATTTTCTAAAGCCTTTCCAAATCTTTTCAGTCTTCTGATGTAAGCCGAGCATTAGACATGCAGGGCCGTGGGTCCAGAGGACTTGGTTGAGAAACACTGGCCTAAGCTGTGCTGTCCTCTTCTTTTTAGAGAGACGAAGTTTCTCCTGCAACCCTTCCTAACACGTCGTACTGGTTCAGTCTTTTCTAACTAGACTGTCATGAACTTTAACATCTTAAATGCTGAGTGAGGCCTACAGGGCCTGAGATGGAGCTCTTGGGTCTTTTTGCATGGTCTGATCTTGGGGTTTGTTCATATTCGGTTGCATTTACCTCCTTTTTAAAACTGGTGAGGACCAGATGATTTAGTCTCAGTTGTGTCCTGATGACTCAGAACTGAAGATTCAGTAGAACTTTTATTACCTAAAAGCCACCAGGGGTGCAACAGACATGAGCCCTCATAGCTTAGCCTGTATTTGTTTATTTGACGTCATTGACAGAAGCAGAAAGTGTTGGTCTGTACCAGGGTGAGTGGGAGGAGGTTAAAGGGAAGGTTTGTGTGTGTGTGTGTGGTGTGTGTGTGTGTGTGTTGACAGTATTTGCAGTGTTCGGCTGCAGACTGTGGACTCTCAGTAAACACTTTTAGTTAGCTATTAACACAACAGAATCAGAGGGGATCGCTGTTTCTGTCCACGCCATCTGTACTTCACATGTAAGTATGAAAACACTCCTCCGTGTGTGAAACCCACCGCTTTCTGTGTCTTGGTTTGATAACGATGTAACAGCTTTAGTGTTAGGGGTCGGATTTCATCGGGCTCGTGAGGTCAGAGGTTCTAGAGGGTCATCTGAGGTTTATGTCGGAGGCCCCTGTGTTTCCAGCTGAGATGGATCAATATTATAGAAATGCTTCACTTAAGCTGAATTTGAACCAATTCAAACACAACACAGCTCTGACTTTTCTCTCCCAATTTCAGCTTGTAGAAAACTCACCTCTGGCAGGTTTAACTCTGTGAGTATCTGAGTCATCAGATGTGGGTTTTAACTTATGGATGTTTGGGTCACTGAGATGATGCTTCATGTCACTTCCTGCAGGTCTGACGGACATCATGCCTCGCCTCATCCTGTGTCTGTGTGTCTGCATCACACTGTGGTCTGCAGCTGTCATCAGTCTGACAGGTGTTTGGATGGTTGTTAATGCAAATAATACACGTTATCATTAATTAAAGATTTTAATAAAAGACCATTACAAAATTAGTTGATCTTAATCGGTATGCCACCAATTTACATCATCTCAAGGCAGATTCAAATTAAACCACCATGTCTTGATCCAAGTGTGTGTTTCTAATGCAGTCTGATGCTTTCTGTCCGTGCAGTGTTCTCGGACGCCCCGCAGGCCCACATGCTGCTCCGGTCCCGCCGGGCGAACAGCTTCCTGGAGGAGCTAAAACCTGCCAACAAGGAGCGCGAATGTGTGGAGGAAAAGTGTGACTTCGAAGAGGCCAGAGAGATTTTCCAGACCAGAGAAGCTACAGTAAGATGACATTTTAATTAAAGTTAATTCGTTCATTAATACAACTCTGGGCCAATTACACTACTTGTTACAAACCTGCAAACTATACACCCCAAAGATGTTAATATTATTCTAGACCGCCAACTACACAACATCAGAGACCCCCACGTCTACCATTTAAAACCTTTATGATCGGGAGCCTGATCTGATCCTTGAGTTTAGATCCCGACATCTCTGCTTTCTAACACATTTTGTTCTGAGATGACAAGAAGTGAGTTAAAACTGCATTTTTTACATTTAGGGTCGGGCAATTTAAGGGCCTTAGAGGCTTCAAGGTCCTCGAGGGCCAAAGTCCTGCACATTGTAGATGTTTCTTTGCTTCAACACCCCTTATTCAGATTAATGGCTCACTGTGCAGAACTTGACAACAAGCTGTTGGATCCATTTGATTTGAGTCAGGTGTGTTGGAGCAGGAAGCATCTAAAACTTGCAGGACGGTGGCCCTCAAGGGTCAGAGTTGAAAAGGAGATGATGAGGGTCTGTTGGTAGAAATGAAGCATCATTACTGTAGAAATGTCAAATATAAGAATCATTGTTTCTGTTACATTAAAGGAAACACTTTCCCCTCTTTTTACTGTAATTACCATCCATCCACCCACCCACCCACCCATCCACCCATCCATCCACCCACCCACCCACCCATCCATCCATCCATCCATCCATCCATCCATC
>JBAFTA010000009.1:29995931-30009740 GCA_036919975.1 Melanotaenia parkinsoni
GCTGCTGAAGAAATATTCACAGAGTTTGAAAAAACCATCGTCCAGTACGAAGAAGAGATCGATCGTCAGCGCAGACTCCTGGATGTCACCTGGAAACCACAGATTAACTTCCACACAGCAGGTACGATACAGTAATTGTTTGATGGCCAGATGGTGTGTTAATGTTTCAAGTTAAATATGTTGGAAACCCGCAAGTTTCCCGAGGCTTGTATGGCTATGGTATGTTTAGCTTGAAACAGAACAATATGGCTGTGAATGCTTATGTGTTCCAGTGTAAACAAAATATTTTCATCCAGTAACCTTTTTCTTAAACCGTCATTCTAGAACGCAAGCCTGTTTTAGTAGAAATGTGTGCCACCTTTCCAGTTTTTAATTATTGGGGTTTAGGGTTTTTAGGGTTTTATACTTAGTTTGTGTTCCAAATTTACAGTCAATAAGTTCCCCAGACTATAGAACAGATTAATGAAGCAACATCTGTCAAATACGGACCAATGCTTCAATAGTCAAACATAATCACGATGAATACGTACATACATTAGCACCCAAAGCAGCTCTATGTTCACTATGAATTCTGTCTATCATGACAAAGCAAAGTTGAAAGACCAATGGCAGAAAAAATTAACAAAGAGCACCCCACGCCCCAGTTTGTTTTTATAAATACTCAACTAAAAAGTGGAACCAAAAAGCTGCAACTAGCTCCATCTGGTTTACTAAGTCTGAGATTAAACCTTGGGTTTACCAAAAAAAAAGAGAACAAACTCATCCTGTGATGAAGTTTAAGTTAATGTTTTAGACATTTATTAATATTTAACACTGCAAAACCCACTTTGACTATTTCAGGTCAATTAAAAATGACTTACACCATTCCAGGGGGATTTCAGGGGTAAAGAATAAACAAAATAACAAGGTACTTGTAGCAAAATCTGGCTTTAATAATGTCTTGCCTGTAATCCTTTGTGCCTTCAGGACCCCCACAGGAACATGCTGGTAGGAAGAAGGAATTTGTTCTAGACCAACAACTCTGTGACCACGAGAGGTGCTCCAGCCTGGACCAGGAGGACACAGAGCCTACGGAGATTAAAGTGGAACAGGAGGAACTCTGCACCAGTCAGGATGAAGAACAACTTGTTTTTAAAGAAGAGACTGATACTCACACGATGACTCCCACTCATCAGGAAAGTGACTTCAGTGAAGCAGGAAAAAACACTGATAGACTTTTCTATCATAGCTCTAATGAAGCTGAGAACCAAAATCAAGAAGCAAGCAAGCATCCAGACTCTGGATCAACTAGAAATGTAGAGGTGAAGCAGATGAAAAGAATTAAAAGAAGCTTTAGTCACAGTAGCTGTGTAGACACCTGTCCCCTGTCAACGAGTCAGCTTGATAATGACACGTGTAAAAAGTCTGTAAAATGTGACGTTTGTGGAAAAGCCTTGAGAGATAAGAACAATATTGAGCCTGTAAAAAAGTTACATTCTTGTGAGACATGTGGGAAAAGCTTTTCAAAAAATAGTATTTTGCTGATCCACATGAGAACCCACACAGGCGAGAGGCCTTTTTCCTGCTCAGTTTGTGGGAAAAATTTCAGCACACGCGGTAATTTGTTGGTTCACATGAGAGTTCACACCGGTGAGAAGCAGTATTCTTGTGAAACATGTGGTAAAAGTTTCAGCCAGAGAGGTACTTTATTGAGACACGCGCGAGTACACACAGGTGAAAAGTTGTATTCTTGTAAAACGTGTGGGAAAAGTTTCACCCAGAATAACTCCATGCTGAGACACATGAGAATCCACACAGGGGAGAAGCTGTTTTCTTGTCAGACATGTGGCAAAAGTTTCACCCAGAATAATTCTTTGTTGGCACACATGAGAATCCACACAGGCGAGATGCTGTTTTCTTGCAAAACATGCGGGAAAAGTTTTACCAGAAAAAGTGGCCTATTGATCCATATGAGAATTCACACGGGTGAGAAGCCTTTCGCCTGCGGGACGTGCGGGAAAAAATTCAGTCAGCGTGCTCATTTGTTGCCGCATATGAGGATCCACACTGGGGAGAGACCTTTTACTTGTGGAACATGTGGGAAAGATTTCAGCCGAAGAAGTTATCTGAGAATTCATTTGAAAGTCCACACAGGTGAGAAGATGTATGCCTGTGAAACGTGTGGGAAAAGTTTTCGTTTCAGAGGTAGTTTGACTGCTCACATAAGAACTCACACAGGTGAAAAGTCCACTTGCGACACAGTTGGAAAGTTGTAATTCGACTGTTTGCTCACTACTTGTAATTACATATAAATTTTTATAAGCAACATGTCTGTTCATACGTTTGTAATACAAGACAGCTTAAATAACACCTGAGTTCATACAAGACAGCAATTCAAAGAGCTTCATCTCCAGCTTACCAAGAAAACCAACATCCATCTCATGACGTATTCAAGGTACTTACATAAAAAGTTACTTACATAAAAAGGTACTTACATAAAAAGTTACTTACATAAAAAGGTACTTACATAAAAAGTTACTTACATAAAAAGTTACTTACATAAAAAGGTACTTACATAAAAAGGTGTTGAAATGCAAATTATGTGCAAAAATAACATAAATTAAAATGTGTATAGTGGAAAAGAAAAATAAAGTTTATTTTGTCCAGCCAACTATATCAGATGCTCTGGAGAACGATATTTAGTCCTTTTTATATCTCCTGATTGTGCCCACTTTAGAGGAGTCAGCTGGTCCGGTGACTTCTTCACATGATGACATGCTTGTGTACTCCTTGTAGAGTAATATGAAGTCAAATGTTTGTCCACTGAAATTTCAGTTTTGAAAGTTTATGTTGAATCCATTTCGGATAAAATAATCAAACTTCTAAAGCCATGTGAGCACCCACTTTAAAGGCTGTTCAGGCATGAATTATGTGTCTTTATTTAAAGCTTCGCCTTGTTAGGGTGGCTAGAAATGTGTGTGTTGAAACATGAGTCTTGTAGAAGACGTCAGCTGTCCAGAGCGGCAACACTGGGAAATTCACACCATATTCTGGTTATATATGAAAATTAATTAAAATTTCTGAAACAAATCATTTACAGGTGAAACTAAAGAAATTAGAATATCATGCAAAGCTTAATTTATTTCAGTAATTCAACCTAAAAGCTAAACTAATATACAGACTCGTATGCAAACGGAGATATTTCGAGCGTTTATTTATCATTTTGATGATTGTGGCTTACAGCTTATGAAAACCCTGAAATCATATTTAGAACATTAAAATAGTGTGAAAAAGTTCAACGTTGTATCCTCTAAGTGCCACACGCTCATCAGCTAATTAAACACCTGCAAAGGACTCCAGAGCATTTAAATGATCTCAGTCTGTTTCAGTAGAATCACGTCATGGGGAAGGTTGCTGACCTGACAGTTGCACAGAGAACCATCGTCGTCTGCTGGTGCTGGTCCGCTGGGCTTTATTACGTCCAGAGTCAACTCAGCATCTACCAGGTTTTAGAGCGCTTCATGCTTCCTTCAGCAGAAAAGCTTTGTGGAGAAGCTGCCTTCATTTCCCAGCAGGACTTGGCACCTGCACACACTGCCACAAGAACCAGAACCTGGTTCAATGACCAAGGATTACTGTGCTGGACTGGCCAGCAGACCCTCCAGACCTGAACCCCGTAGAAAATCTATGGAGCGTTGCCAAGAGAACGCTGAGACACATGAGACCGAGCAATCAGAAGAGCTGAAGCATCCTGGTCTTCATTCCACGCCAGCAGGACCACAGGCTGATAACATCCATGTCACGGCGCAGGGATTCAATCAGAAGGAGCTCAAACCAATAACTCCGTTCATATGCAGGACTAGACCCTTTACGTGGTCAACAATTCTGGATTCAAAATCCTTTTTTATTGATTTTGTGTAATATTCTAATTTTCTGAGATTTACATTTCTGGGGGTTTTCTCAAGCTGTAAGCCACAATCATCTAAATTATAACAAATAAATGCTTGAAATATCTCAGTTTGCCTGTAATGAGTCTATATAATATATTAGTTTCCTGTTTTTAAGTTGAATTACTGAAATAAATGAAGTTTTGCACAATTTTCTTTTAAGTTTAACCTGTATTATTAAATTTCTGGTAAATCTGAACCTTTATCTGTCAGCGGACGGTCGATGTTCTCGTTTTAGTAAGTTGATTTCCCACATTTTAAATGAAGCTGTGTCTGAACTCGGCAGGCGGTCTCTGTGCTCTGGTTGGGTAATTATTATTGTTTCTATTCATTTTTGTCAAGATAATGGTCTAATCATAACACAGTAACACACATTCACCTCTGTGTATCCTAGTAGATATTAAACAAAGTAAAGACAGAAACTTTATTTATTTAGTTTAATGCCGGTCTGATGTGTCCTTCTCTTGGTTTTAACTTTAACTGATTTTTCTGGTGTTGAACATGTTGATGTTTCCTGCCAGCCGGACCGTTATCAGTGAAGAACACGTTTAATTTCTCTGTGCTGTGATGGATCGTCTCCGTGGTTTCTGGCTTCTGACGTAACATTAAAAATCATGATTTTCACGTGGTGTTTTTAAATAAAACATCACTTTAAAGATCTTCCTGCTGTGAGTAATTTAATTTTATCTTAACCACATTCCACATTCTTATATTGTGGAGCTCCAACAGTCGTAACTTTCGGCACTTTACAAAACAAATTCACGTTAGAGGTAGTTATATAATAATTATGGTCTTAAACGTACAGAGCCTTGTCTTTGCTGTGAGAGTATTCTCATCCAAACTGGATAAAGGGGTTAGGAATTGCACCTTAACGTGTACAACCACCACTGTGCTTTTTATTTTGGACAGACTGTAGTAGGTTTATGGAAAATGTTACTTATATTCTAGAAATTTCCATTTTTTAAATCAAACTAAACGTTATGGAGTTCATTCAAAGTAAACTTGTACTTGGAGCTGCTGCTTTGAATCACAACCAGCGGTTTAATAGATGGTGCAAGTGAAACTGGAAGTGATACTCTGGAGAAAGCAGGAATATTAGTGGCTGCAACATACAAATGGCATATTTTAAGAAACAACAATACAAAACATCTGGATGTGAAATAAAGGAACTTAAAGGGACCCTGAGTCACTCCTAAGCCCATAATAGCTTCTAGCCCCAAGCTCTTCTAACAATAAACTTTTCACAACGTCTTTTTTACTTTTATAGGCTCCGTCTTACAAGAAATATTAAACACAAAATCAGATGAGAACATAACGGATTCTTCTTCTCTGCAAAGCCCTACCCTCAGAAAGATGAAGTCCAACAACCCAAAGCTTGCACATTATTTTATGTTCCTTTGTGTTCTTGGGTGTTTTGAAAGCCGCCTTTAAATAAAATGTATTATTATTATTATTTATTACTTTTAATATCTATGTTTGCTGGGAGGGGTCTGGGAGTGTTGGGGAGAGCCTACAGACTGGAAGGAAAACCAAGTTCCTTCTGGTTGGCCAGCTGTGAATGAGTGACAGCCATTTAAATAACAGCGTTTATGTCGCTGTCCAAGGTCCTGAATGTGTTTTTACCCTATTTTACAAGTAATGGTTCGAATCCCACGTAGGGCAACCTTATACCACTTTATTAAAGCAGATACTCCATAAATGAGAATTCTAGATGTTAAAATAAATTTTCATCATTATTTATATTTTTTATTTACTAATATCTATCAGGCAAATTAATAAGTATTAGTTAATAGTTAAAGTATTAGTTAACAATTAAAAATTAAACTTCAACATTCAGTTCAGTTCAAACATGTTTTTTTTATTTTAACACAAGTTAAAAACTTAAACATTCCTTTTATAATTTATTATGAAGTACTGATACAAAAGACTAAAGATAAATTAGACTCAACAAAAACAGATTCTAATGTTTCGTTGGTAGCACAGTTTGACCATGCCTTCTGCCTAAATATAAGTACCCATAAAGAAATGAGTGTATCTCAGTAATCCCAAGTTCTATTTGAATACATTTGGAAAATGAATATTTGTTAGGCAAGGCAAGCCAGTATAGCACATTTCATATACAGGACGATTCAAAGTGCTTTACATAAAACAAAAGCATTACAGATATTAAGAAATAGTATCACAATAAAATCCTAAATTACATTAAAATGATCATGTTTAATCTCCACTGGCAGTTTGTCCCTCTTGTTTGCAGCATAACAGCTAAAAGCTGCTTCTCCATGTTTAGTCTGGACTCTGGTCTGGACTCTGGTCTGGACTTTGGTCTGGACTAGTTGACCAGAGTCTTTGGATCTAAGAGCTCTGCTAGGTTTATATTCTCTGAATATATCACAGAATTATTCTGGGTCTAAACCATTCTGGGATTTGTAAACGACCAGAAAGGTTTTAAATCTATTCTGTGACTGACTGGAAACCAGTGTAAAGATGATAAAACTGGTGTGATGTGTTCAGGTCTCTTAGTCCTGGTTAAAACTTTAGCAGCAGTGTTTTGGATGAGCTGCAGATGTTTAATGCTCTTTTTAGGAAGTCCTGTTAAAAGTATTTACAGCAATCTGTAATATTTGACTCAAAGGGAGCATATACAAGTTGAACAGAAGAGGTGTAAATACCAGCATTTGTTACAGACTATACAGAAATGAAGATGGAACAAAGTTCACATATAAATGTTGTAGGATCACCTCAAATAAGAAAAAAAAGAAGAAGATGAACATGAATATATCTTTAAAACAATTACTTTCAAATGCTGTAACTGTAAATACCCTCCAACCAGTCCAGTGATGCTGCAGCAAGAGTTCTGATGAGGAAGAACAGGAGAGACCGCATTTCCCCAGTCCTGGCTTCCCCTATGTGACGTCCAGGAATTTAAAGCATTGGTCCTCACATATAACGCTGTTAACAATCTCACTCATTTTCACAAAAACAAAAGACTTCTTATGACAATTTTATGACTGTGAAATTTTAGACTGTCAGTTTTAGTCTGAATCTACGGAGCTGAAGCTGTTTCAGCTGGATCCGCGTCACCGGGCTGGTTCAGGGCTGGAAGCTGAAACAGCTTAGCTGAAGTCAGGGAGGTTGACGGACGTGTGAGGCTGGTCTTGGCTCTGTGTTTGTCCCAGTCTAGAGGGACTGGACGGCTGTAATCAGCCCAAACCTCCCTCTGGTGTCACTGGCGACTAAAGCTGGCCAAAATACAACAGGCAAGATGACACCTGGCAGCTTCAGGTCCACCAGCCGGTTGCTGTTGTGATGTGCACATGACGGAAAGTGAGTTTGTGGTTTATTTTGTAAGCAGTTGGTGTGAAAAAATAGTTTGTGACTACATTTTGTAGTTTCTGCGATGAAGAAGGTGATGAGGAGGCTCCATTGTGCAGTGGTCCTCTTTCTGGCTCATGATGCCTTGACAACATTCTGTAGTTTTGTGAAGCCATCGTATGGTTGAATACGTTTCTCTCTTGTCTGCCGTACTGTTGTTTCTTCTTTGGTGTCCTCCGTGTCTTCATAGTCGTTTCTGTGATATGGTGACTTCATCATATGAAGATCTTCTCCTCTGGATCATGCTATTTTGTAGTGAATTACTTTAAGCAAGTGGTGTGGCAAAAATACTTTCAGGTAAAAGAAGAGCTCAGCTTTATGTATAAAAAATTATGATTTATTACAACAAAGTGACACCTTAAACAGATCTTTGCAGAAGATCTGGAGGTCTGGGATCAGAACAGAAAAGACCTGCCCTGCTATATGTGGGCTGTGGTCTGAAATAAGTGTGTCCTACACAATGCTATGTTTAGATACCTCAAGCTCCTGTTAGGTTTTACGGCAGCTCCCTTTACTGATACCTATTCATAATATCTTTACTTTAACTTGCAATTTCTATCCTCCCTTAATGTCTGGGGTGCTGCTTTTACTCTTTATGTTGAACATAAAACATTTGTTTTATTATACATTATTAATCCCAAGCTTGGAATTTTTTTTCTTTGCATTTAAGCCATCCTAGTTGCTAGGAGCAGTGAGCTCCCATCTCCCAGCGCCTGAGGAGCAGTTCGGGGTGAGGACTTTGCTCAGGGGCCACTCCCCCAAAATAATACAATATATACATATATACGTATAAAATGTTTAAAAAGTGTGTGTGTGTGCGTGTAAAACTGATGATAGTGGACTCCTCGTTAGTATAGTGGTCAGTATCCCCGCCTGTCACGCGGGAGACCGGGGTTCAATTCCCCGACGGGGAGTGTAAAGCTTTTTCGCGGAATGGCCTTTGAGAAAATCCTCAAATAAACAAATATTTTTATTTAATACAGAAGGTAAAATAAGCACCCCAGATATTAAGGAAGAATATCAATTGCAAGTTAAAGTAAAGGGAGCTGCTATAAAACCTGACAGGAGCTGGCTCACGTCCACTGTCGGACCTTTTCAGTGTGACACCCAGCGGAAGTAAACAATAAAGCTTCAGCAGAGTTTAGAGATGTTTGTCTTGTTGTCTCTCAGCTGAATATTTCAGAGTTTCAGCAACAATGTCTTCAGTTCAGCATCTGAGAGAGTTTATCAGCGAGCGACTAACTGCTGCTGCTGAAGAAATATTCACAGAGTTTGAAAAAACCATCGTTCAGTACGAAGAAGAGATCGATCGTCAGCGCAGACTGCTGGATATCACCTGGAAACCACAGAGAAACCTCCACACAGCAGGTAAGAAACAACGTGATGGGCTGAATTGTCCTGTTTAGTGTATGTCAGTAACTTAGTTTGGACCTTTTACACACCAATTCCAAGCCGGAGATGTATCATATTTATGTTACTAAGGCGTCTCTGTAAAACATCATAAGGTGCATTTTAACCAACAGCAACCAGAACTATCATGATTCTGCTTTTTCCCCCCACAAACTGAGACATTATTTCAGCCCTGGATATTTAAATTAACCTTATGATTCGATATGACCGATTTATGACCAAAATAATTCGTCTTAAGTGTGTCACTTTACCCTGACCATACAATCTTAGCATTGTTTCATTGACAGTAGGGAAATCCTTTCAACAGGATTTATTCCAAATCTGTCCATGCTGCACATTTTTGTGGGGTTTTGGCAGTTTTATTAGCACAGTGGAGACAAACTGTTGTGACGTATCAAAAATAAATATTAAATTTTTCTTATTATGTGGGAAAGGGTTTGCTGTATTCTTCTCACAGCCGGAGCATCCTCTCATTGTGGAGCCGCTCTGCCATCACAGCTTAAGGTCTAATTAAAGGTCGAGCATTGTTACTAAACACAGAAACGGCCAATCCTGTGGTACAACTTAACCTTCAGACATTTTTTTGCCTTATTGAAGTCATTTAACCTGAACTGGAGCCTGATCGGAGTTGAATTGAATGATTGGTTAAGTATTTGCAGTCATATTTTTCAATCAGAAACATCCAAAGGTTCAGAAGGATTTTAAAAGTATTGTTTTTCTATCAGGGACCTTTTGAAGCCTTACAGTTCTCTCCAGAACTCTGTTCCTTTGTGTGTTTCAGTACAGTTAGACTCTTCGTGGTTCTTTTCCATCACACTTTCCTCTCACTGTGGGGAGAATCAGCAACATAGATTAGAAATGCTGTTTTGTGCATGTTTATTATATTACATTGATTTGAACAGATACAGTACTTTTATCCAAAGTGACTCAGAAGTACGGATAATAGAGGATAAAGAGAATAGAACATGCTTCTTGTTCTGAAGGGTTTCATTATCTTTTAGGAGAATTGATCACTGATCGCTGTGAAACCTAGCTCTGGTAAAGATAGAAACACGATCTGGTTAATAAATATGCTCATGTTGTCATTTTTCATGGACCTTCTATTAAAGGTTGGTTCCTGGAAAAAGGTTCATACAGTAGAAAGGCAGCTGTGAGGTGTATAATTTATTTCTTCCGTTCCTCCAGGTCTCCCCCAGGAACATGTCTGTAAGAAGGAAGACGTTTTTCCAGACCAGCAACTTGAGAAGAGGAATGTAATTCTGAACCAGGAACAATCCGAATCTTCACAGATTAAAGAGGAAGATGAAGACCTCTCTACTAGTCTGGAGGAGGAGCAACTTGTACTGAAAGAGGAGACTGAAACCTTTATGATGGCTCACACGCTTCAGGAAAGTGACTTCAGTGAACCAGAATCAAACGCTGATCAGTTTTTCTCACCTACCTCTCCCTTACCTGAGAGCCCAAATCAAGAAGAAAGCCATCATATAGATGTAGGATCAACTGGAGATGTCCAAGTGAAGCCAAAGAAGAAACATCACAACAACAGATGTTCCAGGAACGATGCAAACAACTTCATTAAACATTTCCAGTAATCAGGGTAACATGGAATTAGGTGAAAAATCTTCAGAGTGTGATGTTTGTGGAAAAGCCTTTGAGAGTAATAAGAGTATGCAGCTACATTACAGAATCCACCGATGTGTGAAGCCTTATCTTTGCCAAACATGTGGGAAAGCCTTTCTTCACAGTCGCTCTTTGCTGACCCACATGAGAATCCACACAGGCAGGCAGCTGCACTCCTGTAAAACATGTGGGAAGAGTTTTACTCAGAACAGCAATCTGCTGACCCACATGAAAATCCACAGCGGTGAGAAGTTGTTCTTTTGTAAAACATGCGGGAAAGGGTTTATTAGAAAAAACGGTCTGTTGATCCATATGAGGATCCACACAGGCGAGAGGCCTTTTTCATGTGAAACATGTGGGAAAAAATTCGTTCAAGGTGCTCATTTAATGGCCCACGTGAAAATCCACACAGGTGAGAAACTGTTCTCGTGTAAAACATGTGGGAAAGATTTTT
This sequence comes from Melanotaenia parkinsoni, assembly GCA_036919975.1. Classification (NCBI taxonomy): domain Eukaryota; kingdom Metazoa; phylum Chordata; class Actinopteri; order Atheriniformes; family Melanotaeniidae; genus Melanotaenia; species Melanotaenia parkinsoni. The sequence continues at coordinate 30,006,714 of JBAFTA010000009.1, forward strand.
CCAGAAAAAGCTGCCTGTTGAGCCACATGAGAATTCACACGGGCGAGAGGCCGTTTGTTTGCAGAACATGTGGGAAAAAATTTAGTCAAAGCAGCAATTTAATAGTGCACATGGGAATCCACTCTGGGGATAAACCATTTACCTGTGAAGTTTGTGGAAAAAATTTCAGCCACAGAAGTTATTTGGCAGTTCACACGAGAACACACACGGGTGAGAAGCTGTATTCCTGCGAGACGTGTGGGAAGAGTTTCACCTTCAAACGGGGTTTGACTTTCCACAGGAAAGGAAGTTGTGTTTGAAACAATTATAAAGTTGTAATCTGACTGTTCACTTGACAATGCCCTCGAATAACTAAGGAAATATATGTAAATAAAATAAATACATAATAAAGAGTAGGAAAAAGATGGTGCATTGGGGGCTCAGCATGCAGCAGAGATGTAAAGGTCTCACATTATGCAAAATTCACTTTCTAAAGGTTTTCTAACATCCATATGTGTCCTCATAGCCTGCGTATGAGGCCCAAACATGAGAAAATTCTGTCACCTCTCTCGCTTGCTCCACTTTTTAGTGAACGTTTGCTCAAACGAGTGAGTCTGAGATCTTTCCCTTCGTGACCTCATGAAGGGAGTAACCGCTGCCCCCAGTAGTGGACATTGACCCGTCCCTCCGGTTTGCTGAGCCTGGCCTCAAATCACAGAGCGGGCGCCAGCGAAAGCCGGATCCTCTCCCAGAGAGAGGCATGGACAGGAACAACTCGTGAACGTTTGAAGGTTTAGACTCAGTAGAGCCACATTTGGAAAGGCTGAAAGTACAGACCAAGGCTGAGTTTGGGCTAAAACACTTGGACCTCCGAAACCCATATGAAATTATTGGAAAAAAGTATAATATTTTTGAGCAGCTGTTATAATTACTTTTTATTTCTATGTTTTTTTAATCTGCTGCTCTGATTTAAATAAATCAGTATTAAAAAATTACTTTGTGTTTGAATTTGTTTTATATTTTTTACAACTTTGTAATTAAGTTATAAGGATATTAATGGGAGAATATTTAAGTATGTTCTTTTATCAAAGTAACTAAAAAAAGTAATATTACTTTTTTGGTGTAAGAAATCAACAAATTAACAGTTACATTTTGAATGAAGTAACTAGTAACTGTAACCATTACTCTGTCGTATAGAGGAAGTTAAGGCTTGGATGTCTTTTAATTTTCTTCATTTTAATGACAGAAAGACTGAGGTGTTGCTGTTTGGGCCCAGTGATGCATACAAGGGACCAGCTGACCTGGGGTTGTTGGCAGATTACAGCCATAAACCTTGGGGTGCGCTTGGATGGTAATCTTAAACTTGACTCACAAGTAAGCTCGGTGGTCAAGTCTAGTTTCTTTCAGCTAAGACAAGTGTCAAAGGTGAAACGATTTCTTTCTCAGCACCATCTTCAGATTTTAATCCATGCTTTTATTTCTAATCGCACTCTATGCCGGGCTCAGACAGACCTCCCTTGATCGGCTGCAGCTGGTCCAGAATGCAGCAGCTCCACTTTTAACTGGTACTAAAAAACGAGAGCATATTACTCTGGTCTTGGCCTCCCTGCACTGGCTGCCCGTTCGTTTTAGAGTTGATTTTAAAATTCTTTTCTTTGTTTTTAAGTGCCTTCACAGTCTTGCCCCACAATATCTGCCAGACCTCTTACAGCCATACACACCGTCACACTCTCTCAGATCGGCAGACAGGTCACTCTTAAATGTCCCCCCAACCAAGAGGAAACTCAGGGGTGACCGAGCCTTTTCTGTGGTTGGGCCGAAGCTGTGGAACCAGCTCCCTCCTCACATTAAGGATGCCTCTAAACTAACTGTTTTTAAATCACTGCTTAAAACTCATTTTTTCTCTTTGGCTTTTAACACTGGTTGAGATGTTGGTTTTGACTGAATATTTTCACTGTTTATTTTGACTGATGGGTATTTACTGTTTACCGTTTCACACTGTTTACTGTTTTTATATTCTCTTTTTATTATTTTATTGTTTTTATTTGGTGTGAAGCACTTTGGTCCACCGTGTTGTTTTGAAAGTGCTATAAATATAGTGGAGTTTAAGTTGGAGTTGCTCTTGTACTGGTACTCCATACCAGATGGTGGCGGTAAAGAGCTGTTCACTGTTTGCCAACCAAGGAAGGCGAAGAAAAGGGGCGCTAACAGAAATCAGAGGAATGACAAAGAACAGAAGACACAAGCCACGTTGTAACCACGCTGGGAAGAGAAGAGAAAATAAAGCGTTGGAAGGATCTGTGTTATTGTCGGTAATTGCGCTGTTACACCAAAATCTGTGACCCGTCAGAGATTAGCGGAAGTAAACAATCAGAAGCAGCACGTGCAGACTGAGCAGGAAGACGGTTGTGTTTTTAGCTGAATATTTCAGTGTTTCAGCAACAATGTCTTCAGTTCAGCATCTGAGAGAGTTTATCAGCGAGCGACTAACTGCTGCTGCTGAAGAAATATTCACAGAGTTTGAAAAAACCATCGTTCAGTACGAAGAAGAGATCGATCGTCAGCGCAGACTGCTGGATATCACCTGGAAACCACAGATAAAGTTAACCAGAACAGGTATGAAACACTTCAGTCATATGAATGAAATAACAAGTTTTGTGTGTGTGTATATATATGATGCCATTATTTAATTACTAAGTCAAGAAGAATTGAAAAAAATTAGGAGAAAGTTTGCCTATTAAGAAAATGTAAGGATTTGCCCCCTTCTTGTTGGCACAATTAGCTATGTTTGTAAGAAAGACCTTGTCTATGTGGCCATGTCATGTGACTCACTTTAATTGTATTAGTCTTGACTCACTGGCTCACTTTTCTTTGGATCTTTAGAGATTTGTTATATACTCATCACTCACTTAATAAGGTACACCTTTCTCTTAAATCTTGCTGTCATAAATACAACAAGGAGTTGGAATCATTCCTCAGAGGTTTTCTCCATGTTAACATGACAGCATCACACAGCTGCTGCAGGTTTGTCGGCTGCATCCATGATGA
>JBAFTA010000009.1:30010285-30024222 GCA_036919975.1 Melanotaenia parkinsoni
CTCCAACCAGTCTGCCCATTCTCCTCTGACCTCTGACATCAACAAGACATCCTGGTCCAGACAACTGCTGCTCGCTGGATATTTTCTCTTCTTCAGACCTCTGTAAACCCTGGAGATGGTTGTGTGTGAAAATCCCAGTAAATACTCAGACCAACAACCATGCCATGTTCAAAGTCACTTAAATCCTTTTTTTCCCTCATTCTGGTGCTCAGTTTGAACTTCAGTGAGTCGTCTCAACCATGTCTACACAGCTACATGTAAAATGGTAAACGGTCTGTACTTATATAGCACTTTTATCCAAAGCGCTTTACATATGTCCCATTCACCCAATCACACACACATTCACACACTGATGGCAGAAGCTGCCATGCAAGGCGCTAACCACGACCCATCAGGAGCAAGTAGGGGTCACCTCAACGTGAGCTCTCCGGGCCGGGGTCAAACCGGCAACCCTTACAGGACGACCACTCTACCCACCAAACCATGCCGCCATGTGATTGGCCGATTAAATATTAGTGTCAGAAAGCAACTGAACAGCCGATAGAGTGGCCGGTCAGTGTATAAGATGTCTTCCTTTTTTTAACGTGGTGAGGTTGGATTAGATGATGCTGCGATAGTTCTCTTATCCTTACGTAACCACATAATATTTTCCAATGAGTTTAAGGGAAATAAAGGTAAGGCAACGATGAGGTGCGATGATGATGTGTACAAGAAATGGTTCATTCAAACCATCTTAAAAAACAGCACAAGGTCTGTCTACAAACTAAACCCTCAGACTTCTTTTCCTATTACTCAATCAGTCTTCTGTTTGTTCTTCAGGCCGCCCTCAGCAGCATGTCTGTGAGGAAAAGGAAGCTGACCAGCTGCCTTATGACCAAGACCGGAACTCCAGACTGGACCAGGCAGAACCAGATCCAATAAAAGAGGATGAGAAGGAAGCTTGCAGCAGTCAGCAAGGATTAATTAAGCAGCAGTCTGATACCTTTATGTCAAATCTCACCCATCAGGAAGGTGACTTGAGTGAACCAGAAGCAAACTCTGTCCAGGTTCACTCAACTAAATCCTACATAACTGAGAGCCAAGATCAGGACGGAAGCCACAGTAATGGTGAAAGCGACGCTTCCATGTCTGTAAACTGTGATGTTTGTGGAAGAGCCTTTGAAGATAAATGCAGCATGGAGCAGCATCGCAGATCCCACACAGATGCGAAGCGGTATACCTGCCAAACATGCGGGAAAAGTTTCAGTCAAAGTTGTATTTTGTTGGACCACATGGGAATTCACACGGCCGAAAAACTCTATTCCTGTGAGACGTGTGGAAAAAGCTTTTCTCACCGAGGAAACCTGACGGTCCACATGAGGAGCCACACGAGTGAGAAACTTTTTTATTGTGAAACTTGTGGGAAAAGCTTCCATAATAAAAGTTATTTAACAGTCCACAGGAGAATCCACACTGGTGAGAAGCTGTACTCCTGTGAAACATGCGGGAAAAAGTTCACTCATAGTGGTCATTTGTCTGTTCACAAGCGAATCCACACCGGGGAGAAAGCATATTCCTGCGAAACATGCGGTAAAAGTTTTAATCAGAACAGTAGTCGGTTGACCCACATGAAAATCCACACAGGTGAAAAGCCTTTTTCATGTGTCATATGTGGGAAAGGTTTCAGACAAAAGAATAATTTGTTGAGTCACGTGAGAATCCACACAGGTGAGGTGTATTCTTGTAGGATATGTGGGAAGGTTTTCCGTTGCAGCGACGGTTTTAATGCCCACATGAAAACTCACAAAGAAAAGAAGTAGCGTTCCTATTTGGAAAGTTTAAATTAGTCACACAGGCAACGTTTTTACTTTTAACGGTACGATTCCTCTTCTTTCCATCCTGCTACGTTCTCTGTGAAAACTCAAAATGAGAACTTTAAACTCATTTATCAGCTGTTTCTAGAGACCGTCCTGAACTCCAACCTTCAAATGAGAATTAAAATGTTTAGCTACAAAAAACCTGAAGTGTGCAGAGGCCAGTCGTACCACATTAGTCAGTAATTGGCTGAGAAAATACTCGTTCCCGTTCTGGTCATTGACCTTCTGAAACAGCCTCCGTTAACCAGATATGGTGACATCACATCCCTTCAAAGTCATGCTGAAATCACTCGTTTCTGCTCAGAATGATGGAGGCGAAGCCAACCAAACATCGTTTAGTTCACGTTTCAAGTTCCCTTAAAAAAAAACTTATTTGAAGCTCATTTGCAAACATTTAATATTTAACAATCCTCCGAAAGCAAGTGAATAGATGCAGAGAGAAAGTAAAGCGTTAAATAATCAGTAAGATTTCCCTCTTTTATTTTGAAGTATTATTAAATTGTCCAATATTCAAGTGAAAAAAGTGTCGGCACACAGATGAGATGAAACTGCAGCTGGAGGCGGACAGAACTTTTACCTTGGATGTTGTAGTTTTATACTGGGAAGCTCTCCGGTGTTAAATGTTCTGTGGAGATGAAGGTGACCTGGTTTGACCTTCCTCGTGGGGCGGCTGTACGAGTGTCTGGTACTCCAGCCTGTAAAGATCTAAACTTGACTGAAAGCTGACAAACATGAGGTCAGCAGTGATTCTGTTTCAGGGCTGTGTCTGGTTTCACTGTGTTCATATTGTTGTATTTTTTAACTAGAACTCTGCTTTTGTAAATGTTTTGGTTCTTCCTGCAGCTGTATTTTATAACAAGTTTTATTTTACATTTCTGTTTCTTTTATGCATCAACTTTACAGTTTCAGGATAATGTTAGAAAATTGTCACTTCAAAAAGTGTTTATTGCTTTTTAAATTAAACTTTTTTTTGAAAGATTTCTAGTTATTTTATGTTTCGAGCTTTTTCCCACTTTCTTACAGCTTTGATTGGAAAATAAATTAATGCTAAAACTGCTGAAGGTTGGCAGGCTGTTTAAAAACAGATTGCAATGATTTGAAAATCTCTTCAACCAAAATGTCATCTACAAGAACATCATAGGTGTATAAAATGTTGAATGTGAGATATCTTATTTGGTGAGAAATGATCATTTTTAAGGGCTTTGATCAGGGTCCACACTGGTTCTGTTGTTGCCAGGTTGGAGTTTGAACCTCTCATTTTGTTCAGATAAATGTATTTTCAGCTCATCATCAGACTAAACATTTAATCAAAAGGATTAAATTTGCTCAGTGATTTTAATTTATTTTTAAAAATGTTATGAGATGAGTGTTGAAAGGAACATACAGACAACCGTTGTTCTGTTTGGTGAGTTTGGGTCTGGGTGGGGAGCTGAGGGCAGCCAGCCATCAGAGGAACCAGTCATGATTAAAACCTGTTTTCATTACATGAACTGTAATTATTATTCATAATTAATACCTACAGTTAAGCCGTTTCAAGACATTAGCCGTAATCCATCTTAGGTAGTATAGAAGAAATTTAGCTTATTATGCTGAACTGCTTCTTATATTTTCACTTTAAGAGTTCATTAATCACATCAATCATTTCTTTAATTATATACATATATATATATTACAATTTCATTTTGCATTGTTTTTTTTACTTCAAATTCTTTATTTCTTCTGTTCCGACTGTTAAAAGTTTACTGTAACTAAGTGTTAAACCGCAGGAAAAGATTCATTCGGCTTGTACACACACTTTTAATTCTAACTACTTTTTGAGTAAAAAACAGTATTAAAATATTTTGGTTTTTACTGGCAGCATCGATGTCAGCGTGTATGTGTATATAGATTTAATTCATATTTTATAATTATAGATGAATTTACAGCACAGATCCAGCATCATGTTTACATTTTCACCAGTATGTAGTTTACATATTGACAGGAGGACTGCTGGACACCAGCAGATGTCGGTACGACCAGATGAGCTGTTAAATGGAGCCTCGACTGATGGCGTAATTGTCCAGAAAGTCTCAACGCATTCACAAGGCTTCATCACACCATAACTACTCGGTACAGAAGTGTCTGTTTACCTGGTTTCAGTCGCTTTCATAGTCCTGATAAACGCCAGCTTTCAGTCGCAGTAAAGCCAGATGAAAAGCTTTCTAAGCAGGTGTTGTGTCGAGGACAGTTTCCCCGTTGAGATCCGTCCCCCCTGTGAGACCCACTCTTCCTTCTTCATTAGATCCAAATTTTAAGAGCACACATTGTACGCGTAGGATCTTATTTTACCAAATAAAGACAAACACCTGTGGATTTAAAGGACTAAAATCCATCTAAAACAGTAGTATATCATTTTTGCTGCACATGAAGGGAAATAATCTGCTTTAAGGCCATTTGGGGCTCAGAAGCAACACCGATGATGGTGTTATCATGTTACTAGAATCTGGACAAACAAAATGTACAGTCACCACAGAGATGACTTCAAACTGTCAGCCAGGGTGTAAAATCTTCACAAATGCAAGAAGACAAGCCTCTCCAGTGTAGAAAGGGTGGAAGTATGTGTTATATGATGAAGGCAACCAGACGACTGCTTATATTTTAAAAGAAAAAAACTGAAGACATAGTTGTGTTTTTCAGTGAGAAGTCAGTTTCAGTGATTCATGCTGCCACGCTGTTTCAACCTGGACATCTCCAGGTAGCCTAGTGGTTGCACAGGTGGGCTTGTGTCTGGAGAACGTGGATTCAAGTCCCCCGACCGGCAACTAAGGTAAACCACTGTGGGTCCCTGAGCAAGGCCCTCAACCCCCAACTTCCCCCCCGCATGCTGGGATCTGGCCCACCATGCAGAGAAGGAACTTCCCAGCTTGGGATTAATAAAGTAGAATAAATAAATCTCATTGTTGTCGTGTGTTTGTCTTTAACAAAGCAACATCAGAGCTTAAAGTATACTTTATTATTAGAAATAAATCAAATATAAAAAGGTAACAGCTGTGAAATTCAAATTACAAGTTTCCACGTTTCTCAGGAATACAACCTCTCACGTGTGTGTTCTCATATGAGTCATCAAATTGCTCCTTTGACTGAAATTCTTCCCACATGCGCGGCATGAATAAGGTTTCTCACCCGTGTGGATCCTCACGTGAACCAACAAACTATTTTTAAGACTGAATGTTTTCCCGCATGTTCCACATAAGAAAGGCCTCTCACCAGTGTGGATTCTCATGTGGGACAACATACTACTATTCTGAGTGAAACTTTTCCCACACACTTTACATGAATATAATTTTTCACCTGTGTGGGTTCTCCTGTGGACATTTAAATTACAGGTGTTAGCAAATCTTTTCCCACATGTTCCACAAGAATACAGCTTCTCCCCCGTGTGAGTTCTCATGTGGGACTGCATATTACCATTTTGAGTGAAACCTTTACCACATATTTTACACTTAAACGGCTTCACGCCTGTGTGGATTCTGTAATGCTGCTTTAAACTGTACTTGTACATAAAGCCTTTTCCACAAATATCACATTTTACTCGCTTGGTACTTATGTCAGGTTCAAACTGAGTTTCTGTAGTAGCGTTGGCCATGTCGTTACTCTGACTTCTGTTTCTGTGACAGCTTTTCACTGGGTTAATCTCCAAATCAGCAGCTGATCCTGAGTCTGCAGGCACTCTTCCTTCCTGATTTTGGCTCTGAGTTGAGAGACAGTAACGCTGGTCACAGCTAGTTTCTTGCTCAGAGAAGTCCTCAAAAGTGGAAGTTACCATAATGTTACTTCTCTCCTCCTTCAGAACCTCCTCTATTTCTTGAGTAGTGCAGAGTTCCTCCTGTTCCCTTTTATTCTGTGGAAGTGCTGCCCTCTCCTGGTCCACACTGGAGTTCCTCTCCTGGTTGGAGAGTTGCTGGTCAGTGAGAACATCCTCTTCTTTACACACAAGTTGTTGTGGGAGGTCTGACAAGACAACAGAACACAACTGGTAGATTACTAATTTGATAAGCGAATATATCTTTTTAGACTAGTTTTAACCATGAGCAGGGTATGTTCACATCTTTCAATGCAAAAGGGGGTTCAGCCAATAAATCGGTTCATACCCTGAAACGCCCTCCAACACTGCTGGAAATTCATTACAAAACAGTGCATAAATAATACCATGTTATAATCAATAACTATATCATGCTGTACAAACTCCAGTTTAAAATATATTTTCTAAAATGCTTTTTAAAGCAGGTTTCCTAATAAGTAAAACTTGGCTCTACCATTTCTGAGGGATTCAACTTATTTAGCACACATGTACAGAGGAAATTCATTTTAGTGTATTTAAATAACACCAATCAATCAATTAAAAGAAACAAATTAAAAGTCAGCATCATACTCAAAAAGATTTTTAACCGTCTTTAGATGTAGTTATAAGTTTGTTGTCTGCCACGTGTGTCTCTACAGACCAAGAAGGTTTAAAGAGCTCCTTGTTTAGCTGTACATTTGTAAAGTTATTGGAGAAAGGAGGCTCTGATTAGGATCTTCCATGACTCATATACATATGTCAGTTCATCCTGATTATTATAATGTTATATACCTTTAGTATATAGGTTTATTTGAGGATTCCAGGTGATATCCAGCAGTCTGCGATGACGATCGATCTCTTCTTCGTACTGAACGATGGTTTTTTCAAACTCTGTGAATATTTCTTCAGCAGCAGCAGTTAGTCTCTCGCTGATAAACTCTCTCAGACGCTGAACTGAAGACATTTTTTGCTGAAACACTGAAATAGGCCGCTAAGACACGACAACACAGCAGTTCACACACACTGCTGATGGCGCTTTTTTGTTATGGTGTGTCACACTGAAAAGTTCCGACGGTAAACGTGAGCTGCAGCTGAAAGATTCTGCTGTAAACACCGCAAATAAGCCGAAGATGTCGCTGTTGTGTTACATTAGAACTGCTCCCTTCTTCATTTAAAAACAACAAACTGCTGGATTTCATCTCAAAACCGCAAATAAACATAAAATTGTCTAATAAAGAACGAAACAAAACATACAAAACAATGTTTGAATTTGACATATCTCGCCTCTTCAGCTCCAAGTGGGTTATCTTCAAGTGTGTTCTACTATCGTCAAATCAGTGATCTATCTCGTGTACTTTTGCACGCCAGGGCAACCATGCTTACACATGGGTTTCTGCGATTTAAGTGCATTTCCATGCAAACTTTGAAACTGACCAACTTTTACGTCTGCATAAAATGCACAAAGAACAGTGATAGAAGGGGAAACTGTAGTGTGTTTGCAGGTGTTGCAGAGATTTCAGCATCCACACGGATTCTTTTTATGGGGTTTTATTTGTCATAGGTTACATAGTTTTAAGCAAAACAGTTCATATCAAAACAGAGCTTCATCGGAATGTCCCGTCACACACGGCACACACCTGGAAGTGATTCCTTTAGTGCTGCAGGTGGGTACCGAGGAAGAATATGTGGAGCTGCTGGAGACGTTATGCAGTTACAATTAATAATGGACTAGATTTTACATTTTCAAACATATTAGTTTTTTTTTCTTAACAAAAGTGTTTGTTTCCTGAATTCACAAATTCTTGTCTGAGGTTCTCTATAAAATGTTGTTTTTTAAAATTTACTGTTACTTTTCCACAGAAATGAAGGAATTTTAGTAACTTTTAAAGAAGAGTGCCTTTGAGTTTTATGTGATATTAGGTTTTCGTACAAAGTATTTGTATTGGAGCAGTATCATCAGTACTAGCCTGAAGACGTTTGCTTTGTGTATTTGTGGGATTTATTGTGATTTATGTGTAGGGCATCTGAGTCAGAAAACCCCTGTACGCAGTTCTGTTAAATTTTCTTCCAGCCTGTGGAGCCATTATCGAGCTTGTCTGTATGTTAGATGTTGAACATTGTATAAGGTTTTGTACATTTCTTTTGTTTTTTTTTGTTTCTGTTAATATTATTTTTGTATGTTTGATTGTTGTATTTGTTTACTGTGTTGTAGTTTTTGGGATATGGATTCTCCTGTGTCTGAAATAAAGTATAAAACAAACAAATATTAGAAACAGTTTAAATTTCTTTTGCCTTTCTCCCTGCACTGCATTCCTCCTTTTTTCCTCTTCAGCTCATGCGAGATCTGGTGTCATTTTGCTAATTAATTTGGTTTTAGTAAGATAAATCAATGCATCCCTCTGGTCAAAGCTTTACTGTTACTTACAGATACTTAACAGATTTAGAAAAGAGCCCAGTGTGTTAGGAAAAACCACTTTAGCAGCACAGCCTACAAAATAGCTTGAAAAAAAACTCTATACAGAACAGATTAACAGTGGATTGTCTATTTAATATATATATATTAGAAATGTAATGGTTTGGAGATATTTATTTATTTATTTGTATGTTTCCCACCCAGCCAGGTGGCGATAAATGCACCTTTAAGCCAGTTAGTCAACCACTAATTTATAAGAGAAGAAGACTGGTGAACGTAAACAATCCCTGCTGTCTCTGTGTAAAGCTGGAGGCAACTGGAAGATAATCATGTGTAGGTTTTTCATGTCTGTTTGCCTCTCTGGATCTCAAGTCCAGCAGACGGTGTGTACTCATCATCCTCTTCCTCCTCCTGTGATGAAGGTGACCAGTGTGTTCAGATGATTTCAAACTACCACATGTGGCTAAATCGGAGTAATAAGTACTTACTACAGCAGGGCTTTCCACCGTGGCTGGATGCTCAATTAGAACAGGACAGTGTCCTAAAGAAAATATATATATATATATACAGTATATAAAAAAAATACATGTATGTACACACATTATAAAACTTAAATAAAACAGTGTCCAGTATAAAGTTGGTTCCTACAGACTCCCATGTCTGGTTTAAAAGGACAAAGTGATGCAGAGCAGTTTATTCTACTAGGAGTAATGGGTGGAGTTCATTATCATAGACGAGTTGCTAGGGAATCAGGAACCGTTGGAGCAGGACTTTAGTCATTTAACTGGTTGGAAAGTCTTCATTTGAACAGATGTGAACTTTTCGAGCAACTTGGGAGACTAATGGTTTAAGAGACCGAGTTTTACACTGTAGGTTGCAATGTGAGCTCATATTTGACTGTTGTGTTTAAATTTGCTGTATCATATTGGATATTCTGAGTTGCTTTAAACAGATGCAACATAAAAAAAACCTGAAGCCTCAAGTCCTGCTCCAATGCTGCACCGTTTTACATGATCCATTTACCAGTTTTCTTAAATTATACTTTAAAATATTTTCCATTAGTCCACTGATTTTTTTTCCCTGTCCATTTGTAGCTTATTTGGATAATTGATCAGATTTTGTGAACCTCTTTTGAGTATATGTAGTGTTGCTATGCTACGTCATGATTAATCCTTTCTAAGGTAAAACACTAAACTTTTGTGAATAGTTGGCAAAAAAAAAGAAAAGAAAGAAAAAAGAAATTTAGTTATTCAGAAGGGATCTCTGTTGGGAAATTGATGTTGGTCAAATTCAGGTAAAACATTAAAGTGATTTTAATGTCAGACTTAAATTAGAAAACTAACGAGTGGTTAGTGGTGATGCTTTCACAAATGTGATTTTATCCATCTTTCCTATTCGGTTAATAAGGTTGCAAATATTGTTGACATACAATATTTAGCTGTTTCAAGGTTGTTTTAAAGGATAATACTGGACATCACGTGTGCAGGGAGCTGCACTGGAACTCTTAACATTAACACGACAAAAAAGACGAATCAACATGTTCATCTGCTGCACCAGTCAGTCAGGATGTGCTCTTCTCTGAAACCACCACATGGGTACTACAGGATTTCTGACAGCCAGCCTCGCAGATTTTCACTGAAGATGCAAACTTTTTATTAAGACTTAACAAAAAATAAAAGAGTAGGCCTAAATAAGTGCACATCATCTGATGGTTCAGCCTGGATCCATCTTACACATACATTTATGGACACAAATTTTAAAAACTTAAATCTATGAAACAGTATTTAATAAAAAGTCTACTCCTGAGGGCTGAAGCGGACCACTTTAACCATTGATTTGTTTATTAATTAATTATTAGGCTACATGCCAAAGATGTAGGAAATAAAGTGTAATTTTATTTATTTAAGCCTAAATTTGTCTTCTAGTTCCAGAACTACCAACCACGTTAGTTAGTTGTAGATTCATTTGTAAGAAACTATATATATTGCATCCACAAATCATGAATGTATTTTTTAAAAATCAATCTAAATCATCATTATTTAATCATTATTTTATATATAATAAATTATTTTTAAAAATATCGTTGGACTTAATGTGAAAGGCGGTTTACTTCCGGCGGAAGTAAACAATGATACTGCGCTGAAGGGTTTATGAATGTTTGGAAACGCAAAGAGCTGGAAGACATTTATGTTGCATTTCCAATGAATATTTCAGCAATATAACATAACATCAACAATGTCTTCAGTTCAGCATCTGGGGGAGTTTATGAGCGCGCGACTAACAGCTGATGAAGGATGTGATGAAACGATCGTGAAGCCAAAGGAAGAAATCGATGGTCAGCACAAGCTGCTGGATCTCACCTGGAAACCACAAAATAACTCGCACATAACAGGTATTTAACAGCAAAACATAAAGTAAACATACATTCACAAACTTCTGTTTTTAGATTAAACAACTAAAAAACTTAAATACACATAAATAAACTACGTCACGTTCTAACCGCGGGAAGGTAAACAATGAGCTACAGTCACGTGATCAGGCTGACCAACCTTCTTCTAAGCTGAAAGAAAGAAATTGTGTTGTGATCGAAATATGCACTCAGATATTTAATCATAGAGATGCTAAACATTTCAGACGGTAATTCGTACCTCATAGCAGCGGTAAGGCTGATGTTGGGGATCATGGTTTGTCTGTGGGGGGTGGGATTGGTGGTTGGGAAGGGGTGGGTGTGTGTGATTTTGATTGATTTGAAGTGAATGCAGCATTGCTTTATGATTGTGTATCGTATTTTCTCCGTTCCGTGCCACACAAACGCCAAATGTGAAGTAATGGACTGAACAATGTGTTGATTTTGGTCATTAAAAAAGAAAGAAAGAATAATAAAAACGAACATTTACGAACTGACATGGTTATTGACCTGGTTATTTTTAAGGGGGACATATGAAAAATCCACTTTTTTAGTCCCTAAATACATGTTTTTGTGCACTATTAGTGTTTATTAATGCAGAAAATTTAAATACATGCTCTCCTGATACTGTGTATATATCTTTATATTCTTTTTGGGTCATATTTTTCAGTCTGTTTAGTTTTCTCTATTATCTATTATGTTTCGTTATCTATTACATCACAGTATTTGCTGTGGGTCTGCTAAATAAGGTCATGGACTTCTGGGTATCCAATTTTGTGAATCTGCTCTTTTATTTATTAATTTTTTTTTCCTCAAAGCGATTCTGTAATCCACGTTTAGTTATACTGAAGTTACCAGTGGACAAGTCAAAATGTGCGGTTGTTGGGTGTATCAACCCACACAATTCCTTACATATATCTGCCGTTAAAATTAACATTTTTTTTTAAAGTCGCACTATTTAACTTTCCAACTTTAAAACTTTGTGTTCCTGACTCGCTTGATGGCACAGTGTCATTTATTAAGCTCATTTCTGGAGCCATCACTGTCCAGCAGTGTTGTGAGGCTGAGAAACTGTATTTCACAATTTTTGCTTTTAAACATGTGATGTTGCAGCTGAGTTTTGATTTACATACCCTGTCACATGCTAGCAAAAGGCCGTTTGCAGTGGCTGATTGTTAGGGGCAGGTCACTGAGAAAAAGTTCTGTAGTGTTACTTTAAAATGTGTTCATGAATGCTGAAAGATTACATTTTTTTCACTGAAATTTAAAAATCCTCTCCATATAGTTAACATCAGTAACTGTTGTAATATATTAATTTTTATTTACTTTAACTATTACTTTGTTTATAGAGTGAATGCCAGTCAACCAAATGCATTAAAATGTTTTTAAATGTCCCCTCTGTCAATCCAGAACTCTCACAGCAGCATCTCTGTAAAGTGGAAGAAGAGGTACCTGGTGATCAGCAGCCCTCTCACCAGGGAAAGAACTACACTTCAGACCAAGAGGAACCAGATCCTTCAAAGACCAAAGAAGGACAGGAGGAAGCCTACACCTGTCAGGATGGAGAGCAGCTTGTACTGGAGCAGGAGACTGATTCCCATAGGCTGACTCCTAATGATGCAGAGATAGATGAACCAAACAGTGCCCAGCTCCTCGCGTGCAGCTCTTATGTAGCTAATAAGAAAGCAGAGAATGAACTGAAACAAAAGAAAGATCACAGAAGTGAAAATCCCAGAAATGCAGATGACCCTCTCCTGTCAGAGAATCTATCAAAGGCATGTAAAACATCAGTAAATTGTAACATGTGTGAAAAAGCTTTTGAGAGTGAGTTCAAACTGAAGCGACATCTGAAAACCCACACAACCGTGAAGCCATACAGCTGTAAAACATGTGGAAAAAGTTTTTCTCAATATCGCGTTTTGACCGTCCATATGAGAACTCATACTGGTGAGAAGCCATATTGTTGTGAAACATGCGGTAAGTGTTTCAGTCAACATGTGGGTTTGACTGTTCATATGAGAACCCACACAGGTGAGAAACCATACTTTTGTGAAACGTGTGGGAAAAGTTTTGGTGAGCGCAGTAACTTTACTATCCATTTGAGAACCCACACGGTTGAGAAGCCATATTCTTGTGAGACATGTGGAAAAATTTTCACTAATCATGGTGGTTTGACTGTCCACTTGAGAACCCACACTGGCGAGAAACCATATTCTTGTGAAATATGTAGGAAAAAGTTCAGCCAACGCACTAATGTTACTATCCATATGAGAACCCACACTGGTGAGAGGCCATATTCTTGTAAAACTTGTGGAAAATGTTTTAATGATGGTAGCGGTTTGAATGGTCACATGAGAACCCACACAGGCGTTAAGCCATACAGTTGTGCAACATGTGGGAAAAGTTTCAGTCATAGCAGTGGTTTGACTGTCCACACGAGAACTCACACAGGTGTGAAGCCATATTCTTGTGAAATATGTGGGAAAGGTTTCAGTCAAAGTGGTGGTTTGACCGCCCACATGAGAAGCCACACTGGTGAGAAACCATATTCTTGTAAAATATGCGGAAAAAGTTTCAGATTACGTTTTGTTTTGACCGTCCATATGAGAACCCACACAGGTCTGAAGCCATTTTCTTGTGAAATGTGTGGGAAATGTTTCGGTGATGATAGTCATTTGACTGTGCACATGAGAACACACACAGTTGTGAGGCCGAATTCTTGTGGAAAACGGTTCAGCCAAAGCGGTAATTTGGCTACGCACATGAGAAGTCACACCAGTTAGAATTCTCATGTTCTAACTAGCGGAGCGCAGCCTCCCTGAGCCGGGTTTGGATGGTTGATTTTTCTCCCTGTTGAAGGGAGTTTACTCTGTTCCAGTCTCACTTGTCATCCCATCCATGCTCAGGATGGGGGATTGAATCGAAGAGAAGATTTGATGCAATTTGTTAGTCTCTCTTATGTAGGAAATAATTTTTTGTTAACTGGTTTGTATGAACACTAACATGTATTTGTTTTAACTGTGATTGGATTATCTCTGTTAAGTGCTTTAAGATTCCTTTTCTTGTGAATTTGTGCTGTGTAAATAAAGCTGAATTGAACTAAAAATGAAAATGCACCTGGTAACATAGATAACATGATAACATACAGGTCCCTTTTAAGGGCTCTTAGATTGTGAATCAGCAGTCATGTCGATTTGTTGTGGCAGAGACAAAAGTCATAAATTAATTAGCATTTACAGTAATAAGTTATCAGTGATCAAGTATTTTTGTTTTTTTTTCATAATGTAGTGTGATTGAACCTCTGCTTTCTCACTAAGTAGAGCTTTTAAATGCTGCCATTTTTATTCAAAACAACTCTGAATAAAAGCTATGGGATAAGGTTTGTGCCACTGGGGAGCGAATCTGAATTCTTTATATTTGAATTTGAATCATTCAATTTGA
>JBAFTA010000009.1:30028956-30039061 GCA_036919975.1 Melanotaenia parkinsoni
AGAAAAGCACAAATAGAATGCAATAAATAACAATAAGATAAGTTAAATAAAACAATATAAACAAGCATTGCACACAGCAGAGGTGGTACAGATTCCCAGTTCACTATTGCACGTATAAGTTATTACAACTGTTTGTATGGTATTATATATAAATGCCACGCAGCAGCAGTTTTTTCCCTTAGTCTCACTAAATAAGTTAATTTGATAGTAATTACATAAGTTTATAAGGACAAACACACCATTCACTTGGCCAAAAAAATCATTACATTTGTTGTTGTAAACTAACAGGCTACCAATTTACTCTACTAATACATCCACACAGTCACACAAATTCATTTAATGAGTGCCGAGAAATAAATTAGACTAAAATCTTTGTAAATCTAGATAAACTTTTCAGTTAATTTAAGCGAAATTCCAGTGCTTACCTGTCGAGAAGAAACTTTGCCAGCTCAGACTTCTAAACCTTGCAAAAGATTCTCCAATACTGATCCTCGTTTTATTCCATTTTTGGTTGTTTGCCTTTTTTTATGCAGGATGCCGAGGCTTTTTAGGTTTTTCTGAAACTATTTCTGGTCGCTTCTTTTACAAGATTTAATACCTAAAGGCTGCTGCTCTTTTGCCGACATAAAATACCAGACTCTTCTGTTGTTTGGCAACTGTGGGGAGTCGCATATCATTGGATAAGAAACCAGGACTCTTATTTTGAAGGAGGAAAACTTGACAAAGACATTGTTGATGTAGGAGACAGATTGTTTATAGGGAAGCTTGCTTTTATCCCTCGCAACAAATGAGAACATTTTCAAAATTATTTTTCACAGAAAAAAATTATTCAGCCTTTAACAAATTATTTTATTTTGTCCAGGTAATAGCAGGAAACCCTAATTATGACCTACTGTATGTCAATGGTTGGAATATCCATGTGTAGTTTTATGTTTGGGCTGATGTGGGGTTTAATAATATAGCCAAAAACCACTGTAACATTTACAATAGAAACTGTTGAAACTCAGCTATGTCTTTGGGGGTTTTATCCATTAAAAACCACCACCTCCTTCGCAAGGATGCAAGCAGCAGAGCCAGACAGTCAGGCAAAGCTGCATAATCCCCCCTGCACTTGGGAGCCCAGTGTTGTTTGACCAATAGTCAAGGATCTGCCCCCGAGATACGCCTTGAAAGACATCTCCCCTCACTTACATAACAATGCAGAAATGCATATTGAAATGTAAAAAGGAGACAGAAATAATACACTTCCACAAATATCATCAATGAGCAATATTATCTTGGGCATAAGTGCACACAGCTTATTCAGTACTTGGTTGAGCCAAAGAGCTGGACAAATCTTTCTACCTCATTCTGTTGAGTTAAGTTAAGCTAAGTGTGGAAATGCTCCTTAAACAACTGAATCTTTAGCTTTTAAAAGTGGAAAAGGACTCTGCAGATCAGACGGAGTTAGGTAGATCGTTCCACCACTGGGGGACAACAGATGTAACATGTAAAAGGAAAATAATACAACAATAAATACAGGAATAAAACTAACGGAGGAAAGAAAGGTCAAAAAGAACCAAATAAATAAATTAATAAATCTGAGTATAAATACCAATTCAAATTAAAACAATTGAAAATGACAATAAAAATATAAATTCATAGCACATTTTATCAGTTTTTAATGGGAAAATATTTCAACATTTTTTATAGGTTATTGGCATTTTAATTTGTTTATTGAGCCTTTTTTTAAAAACATTTTTTTTTATTTATCTTTTATTTTGGCTGTAAAAGTCTCATATTATAACAATGATTTTACAGAATTCAAAGAAAACAGGATGAATGAGAAGTTGAGGGAGGAATTACAACACACTCAGATTTGGAGCCACAGGAACAGCACACAGGAAAACGGGTTGGACCAAGAAAATGAAACCATAGAACATGTTTGACCAAACTGTTGGAAATATTAGGAGGACAACTTAGTCAAAACCTGGATGAAACAATATACTGAATATCTTTTGCATTTTTATTATTTATTAATTTTAACGACATTCTGGTCCACGCTCTGTACCAGCTGTTGGCGGTAATGCACCAATTTTTGCCAACAGCCATCATAAACGTAGAAGAAGAATGGGCATCCGGCGGAAGTAAACAATGAAAAGCTAATATCTGTCAGCTAGAAGACGGTTATGTTGTCATATTTCAGCTGATTATTGAGTGTTTCAGCAACAATGTCTTCAGTTCACCATCTGAGAGAGTTTATCAGCGAGCGACTAACTGCAGCTGCTGAAGAAATATTCACGGAGTTTGAAAAAACCATCGTCCAGTACGAAGAAGTGATCGATCGTCAGCGCAGACTGCTGGATGTCAGCTGGAAACCACAGATAAACTTCCACCCAGCAGGTATAGCATTAGATGTTCCCAGAATAATACTTCCAGGATAAATATCTTCCCAGCGAAGCGTTTTTAGGATGGAACCTCCGTCTCCAACGATTGAAATTAATAGAAAAGTGTACAATAAACTACAGGAACATTTCCATCAAAACGAAGTGGTGATTAAGACAAAAAACAGTCTAGTGTCAGATCATTTGGGTCCTGATTTATGAAGCAGATTCAGCATATCCAAACATATATTGAAATTATCTGCTTTAACTAACCCTGACAAGTGCCATTTGATGTGCTGTGAAGGGAGTTATCAACTCGGTCGGTCACCAGGTTTGCTAACTTTGGATTTGTGCCCGTTTACGTAAAAGGGGCGGGGCTGATAGATGGTGACCAATCACAATCTCATATTTCTAACTGGCTGAAAATCAACACAGCTGCTGCAACCAAAACAGGATGATCTGCATTCTAATGTTTTTTCCCCTTTTAATTTGCACTACCCACTTCCAGTCTGTTAGCAATTTCTCATGAAAATTAACTTCACAGATGTTTCGTGTTCTCTTGTTAGTATGTGGAAAACAAATACAGCAGCCAGCTTTTAGATAGAGTTCCCTCTCACTCATGAAAGTAAGATCTGATGTAACCAAACATTTAATTTAGCAGGAGCAGTGACAACTACACTGATTTTCCAGATGCTAGAGGGTGAAACAATGCAGTCTTTGAGGAGACAGATGTTTGCAACACATTGTGACTTGTATTAAGACACAAATCACCCAACTTTGTAACCCCAGCAAAAACACACAAAGAGGACAATATGTTGAACAAATTGCAATGAAAAGTGATGAACTAAGGAAATTCTCTCATATTAAGTTTAAACAGAATCTCAGATGTTTGTCTGAAGAAACACAGGATGCAGGTAAAATTGTAAAATATTCCAGAGGAATTACTTAAATGTAAATCATAGTAGAAATTACAATAAAATATACTTGTTAGTAAAAAATTGAGACAATAATGCATTAAAGTAAAGTCAAATTCAATTACAATACAATTTAAAATAACTGCATTAACCAAAATTAGAATTGTTGAAAATATGTAGATTCAAAGTAAGTTGCTGTAACCTCATTACGTTATCACATTAATAATCAGGTTCTGTTGTTATTTGTCCCAGCAGACCTCCCACAGCAACATGACTATGAAAAGGAGGACGTTGTATCTGACCAGCAGCTCTTTCAACAGGAGATGAACTCCAGTTTGGACCAGGAAGAACCAGAAACTCAACAGACTGAAGAAGAGCAGGATGAAGTCCACATCAGTCAGGAGGGAGAGCAGCTTGTTCTAAAGGATGAGACTGACATGCTGGTTCAATGCAAGTCTGAGTCTGAAGAACTGTTCTACAATGTAGAAAAGACCACCATCCAGTATGAGGAGGAGGAGGCTGAGCATCAACCTAGACTGTGGAATATCATCATGAAACCTCAAGTAAAGTTACAAGGAATAGGTATGTAAACTTTCAGTAGTCTTAGTGAGCTGATGTGTGTTAAATGACCAACTATACAAGGGGATTAAAGACTGAGTTCAGTTTTACTCACTGATACAATTTGTTGTTAATAAATAATAACATAATGTAATTTGTTATGGCAGAGAAGAAATTCAGCCATTCATTCATCCATTAGTCCTGACTGAAGTAGTGATTTATATTTGCCGTTTTACGGTGAAACGTCCCTAGATAGGTGACTGGAGCTGTCCATGGTGCTGAATTATTTTTAAATGGCCTTTTGACCCAGGACTTGTGGGTGTACAAATTTCCTTGAGTAGAAGCATCTAGTATTCATCCATTGTAGTGTAAGTGTGTTTTTGACCATAGTGTAGATCTTAGTTATATTTTGGGTTTACAGCCCTGCATATATTAAGGTTTTATTTGTGTCTGTTTATATGTAAACCATTTATGGTGAATCCTAGCATTTTGTGGACATTTTTTCTCAATTTTATAATATAATTAGAAGCATTTAGGCTTTTTTTTGCTGTGTTGTTTAAAACAGAGCATGCATCTGAATTGTTTTTCAGATTATAGTGAAATTAAATAATACTGTCCAGTGGTAATTTGAATTGTTTATCTCATTAAATATTAGAGGTACAAAGCCAGAATCAGTCAGATAGTAAATGATTCTGAAAAAAATAAAATAAAAATAAGACAAAGGAGCGCTGTAGAAACGGCTGCTGCCTCAGTATGCCTGATCCTGTTGGACGGGTTGTACTGGAAACACAAATTTCCCTGAGGAATTCCAAAAGGATTAATAAAGTATTTCTGATTCTGATTCTGAAATGACCCTGTGCACTGTTTCTTGCTATACATAGGTGAAGTGTCATTCAGTGACATTTGCCAAGCTAATGCTTTGCTAAACAGAGTTAAGTTCCATCATTGATATTTTTATCTTTTAATTTATAATAACTAGTAGTTGCAGGTATGTTTTTTAATCCTTGTCCTACCTGTTATGAGGCAGATTTCAAATTGTGTAATAATTCTCTTATTGTTTTTCTAGACGTTTCACAACAACATCTCTGTAAGGAGAAGGAAGAGGTTCTCAATAACCAGCATCTCTGTAGCCAGGAGAAAAATTCTAGATTGGACCAGGGTGAACTAGAACCTGCACAGGTCAAAGAGGAACAGAAGCAGCAATCCACCAATCAGGAGGGAGATCAGCTTGTTCTGAATCAGGAGACTAATCCTTTTATAGCGACTTCTAATGATGAGGAAAGTAATCACATCAAAAAAGAACCAAACAGCAACCAGCTCTACTTTCACAACTCTTTTCTAGCAGAGCATCATGTTCAGGAAACAGACAAGTTTGTTTTTTCAGGGTCTGTTATAAATACAGAGCAGATGATGAGCAGCATCAACAGAAGTCATAACAATGTGGGTAACTCTTCCAGGCCGAATAGTTACCGTGGAAATGAAAAACAATCCAAAAAGACTGTTACATGTGACATTTGTGGAAAGGTCTGTCATTCGATGTCGCTAATGAAGCAGCATCGCTATGTGCACACTGGTGAAAAACCCTACCTTTGTAAAATCTGTGGAAAAAGTTACCGTCAAAGCAGCAATCTAACTGTTCACATAAGAACCCACACAGGTGAGAAGCCATATTCATGCGGAACATGTGGGAAGGGTTTCACTGGCAGAGGCAGTTTGACTGTCCACATGAGAACTCACACTGGAGAAAGGCCATATTCTTGTAAAACATGTGGGAAAAGATTTAGTCTAAGTAGTCATTTGACAGACCACATGAGAACTCACACTGGGGAAAGGCCGTATTGTTGTAAGTTGTGTGGAAAATCTTTCAGTCAAAAAGGCACTTTGATAGGCCACATGAGAACTCACACAGTTGAGAAGCCACATTCTTGTAAAACATGTGGGAAATGTTTTAGGGAAAGTGGCGCTCTAACGTCCCATATGAGAACTCACACGGGTGAGAAGCCATATTGTTGTAAAACTTGTGGAAAAGGTTTCAGTGAAAGTGGTACTTTGACGTCCCACATGAGAACCCACACAGGTGAGAAGCCATATTCTTGTGAAACATGTGGGAAAAGTTTCAGTCGCCGTTATGGTTTGAATGTCCACATGAGAACGCACACAGCGGGAAAGCCGTATTCCTGCATGTGGGATAAGTTACAACAAAAGGAAGTGTTTGACTAACCATATCAGAAAGCATATTCATGAGAAGCATCTGGAAACGTAACAGGCAAAGTAATGTTTGGAGTGAAGGAAGCAGAGGTGGGGGTTAGGTGTGTGTGAGAGATTTTCATTCACTAATACCTGAGTTTGTCTGTAAATGGTAAAATATAAATGAATTCTGTTTTTTTTTTAATATAGTCCTGAAAAATACATTAAATCTCTTTAACACTAACCAGTGTTTTGGCTAATAAAGCCATGAAGCATCAAAGCATCTGTCATGTCCTGTTAATCTGTAGACTGAATTACAAAGCTAGCCACTAGGCTCATTTCATGGTTGCTCTGTTTGCACATTTCAAAGTTTTCTTTGTAAAATGTATTTTATACAAAAAGATAAGCTGTATATGCCTTAGAGACAGAAAATGTCTGAATTCTGTGTCATACAGCAGCTGCAGATGCACTTCTCCGTGTTTTAGCATTTTGCTGCCGCTAGTACGTCAGCTTTGCTGTGCTGTAGAAAACAGCATAACAACCTTTTTTATGCTGAAATGAAACAAAACTTTTCTCATCTGTGTTTCTTTGCTATTTATCCTCTCTGGAACTTTATTCTGTTGCATTATGAAACTGAGAACTGCATGTATGATTGTGTTGGAGTATTTAATTAAACAGAAGATTCTGTGCAATGTGTTGATCTATTATTTTCTCAACTTCTATTTAGTATTTAATAATACTGATAATAGTAAATAAACTTGTTTCCTTACCATGCAGCAATGTGTCATTTTGTCAGGTAACATTATCAAAGCTGTCAGGCAGGTCAGAGCGGAGGAGATGCTGAGGAAGGCTCGCAGCAGCAGCAGGTGAGCTTTAGTACTCAGATTTGTAAAACAGTCTACCATTTTATGGCATACTGAAAGGTTTACCTGACATTCACATGATATTAAACAGACTTAAAAAGACATCTTTTGTTTGGTACAAATCCTGCTAAATTGATTTTTTTTTTCCTTTTTTAAAATTGTTTTATTTGTAATGGTAATAAAGATAAACAAAAACAGCAGAAAAAGGATCACAAAACAAGGGGATGAAAGGAATTTATGTCTTTATAGCCATACAAAAGAGGTAGGAAAAAGTAAAGGAAAACACAAGAACATTAAATTCTACCCCTCTTCTAATGTTCATTACATTGAATTTACATTTTAAATTAAACATCTTGTGTGCTGTACAAATACAGAGTTATTTTATTTTCACATGGGACTTGAGCATATACAGTACATAAACTTTTTTGGAGTTCATGAAGGAGATTAATGGCTGTGCAGAAAATGAGGATGCTGGAAATCTGCAGGGAAAGTGTAACTGGTTAGGAGTTTATTAATATTATTATTATTTTATTACTATTTAAGACACACTACATAACCTTCTGACTTTAAACTCTGCGTTGTGGACCCTTTGATTGCTCATTGACATCTATTTCTTGCATTTCTGGAGCCAGTGCTATCCTGAGGCGTCCTGAAGCAGAGAAACCATTTTGTTTATTTTGTTTAGGTCTGAAAGGTCCGTACAGTAAGGCAAGATTAAATATCAAACAAGCCAGATAATTGGGACTGCAGTTTTCTTAAGAGAAGTTGAAGAAAGAAAAAAAAAAAACTGAGTAGAGATAGCAGATCTAGTTAACATTTCCATTGCCTCTAATACTTTTCATACTGTTGGCATGTCTAAAGGAGAATGTTGGTAACACTGAACACATTTCTAACCATTTTAATCCACTCTGAAACTGATGGAGGCTTATTGTTCAGCTGTTTCCCAGGTATTGCTTCCAGCAAATAACATTTGTATTAAATCCTGTTTTTTCAGAGAGGGAACATTTCCCAAATAAATGACACTGAAGTTAAGATCACGATCTAGTCTAGTTATTGATCAGATTTTCCCTACATTTTTCACTCATTAGGGGAAGAAACAGATTAATTACCACACAGTCTACAAAATAACGCCTCTCGTCAGAGTTTTGTGCTGTAGTTGTTTTAATTTTGGTGTTGTGAAATGTTGTAAAGTGTTTTTCCATTTAAATTCCCTCCATTGACTTAAGCTGGAAGTTATATAGTGTGTCCTGCTTATATTTAACCAAATCTTTTCTGTAAGCATTATATTGGTAGTTTACTCTAATCTATAAACACTTTGAGGTGACTTACCTTTATATCTAAGACAACTTTTCCACCCAGTATCAGTAGCCAAGTACAACACACAACTTCACATCTTATCATGCCACACATCCCCCAAAACCAAGTCTTCGTTTGTACAATTGTCCTGTTCATTTTTTACGTAAAAACACTGTTTTTAATTCGGAGGCCATTTTTAATGACATTTACTTTACCACGGTCTGGCAGCGCTTTTCATTTTCTAAGAAAAAATCTTTTTTTAAGGAAATGAGATGTTCTTTTGCCTTTGAAATCATGGTCCACCCTCTATACCAGTTGGTGGCGGTAATGCACAAAGTCGTTGTGCGACAACCGCCGGTAAAAAGCGTAGAAGAAGAATGAACACCAGGCGGAAGTAAACAATGAAAAGCTAATATAGAAGACGGTTGTGTTGTCGTGTCTCGGCAGAATATTTCAGAGTTTCAGCAACAATGTCTTCAGTTCAGCGTCTGAGAGAGTTTATCAGCGAGAGACTAACTGCTGCTGCTGAAGAAATATTCACAGAGTTTGAAAAAACCATCGTTCAGTACGAAGAAGAGATCGATCGCCAGCGCGGACTGCTGGACATCACCTGGAAACAACGAAGAAAGTTAAACAGATCAGGTATGACACACTGCCTTAAACTGGACAGATTTTAGATTACTACTTCCAGGATAAAAATCTTCTCAGTAAAGCGTTTTTAAGACATAAGCTGCGCCTCTAACCATGGAAAGCAATAGAAAAGTGGACAGTAAGCTACATCGAAACAATGTGGTGGTAAGTATCCTGGTTTCAGATCAACTGGGTCTGAATTACAAACATACATAGAAGCTTCCTTGACTTAACTAACCCAGAAAATAGCGACTGCAGCTAAAACAGGAGGGAAAGACGGTTAATAGAGCAAAATATCAAATAATTACAGCAGTCTTGAGGAGTTTAGAGCACTGGTGACTTGAATTAAGATGAACATATCTCACCCCTTCTCACCCCACTTCAAATGCACTAAGAGGGCTATATATATACATGTATATATATATAATCTAGAACTGAGGAAATTCTGTTTTATTTGATTAAAATAAATGAGATGTTTGTTTGCTGAAACACTAGAGATGTATTAAAAGTTGCAAGATCATTCAGTTTGAAAACCTGTAGAGGATGTTTAAGGACTAAATAAGACTAAATAAATGTGCTCAGTAGCGAAATAATGAAGTGCCACGAACAAATAAAAACAGACTTTAAGTCTGACTAAAAGAACAATCGAAGTAAAAATACAAAATATTTGCGGATTCAGGGATGCTTTTAGGTTACCGCATTGATAATCTGGTTGTGTTGTTATTTGTCCCTGCAGACGTCCAACAGCAACATGACCGTGAAGAGGAGGAAGTTCTTGCTGACCAGCAGCTCTTTAATCAGGAGAGGAGCTCCAGTCTGGACCAGGAGGAACCAGAACCTCCACAGATCAAAGAGGACCAGGAGGAAGTCCACATCAGTCAGGAGGGAGAGCAGCTTGTTCTGAAGGATCACACTGACATGCTGGTTCAATGCAAGTTTGAATCTGAAGAAATAGGTATGTAGACTAATGTAAATGTTTATTTCTTGAAGAACAGGGAAAATATGGAAAACTTTGATAAATGGCATAAATTACTGTAAAATTCAACACCAAACTTAATGTGTAAATACTGACATAGACGGTTTACCATTATTTCTGACCTGACTTTGATTAACAACAGTTTCTTTTTTTTTTAACCTTCTGTTCGTTTTACCACTGAGGGGTTAAAAAAAAAGAAAAACTGGAAAGATACAGTAATTATTTATTTTAGTGTGTTGTTTTCAGTCACCCTTGCGTGGCCTCTTGATCAAAGACATTTGGGTTTACAGAATTTATCCAGTATTGAGCAAGTTTAAT
>JBAFTA010000009.1:30089077-30099640 GCA_036919975.1 Melanotaenia parkinsoni
TTCAAACAGGCATATTCAGATTCAAATTGAATGATTCAAATTCAAATATAAAGAATTCAGATTCGCTCCCCAGTGGCTCAAAGCTTATCCCATACTACAGGGACATTTTCATAAAAAATAAACTGGTTTTAAAAATGTTCTGGTCAATGAAAACACAGCTGGTGTTACAACACTGCTTGCACATCGAAGGATATTATTACACTGAATATCAAGCAATCCAAGTGCCTGTATATACTGTTAGACAAGATTAAATACACTCTTTAATCTGCACATGCTTAGTACCAGTTAGCAGCTCCCTTGCATCTGCATTTGTGATTTATTTATCCATGCGAACCAAATGTCCCGTGTAGCCTTTGTGGTGGTGAGCCTGTATTTATACTCTTTCTTATGTTTCTGATTGAATAGCCCAGATTGAAGGTTTCTCTGAAAACTCCATGTGTAGGGCTTACATTCACGTTGGATTCAAGTTCCTCTCATCAGATTGAGGAGAACAAATCCAGCAAGTGAGATAACCTGAAACCCCTCCTATCAAATCATCACGTTAATGATCCGGTCTTGTTATCTGTCCCTGCAGGCCGCCCCGCAGGCCGCCCCGCAGGCCGCCCCGCAGGCCGCCCACAGCAACATGACTGTCGAGAGGACAAAGTTGTTACTGGGGATCAGCCCTTTACACAAGAGATGGATTCCAGTCTGGACCAGGACAAACCAGAACCTCCACACACCGAAGAGGACCAGAAGGAACCAGAACCTCTACAGATGGAAGAAGACCCGGAGGAACTGGAACCTCCCCTGATGAAAAAGCACCGGAAGGACCCAGAACCTCCACAGAGTACCAGGAGAAACTAGAACCTCAGAACAAAGAGGACCAGGTGGAACCAGAAGACCAGGAAGAACCAGAACCTCTACAGATTGAAGAGGACCAGGAGGAAGTCCACATCAGTCAGCAAGGAGAGCAGCTTGTTCTGAAGGATGGGACTGACATGGTGGTCCAGAGCCGGTCTCAATATGAGGAAATACTGAAGGTCTCTGAAAAGAGCAGCATCCAGTACGAGGAGGAACCTGATCGTCAGTCCAGTCTCATCGTGATGCCTCAAATAAAGTTACACAGAAGAGGTACGTAAACCTTGGAGCTAAAATGTGTAGAAACTATAAATTTCTCAGCAGATTTTATCATTATATCATCCTGAATTAGACCTTTTAATCTGATTCAGCTTTTCAAGCGTTTTAATAATAAGACCACATATTCAGTGTTTCCATGGTAACACTGAAACTTCACATCTGCATTTAATCCTTCAATATTTGAAATAAGGTGATCAGTTGGTGCTGGATGACTTTGAACCAGCATTCAGCAAATCAAATTAATTTCCACTGGTCATGTGACAAAGTCAGCTTCGTTCAAAGGGTCCGTTGGCCGGAAGAATCCGATGACATAAATTATAGAAGAATTACTGATGCATTTTTTTTCCCATGCCAGTATTTGTATACTGCTTCTGTCCGAGTGGAGCGTGTAACAAGGTAGAAGACGTCGGATTCTGGACTCTTATTCCTTAGAAAAACTTTTAATCTGTCTCAATGAAGTCAAAGCCTGGATGGCCTTAAATTTTCTTCGTTTTAATGATTGAAGATGGAAGTTATGGTTTTTAGTCCTGGTCCCAGTGGGTCCTCTCCTGCCGACTTGGGTCCTCTGGCACTATACTGGGAGTAAAAATGGACAGGGATTTTAACCCAGACAGGCAGATCGGTGCAGTGGTGAAGTCTAGCCTTTTCCAGCTGAGGCAACTAGCAAAGGCCAAACACATTCTTTCAAAGCAGGACTTTGAAACAGAAATTCATGCTTTCATCAGGACACGGCTGGATTACTGCAATGCCTTTTACTCTGATGTCTCAGAAGTCTTTGTCACGTCTGCAGCTGGTGCAAAATGCTGCCGCTCGTCTGTTGACTGGAACATGAAAGAGAGAAAACATTTATGCAGTTTTAGCCACAATGCGCTGGTTGCCTGTTCTTTTTAGGGTTCCTTTTAAAATTCTTTTATTTGTTTTTAAGTCTTTAAACGACCTTGCCCCCGCTACCTCTACCCCCTCCCGGTCCCTTCGGTCAGTAGATCAGCTGCTCCTGGAGGTGCCGAGGATGTGGAGGAAGCTCAGAGGGGACCGGGCTTTTTCTGTGACGGGACCCGAGCTGTGGAAGTCTCTGCCACTGCAGGTCACACCGGCTTCATCACGGCTCAGTTTCCCTTCTAAAGACCCTCCTCTTCTCATTGGTGTTTCACCCTGTATGAGTTTGCTTTTATTGCTTGTGTAGTTTTTGTTTTTTTGTATTGATTTTGTTTTAATGATTTTATTGTTTTGTCTTTTATTATTTATTGTTTTGTTGTTTTTACTTATTTTATGTTCAACACTTTGTTCACTGGCTACTGTTGTAAAATGTTTTATAAATAAAGTTGGCTTACCTTGACATGTTTTCGACGATCATCTGACAGCTGTGACGTGTCATTGATCACCTGATATTCAGATCCGCCAGGTTGGCCACGCCCTCTGCAGCTCACTGGTCTCTGGAGGAGAAAAGTCTCAGATCTGTCAAACCTGTCAGGTTGGCCATGTCTAGGGATCAGGAACAGCTGATAAATAACACGTCACAGCTGTCAGATGACGCTTCTGAGGTCTATCCAGAAAAGTTTGTAGTTAATTTCATATACAACAAATGAATATGAGGAATTTCACAGCATAAGATGTCAGCGTTTGACATTGAAATGCTTGAAGGAGGCTGTAATCAGTTACAACCAGACAGCTGGTGGGTCAGTTCCTGGCTTCCCCTGACTACATGTTGAAGACACTTAACCCCCGGTTGCCTCTCGATGTGTCTATTGGAGTATGAATGCGTGTGATCAGTAAAAAGGTACTTAGGGTAGTATGATAACAATAGAAGTACTGTATGACTATGTGAATGGGTGACATGTAGTGTAAAGGTACTTTCAGTGGTCAAAATATAACTAGAAAAGTGCTATATAAATACAGTCCATTTACTTCAAGACTTCCTAGAAGCCATTTATTTACTCATTAGTCCAGATTGAACCTGAATCATGTCTTTTTTAAAGTTGTCTCCTTCTCACAGCATCGCTCAGTGAAACACTGGAGCTGTCCATGGTGCTGACTTGTTTTACTGGTTGAAAGCCTTCATGCATCATGGCCACCTCAATGTCCACACTCTCTTTAGAGTAAAAATGAGCATATATTGAATTTTTATGATTTCATCGTGTTGCTTCCGGCTCTGCATACGTTCCGTCTCTTTGATGTGACCTTTTGATCCAGAACTTTTAATCAAGTGCAACATGTTTTTTTTTTAATCGTTTTAAGATCATTTGTGTTCGTCTTAACTTTCTACTGGAAATAATTATTCCTGCACATTACCATGTCGATCTTGGACACATTTTGGGTTTTTTTGGTGAAAATGTGGAGCCATTTTTTCCCCATCATGTTTGGTGTGAAATTGTTTAGATTGTATGTATGATCAAGGTATGTATGTTGACCTCCGCAATACCGACTCTCTCCTCACCTTCATTTCCAAACTCAAAACTCATCTTTTCAGAACAGCATACTCTGTGTAAACATTATTTTCAATCACATCCTCGCCACTCTGCCCTTTGTTTAGGTTTTTAGATTGTGCTGTATATGTGTGCCTCTCCTGTATTTTTAATGTTTTATTATTTTTCTGTACAGCGTCCTTGGGTGCCCTGAAAGGCGCTTTAAATAAAATGTATTATTATTATTAGTATTAAAATACAGGTCAACTCTCATTTAGTTCATAAAATAATCATTCCTAAATATGAATTAAGTTTCCTTAACTGTATAAGTTTTGTCTGCTTATTATTTAATAGATGTTGTCCCTTACATGGATAGTTTTATAATCTTATCACTGCTCTGACAGTAAGGAGAAAGATTTCAAATTCTGTCATATGTCTTTTCATCCTTCTAGACGTCTCACACCAGGGATGTAGAGCCTCCACCGATCAAAGAGGAGCAGGAGCAGCAATCCACCAATCAGGAGGGAGATCAGCTTGTTCTGAAGCAGGAGACTGAAACTTTTATAGTGACTCCTAATAATGAGGACGGTGATCACGCGGAACCAGAACCAAACAGTAACCAGCTCTTCTTTAACAACTCTCTTCTGGCAGAGCGTCATGTTCAGGAAGCAAACAGGGATGTTTTCTCAGCGTCCGCTACAAATACAGAGCAGGAGATGGACAGCACAAACAGAAGCCACACTAACGATGACGGTAAAGCTTCCAGTTCAGATATTTACTGTAAAAATGACAAATCTAGTAAGTCTGTGAACTGTGACATTTGTGGAAAGGCCTTTAAGAACAAGTCAGAAATGAAGGAGCATCATGGTGTACACGCTGACAAGCCGCACATCTGTAACATCTGTGGTGAAAGTTTCCGTTCCAGTCGTGTGTTGGCGGTTCACGGGAGAACCCACGAAGAGAAGCCGCCATATGCATGTAAAACATGTGGCAAAGGTTTCACTGATTTTAGCAAATTGGTTTCCCACATGAAAATTCACAGTGAGAGGAGGCCATATTTTTGTAAGAGCTGTTCGAGAAGATTCAGTAACAATTTTAATTTGACTTCTCACATGAGAATGCACACGGGTGAGAAGCATTTTGTTGTCCAACTTGTGGAAAACGTTTCAGTCAAAGAGGCAACATGAACGTTCACATGAAAACCCACACGGGTCTGTAGGATGTTTTCGTGTGAAAGGTTTTTCTAACGAGTTGGCACATTGCATCGCATCGTACGAGTCCAAATCAAAAGAATTTGAGAAAAAAAACACTGTGAGCCACAATGTTGTGTGTATGGTGTTAATGTTGCACACACTGGTTTTATATTTAGTTTTTCCAGCAGCTGTAGCTCAGGAGGAAGAGCAGTCGTCTTTCAACCGGAAGGTCGGTGGATCGATTCCAGGCTTCCACTGACTACATGCCGAAGTGTCCTTGGGCAAGGCACTTAACCCCACGTTGCCTCCCGATGTGCCTATCGGGGTGTGAATGTGTGTGTGAATGGGTGAATGTGATAAGTAGTGTAAAGCGCTTTGAGTGGTCAAACTGACTGGAAAAGCACTGTATAAGTACAAGTCCATTTACCATTTCCCTTAAGTTTTACCCACCATCTCTATAAAATATATTTTTAATATTGTTGGGGAGCAGGTTGCTTTTTAAACTTGATCTGTGCTGTTTGAAAGTTACCAGTTCATAGGAACTGAATTAGTGTGTGTCTAACCGGGACTGGGAGTTATTTTAAGTGCTTGTTTTGCATTATGGATAGTGATAGAATAGTTTTATAAGTGTTTTTCCAAACCTCTGCACATTAAATTTGGTGATACCAATGAACAATAAAGCATGTGGAGTGATTTGTGGTCCTGAACGTGTTTTGCTGAGCTGAAATTTGTTTGTGTTCTACGTGTTTTATGTGTGATTTCCAACTTATTGAATCATCTGTTATTTCCCCCAGAAACTTATTCTCTCGACCTTTTTCCATTTATCCCTTTAATGATGTGTGTATTATATTTTATACACAGTTTCTGATACCTGTAGCATCACTTCATAGCAACCTCGGATCTGAACCGCCTGACAGCAGGCGGACGGCGTTAGACAGCGGCCACAGTTTGATGAAGAATCTTACATAGAGTCTTATCTGCCACTCTTGAGGTTATTCTGTTTTTCGTGTTATTTAGTCATTGGTTACGACAATAACCAGGAAAGAGAAACACAGGAGGAAAAAGTCCAGTTGACATCTGTCCCCATCTCAGTTACCGTGGAAAGTCGGAGTCGTCTGGAAACGGAAGGAAGCAGAAGTGGGTCATAATCCAGCAGATGGATCAGGCTCAGATATCTGTCACGATTATACAAGAGTATGTCTTCTCTCAGGTTTCTCTTTTAGCAGCCATGAATGTGGTGAAGAACAGTTTCTGAAATCCAAATCAGAGCAGGACCTTCTCCAACCAGGTGTTTGACAGGTGGGTTAGTAAATAATTATCTACTTATTAGAACTTAAAGGGGTCATTAAAACGTGATTTAGAGTCAGAAGCAGAGCCAGGAGCCAGTAGTGATGAGGGGATTGCTCCTGTCAGAAAGGAAGGAACAGGTGAGGAAGCTTTAGTTCCAGTATAACCACTTTCTAGGCCCGAACCATAGTAGTGGCCTGTTATATTATTTATCATTAAAAGTAAGACAGTAAAAACACAAAGTCCACGACTGAAAAGGAACAGGATGAAAGTCATAGAAAATGAAACCGTATATTTTGCCATTGAAAATATCTTAATGGTTAAGTCAGGATGTGTTTTCCACATCTAAATGTGCTGAAGCTTTACAGATGATATTTTTTATTGTGATCCAGGTGTAGGCGGGTCTAGGGAAACTGGAGTCTGAAAGGGGGAGCAGAGTCTGCTCAGGGACTGTTTACCGAGGCAGCAGCTCAGCAGCAGAACCTGAACCACAGGTTAGGAATGAGATGAAGACGAGTCTGTGGATGGTTTTGATTACTTTGCTCGCCCTCAGTCACAAGATATACAAACATTTTTTCTTATCATCCTCATCAAACCCCTAATATTGCTGTACCAAAACTTTTCAATAGCAAAGATGGAACCAATCGCAAGTGGCTTACTGTGAAAAAGGTCCGTCTGTATGGTTCTGTTTGCATTTGCACCTGTGGTTAGTGTGGTTACACACACCTGTGGTCACAGACGACATCAGGTGGTGGGCTTAGACTTACACTCCAGCTCGTTTTCCTTCAAACGTCTCTGCACTCACCAACAATAATAAATAATAATAATAAATTTTATTTATAACACTTTACATTTTAGAAAAAAATCAAAAAGTGCTCTAAGTTAAAATCAAAAGAAACATAAAACACACAAATTCATAAACTAATAAAATACACTAAAATGATATCAAAGCTTTTCTGAATAAAAAAAGTTTTTAGGTGTTTTTTTAAAAGACTCCACTGTCTGTGGCACCCTCAGGTGTTCAGGCAGCCGTGGAGCGGCAGCCTGGAAGGACCGCTACCCCATTGTCCTGAGTCTGGTCTTGGGGGGGGGCAAAGTCGGTTTGAGTCAGTGGACCGGAGGTGGCGAGTGGGGGTGTGTGGAGATTGTAGCTCTGTCAAGTAGCCAGGGGCCTAAAACAAGACTGTTTCAGGTGCAGTGACGACTGTTTCATCCACGGATCACACTCCTACAGCTCGGCTGTGTTTCCCACCCCCCTGTGGACCGTCTTCTATCAGTCTTGGTGTTACCTCAGCCTTGGATCTGGGATAGCCTGGTACATGGTACGTGTAGGAGACACTTAGTCTACTACCGAGTTTCTGCAAGCTTCTCAGAGACCTGGTATCAGTACAATGGAGCATGTGCTGCAGGAGAAGTGGTCTCCTTGGTGTTGGCATAAAAAAATCCAATATTTTATTGTCTCTGGTGTGATATGAAACATATTGAGTGAATGTGGGCAGAGTGGACAATGGAGAGGCATGATTAAAGTCACCAGAGATAAGAAGGAGGGCATCCGGGTGTGCCTGCAGCCTGCTTGTGGCATCCTGGGTCACATCAGCGTTAGCAGAGGGAGGAATATACGTTGCTATCGCGATGACATGCAAGAATTCCCTCGGCAGGTAAGCAGGCCTCATGCTAACGGCTAACAGCTCAATGTCCGTACTGCAGAGTTGTTCTAGTGATGTGCCCAGAGTTACACCATCTATTAAATACTGTCAGACCTCCACCCTTCCTCTTACCGCTCTTCTTTCTCCTGTCTGCCCATATGATCTAGAAGCCGTCCAATGCAATGTTAGTGTTTGGTGTTAGCACATTTAGCCATGTCTCTGTAAACAGCGTGATGCTGCACTCCCGGTAATCCCTCTGGTACCTGGTCAGCACCACTAACTCGTCCATCTTATTAGGGAGAGATTATACATTTCCCATAATGATCGACAGGAAAGTCTATACAGTCTCTTCCTAACACACCCCTTGCACGACATTCCCAACATGGCCGGTTCTGGGGGGGCGGCATTGCAACCCTGACAGCAAGCTTGGACCCCCCTGTAGCCCCCCTGCTGAGGGCAAAGCCTAAGGCCTTAATAAATATGAATATTTTTGTCGCCTTGCATAATACAGGCAATTCTAGAAACAACTGCTAACCACAACAAAACTGAAGAAAAGGTTTACGTCCATACACAATGCGAAGTACACAAGTAAAATCATTCAGAATGAGGTTCTGGATTACCTGGCTGACATGGTTCGAAATGAAATTACAGAGGAAGGGCAAAGCAGTGGAGTCTTTAGCATCATAAAATATCAGTAGTACCCAGATACTTTTACAATGGAGCAATTAAAGAAAGTTTTCTCCATTTTGAATCTACTGAGAGGCTGGATGCAGAAGGGCTTAGTGAACAAATTATCCACATACTGAAGAGTCATGATCTAGAATATAAAAACAATCTTGTTGGCCAGGCATAAGATGGTGCTGCTGTCATGAGTGGTAAGCATTCAGGAGTTCAGGCAAGAATCAAAGAGAAACCGAAATATGCCTTTTACATCCACTGTAATGCCCACTGTCTCAGTTTAGTGTTAGTAGATACAGTTGAAGCTGTTCCAGAGGCAGATGAATTCTTCTCTTTGCTTGAAAAACTGCATGTGTTCTCTTCTGGATCATGTGTGCATCCTAAATGGTTAGCAATACAAAACGACATGTATGAAGGTGCACCAAGAGAGCTGCAGCGGTTAAGCGATGCACGACGGGCGTGTCGATTTACAGCACAGCGAAACATTAAAGACAGATTACCGAGCCTTCAGTGCTGCTGGAGATAACCCAGGAAAGCAAAGGTGACAGATCTATTGAGACCCGAGGTCTGCTAGCACAGACAGACTTTGCTTTCATGGTGCGTCTTGTGATTCTCTGTAAACTGTTTGGAGAAACAAAACTTCTATCTGACATGCTGCAGTCATCAACACTTGATTTCTCTTTTTTGATAACTTGTGGACTGAAGTGTTGAACATTTGTGACGAATGTGAGTCTGCAACACATGCAGGAACAAAACGACCAAAAGAGCTAAGCTGCAAATTTAGTGACATTTGTTTTGACTGGTGTCAGAACAGGATGAAGACTTTTTTCTCTCAGTCTTTTTCTATCCTGTCATTGATCAAATGTTCTCTGAGCTTAACAAGCGATTTTCAAAGAAAAGCTGGGACATCATGAATCATCCAAGCTCAGAATCACAAAAGAATGCATTTCTCATTGCGGCAGCTCTGTTCTCATTTGCTCAACTGTATGATTCAAATGTTGATGACTTGGAGCCGAACTGCACCAGTTCAGTCGCATTTTAGAAAGAAAGATTCAGACAGGGATGCCAAGACCCTCCACCGTTGTGGATCTCATTCTGTTTATTGAGCCATATAAAGAGGGTTTTTTTTTGTTGTTGTTTGTTTTTTTGAGCTCTTCAGACTCTGCAAGATAGCGGTTAAAATACCAGTAAATACTGCTTCTTGTGAGCCAAGTTTTTCAACCTTAAAACTGGTGAACTTACCTTAGATCAACCATAACTGAAGAGAGATTAAGCAATGTGGGCGTATTAAGTAAAATGAGGAAAGGCTCTGAATCTTGATCTATTTGCTGATCGGTTTCCAAAAATGATGATAAGATTGTGTTTTTAATTGTTTTTGTTCCAACATGTGTTTTTCTGTTATAATTTACATGAAGTCAAGATAAGATGCTGAGACAACGATCACTTTTTCATCTAATCGATTACAGATATAAAGACTTTTTGCAAAAGAGTTACATTTTGAAAATATCAAAAACATTTTATCTAGAACTGCTGTAAAAAAACTGCTTCTATTATATTGCTGTAATTATGCAGTCAATTTAGAAAAACTTGAAGGGTGTATATGGGATAAGGTTTGTGCCACTGGGGAACGAATCTGAATTCTTTATATTTGAATTTAAATCCTTCAATTTGAATCTGAATATGCCTGTTTGAATAATTGCTTTAAAAAGACAATTCAGGTCAGCCAGGCGGAGGAAATGGTCCAGTCACTCCAGGTGCTTCTCAGGAACAGGTGGAGACTGGAGGCTGTTGGAGAAAGGCTTGATCAAACAGACAAGGGAATAAGGAAAACTGGCCTGGGTGCATTGCCACAGTAGACTGTGCTGTGTAGGAGGAAGCCCCGTCCTTAAGTAGCAGCTGCTGCGGTTTTTACTTCTCAGTGAGCTCGTCTCCGCGAATTATTGATTTTATTTGTTTTTAACTGGTTTTATATTGTTTTAGCCTTTTACCAGTTGAACGTTAAGTAAGTTCCCTTTTAACAGCGGAGAAGGACTTTTTAAAAATTTTAACCAGCGAGTTCCTCGCTTTTTACTGTCAGCCGCGGACTGACAGCGTGGGAAAGTGACTGTCAACAAGCCTCTGCTGCTAGCTTTTAGCAGCTAACATTTCGACAGAACACCAGACAACAACATGGCACCACTAACCTCTCCATCCTCGTCTGGCTGTTTCGACTGTGCGCGCCTGGCTGAAAAAATATCC
>JBAFTA010000009.1:30104266-30115710 GCA_036919975.1 Melanotaenia parkinsoni
CAAACAAGGAGAAAACAACCATCTCCTCTGTCAGAGATCCAGAAGGAAACATCAGCCACGACCCTGACAAGATAAATTAAACTTAAAGCTTCCTATCAGGGTGGCAAAATTCATAAATCTCAATGCCCCAAAGCTATTATCAAAAACATATAGACTATTATCTAAACTAGAAAACTCAATCTGTCTTCCAACTTCAAAATGGGAGGCTGACTTATCCAGTAACTTTAAACTTTAAACTTTTAACCTTTAAAATGACTACGAATTCAAATATGCAACTAATACAATTCAAAATTCTGCATAGAACTCATTTTACAGGACAAAGGATGTGTAGGTGGAGGATTGTGAACGAGCGCAACTTTTCACATGCACGAATGTCGCCTGTCGCTTGGCTGGAGGAGGACAGCGATTTTCACCTAATCGCACAAGTTCCATAGAAAATTATGGAGATGGAGCGACGTCGCCTCCCGTGTGTCTTCCCCATAAGGCTTTGTATTTGTATAAGATTTGTATCGAAGATGCATCATGCTGAACCAAAGCTTATTCTTTCATTTCCATGTCACAAACTTAGGAAACTTTCACTTAGTTTTAATTGATGTTCTTCAAGTTGTTCAAAAGATACATCAAAACAGTTCCATGACAACATTACCAACAACTGTGATGTGATAATGACGGTCAACAAAATTTTTTCCCCCAAGCTCACCCTGCCTCCATGCTCCAGGCCCAAAACCCGACAAAGGTAAGCGTACCCATTAATGAAGACAACACACCCACAGTGCCACCCACAATCACCGGTGACATCACCACGCATGTGTACATTATAGGAGAAAATAACCCGACATATGGCCCCTACAATATGAACAGCTGTCCCGTTCCAAAACGAACCCGGGAGAAATTCCCACGGTTGCCACCGGCTGCCACCACCAACATCGGTGCTAAATTAGCAGCAGTGAAAGTAGCCTTCACACATGACTGCAGACTGTTAAAAGCACTTTTATTTTAAATAAATGCAAATTTAAAGATTGAGAAGGCTTCATGGTCTGATAGTAATAGTTGTAATCGTAATGGACTTGTTCACATGCTTCAACCAGCGAACGATGGTGCTCGGTGAGCTGCTGAACCTGAAAGCACATCATACAGTTGTGAGCAGAGCTGCAGTATATCTTCAAATACAGAGAAACAATTCGATTATTTCTAAAATGACCTTGCTGTATCCACGTTTTATTTGGGCTAGAGTCGTCAAAAAGGCTCAAGCTGTTTCACACATGATGCACGACACCATGCAGGATACTACATCTAGTCCACCTAATGTGGAAATACAGGATATTAATCCCATAGGCTACTTTAGGTAATATTTCTGACCTAACGTAACCTAAAATAAACACAAAAGTCTAACACCTAACTGCTGTTTTCCTCCTCTGGTAATGCTTCTTTTTTTTCTGTCTCCCTGGGCCCGTTTGTGTCTCTGTCATGTATTGATCCATGTGCCCACTTTTCTTTGCTGGCATGATGCCCAACAGGAGCTTCCAAGTTGAGAGACAGATTATCGGCCGATAGTTGGATGGGACTGTTCCGTTCTGGGGATCTTTCAGTTGGTGGATCCCATCCCTCAGCATTTGTTTAATGTGTGCCACTATACGCTCATGGAGTGAAGTTAGCATCTTTAACCAGTAGGCACTGATCATGTCCGGGCCGGGAGCTGACCAGTTCTTCAAACTTAGATTTGAGTGATGGTAACTGGACTTTCTTCAGGAAGGGAGCTGTGGTCCACTCTTAGCTCTTTTAACCACTGTGCTTCACTGTTATGTGATGTCTACTTCTCATATATGTTTTCCAGCATTTTTCAGTCTCCAGCACTCATTCCACAACTGCAGAAAATACCAAAAAGACTACCAGACTCTCTAGTTGGACATTAAAACGAAACTGGTGTCATAATGAGGTCTCAGCCTAATTGAAATTAGCAATTATCATTTATTTTATTTTACAGTTTGCCAAGATCAAAGTAGACTTAGAAGACCTGGTGAGCAGGCCTGTGGGTGGAGTGGGCGGTTACGAACTCATGAATCTATAGATATTTTTATTACCTTTTGTACTGATGATGTAAATGATGTACTGTATGCTTTTGCCATCATGTTGATATCTTTATTAATAAGTACGATTCTGAAATGGTATCAGATCACAAGCTAATTTCATCCAAAGTATTAAGAAACAAAGGATCAAAATAATACAAAATCTGCTTAAAACAACTTTTATTTAGTTAGGCGTTTGAGGTGGAGAGGACTTTACAAAGAATTGTGGAGGGAGATTCAGACCTAGAGCTGTCTGAAGATGAGCTGGATGAAAGGGAGATAGAGGGGAAGATCAACACTCAGAGGACGATTCTGCAGCCGTTGAGGAATCTGACCCCGAACCTGATTCTGAGGCAGGATAAAGGGACAATAATGATCGTATGTTATGATCAGGAACAATGTGTAAACTAGGGTTGGGAAGTTCATTAGTATTACAGTGTTTAAAAATGAGAACAGGGACCATTAAGAAGGATCAAATACCTGCATTGTGCAAATCAATGACACCAAGGTGCAAAAACAAAGAAGAGGCCATGGCTGTTAGAAAAACAGGCTGCTGTGGCAGGATAATAAGGCAGTCCTGCTGGCTTCCACTGTCCATGGAATAGAACTTCAGGACAGCTGTATGAGATGGTCAACCAAAGAGAAATGCAATGTTGCTGTGCTTCGACTAGCTGTTGTAGCCAAAAAAAAAAAAAAGATAAGATAGTGTTGATTTGTGCGACCGCATGATCAGCTTCTACCCAATGCCAAGCCGCACAAGAAAACAGACCGTACAGCCATAACAAACAGCTGGATGGAGTACCAGTCAGACCAAAACGTTTCTGGAAAACCAGAGAAGGAGAGGGTGCAGTACTTTGACTTCAGGCTGCAGCTGGCTGAAGAGATGACTGCTCAGGCACAAGGATGTCAGCAGGCTAACAATGTGGCCAGCACCGATAGCGATGAGATAACTACAGTGTTGAGTGTCTTCCATCCAACAGGAGGCCCCTGTTCATCCCAACATCAATGTAAAAAACAAATGAGGTAGTCCATTTGCCAAAGCTGAAGCAGGGAGGGCATTCGTCATGGTGCAGAAGAGATGGATGCAAAGGCAAACCATCTGTCAAGCAAGTGAACCTGTTTGTGTGTGTTACAAAGACCAGAAACTGTTTCCTGCTCTACCATTTATGATCTGCTGTGATTTCGTGCTGTATGTGTTGAGACTTAAGAGTTTTACCATTTGAGACTTTAAATATTTTTTCATGTTCTGCTTAGTTAAAATTCTTTACATTTTTATGGCTATATTTCAGTAACTGTGCCTTTAGACAAATGTTTATTTATTTATTGCTGTTGTTTTGTTGCACATGCATGTTCAGATAACCCTGTTTGGTAGCTGAAAGAAATTCACAATTTAGAATAATTCTGTACACAAAACAAAATAAAAAAGGGGTTGTGTTGTTGCCCAGAATTTTAGCTGGTATTTTTCTTCTTTTCACAAAGTTTTAAAGTTCAGACAGTAATGTCCCTGGTACCCAGAACCACAGAATTCATTGTAATTTCTCCATTTACTGACTTAATATTAATATTTTCCCCTGGGTCGCAGGGGGTTAATCATCAGCAGATCTTGTCAGGGCTGTTTTAACTACCGATGAACCTCTTTGTCCCCTCAGACCTGCTAGGTAGATCTGAGGTTTGGGTACATTACTTCCACCATCTTTCTTGCTCTGCGATGCAGCATGTTTAGGCAGCCAGGTCTGCGTGGCGTTTTCCCGTCTCATGTGGCTCAGGTCAGTCTGAACAGAGTGTGTGACCTTTGTCCGAAGATCAGCCTGAGGTTATGGAACAGAAGATTATTGGATATTGGAGGCAAATGTTGTTCAAGGTCCAAGTGAGACAATTGACGGATTTTTGGAAAGTCTGCTAATCACCAGTTTGAGAGCTTGTCGTCGAAGCTGCCAGTTATTCCACTCATATGACTTGTCAATGTTCGACTCCGTGGGGTGGAGGACTGTTTGTGTGCCGATCTCACATTTGATGATGGACTTCACCAATAAACTCTCCTCCTCCTGCATCTACAAAGCCACATATAAAAAATACATTTGGGACTGATGAATTATACAGACAGGATCATTTTTCTGATCCGCTGTAGGAGCTTTTATTTTAAATAATTAAATCTGTGGGTTATATCACATATATTCTTAAATTCTTGGTTACCCAGGAAAAAAGTAAATAAAATCTGAGGCTGCTTACCTCGGCGTTTGCACTGACACACGAAAACTGCTGATCGAGTTGGAGAAGTTGAAGAAGTTCAGGGAAATGTTTGGTTTTTTCTGCCACTTCAGCAATGAAGTCATCTGGACAAGCGGCAAATTCCAAGGCAGCTTCTTTGGAGCTGAAAGCATAGAGCTTTTCCTTGTGTTTCAGGACTCCAATGTTTGGATTGCCTACAAAAGGCAAACTCTGTCAAATACTACACAGAAAACCAACTGGATTAAGAATGCTCATCAAACTAAATACACACCGATAGAACAAGATAGCTGTGATGATTTAAGCTGTCAGTCCCTTTCAGTTCTCCAAATGAATGAATGAATAGTCCACCCATTAAGGAGCCTTGTGGTACCTGAGACTTAAATATTCAGTCCTGCATGTTCTCAGTAGAGGCTGAGAGGTCCTCAGCCTTCGCTACTGCAGCCCAGGATTTATTTGATAAATGTGTGTATGTCCAGGGAGAGCTGGGTGTGATTCTTTTTGGGCCAGATTTAGAACGCATGATGCTAAAAATCAGTTTGTTATGAATCAGACTTTCTACAGCGAAAGTCAAAGCGCTCTTCTACAACTTTTGTGGGGTTGCTGGCAAAGAGCAGAGAGAACTGGCGAACCGAGAGTTGAGATTGGAAACAGGAGAAGTTTAAAAAATATTACAGAATAAAGGCAAACAAATAGTAATATGTGTGCTTTAATACTACATTGGCACCCATAATTAAATTAAATTGGTTTTGGGTCTTTTTGGATATATAGGATTGATATATGTTTGCAGTAATGTTCTTCTGTAAATACAAAAAACAAACTATAAAAATCTCATGCAAAATTACATCAGAAATACAGCGTTAGATATCTGAACATTTTGTTTGTCCACACCTAATAAATATGACCTACTGTGTCACATTAAACAAGTTATGCTCAGATGACTGTTGTAAAGCACTTTGAGTACCTTTTTCTTTAAAAAAAGGGCTATACAAATAAAATGTGATTGATTCCTCAACCGAAAAACAAAGAAAAATCTTTAAATTTCCCAGTGTGTAAAAAATCCATCCATCTTTTTACACCCTCACTCAGGGACATGAAGCCTAACCCAGCTGCCACTGGGTGAGAAGCAGGAGACGCTGGACGGGCTAATCCATCACAGGACCAACCAAACTCCTTTTAAAAAATTGTTTTTCAAAGCTGTGAATTGAGTTTACACTTAAATATATCATAACTCTGAACCACACCTATTTTTCCCTACATCCCCTGGTGTAGGTGTCTAATAAGCAGCGTTCTGCAAGTTACTGAAAAAAGTAACTAGTTACAGTAACCAGTTACTTTACTTTGTTTTTCTTTAACTTGTCCTGTCCAGCATGGTGGCAGCAGAATAATGGTCTGGCTGCTGAGCTTCATGGGTGTAAGACTCCTCTTGATAATCTGATTTTATTTATTTATTTACATTTTTATCTTATTTATATATTTTGAATTATGGAACTCGTGTAATCCTGCTGGACCTGACCAGGGGACATTTAAAAAGGAGAATAATGAAGAAAAGTAAAAAGGAAAGTAGAAAAAAGAAGAAAGAGACAAAGACAAAGTAGGCAGAAGCAACAGCCCTTCAAACTTAACACCAGAACACCGACTGCTACACGGCTGTACAGAAACACAAGACATTTTCCTGC
Organism: Melanotaenia parkinsoni; assembly: GCA_036919975.1. NCBI lineage: Eukaryota > Metazoa > Chordata > Actinopteri > Atheriniformes > Melanotaeniidae > Melanotaenia > Melanotaenia parkinsoni. The sequence continues at coordinate 30,110,238 of JBAFTA010000009.1, forward strand.
AGCTTTTTACTCAGCTGACAATCAGGAGTTTCCAAATAAGATTTTGATTTTAGAGGGTAGGCTCAGCTAGCCAAGGGGGCGGGGACAGTTTCCAGAGTATCCAGAGTGGTTATTTCCCTTCGGGAGGTCACAAAGGGAAAGATCTCAGACTCAACTGTTTGAACACACATTTGCTAAAAAGTGAAGCAAGCAGTGAGAGAGGAGACACAATCTTCTCATTCTGGGGCCTCATACACAGGCTATGAGGACACATGACTGTTAGAAAACCTTCAGAAAGTGAATTTTGCATTAAATGGGACCTTTAAAAGATACAATGGCTTTTACTCATGTCTCACTTAGAAATGGAGAAAACTTTCTTTGGCTTAAATAAAAAAAAATTTCCCTTCTTTTGTGTTTAATGTGGGATGTACCTGGAAGAAGGAGGCCATCTCTTTTTACAAGCATGTAACCACAGAATCCATTATACTGTAGCGGCAGCTCACTAAAACTGGATGTAGTTTCAGGCAGGAGCCATTCTTTGGTCTTCCACTGAGTTTCACTGATCTGCTCATCTAAAACACAGAACAGCAGCTAGATTTAGCATGACACTGTGATGATGGAAACTTGTAAGAAATATAAATAAAGTGCCTGTGTGTGACATCCGTCATACCTGACTCTGCCCTTCTCTGTTCATCCGTCTTCACCTTTGCTGCCTCCAGCAGGCTGTCAGGATATGTCTCAGAGAAAGACTTTGCCTGAGAGGTGAGGAAAGGTTGAAGACCGACTGTGAGGTTTCCAAGGCTGGTCAGCCGTTCAGCCTCATCCTGAACTTCAAACCACAACTTTGACAGGACCATAAATAAAGGCTGGAAGATTAAGGGAATGTAATAGTTAGGAGGCTGTATATAAAATTATATATACACTTACACACACATACATACTGCTCCCAAACCCAGAAAGACAGTAACAACTTGGCCTGATGATCCTGCTTCGACAGAACTAACTGGGACATTTTCAAACACCCAAAGCTGGAGGTGTTCACAGACAGTGTCTTACGCTACACCAAAAACTGAATAGATAACGTCACAGTGGACAAGACCATGCAGGTGTACCCCAACAAGAAGCCCTGGATGACCAAGAAAGTCCAGCAGCTGAAAGGAACACCGCCTTCAGGTCTGGTGACAGCTCTCCGTACAGGGCAGCCAGAGCCAACCTGAAGAGAGGTATCAGAAAGGCCAAGACAGACTACAGGAGGAGGATCGAGGAACACCTGGAGAGTGGGGGGTCCAGCACCTCACGAACTACAAGGCCAACATCAGAGCTGCTGAAGGAGGCGCCTCACTGGCAGAGGAGCTGAACAGCTTCTTTGCCCGATTTGAAGCAGACTCTCCGGAAACAACAGAAAGGAAGAATACATGAAAGTTGTACACAGGGTCCATGACTGATGCACTTACAGACACTACTGCAGTTGGTACAGCGGTCTTTGGTTTCACTTTCTGTTTGAGCAGCTTCAGCTGAGACCAGATTTCAGCCTGCAGACTTTCAATGTGTTTGGCACATAAACATGCATCATTCTGGTGGAGAAAAGAAAACCAGTGTTTACAGTGAATGAAAAAATTAACTAATTTCACAGTGGCTTGCACCGTTACCTCACCAGTAAGATTTTGAGGAAAACCTCGTGCTGCCTGAAGTTGTAGAGAGCCTGTTTGAGCAGGACAACGGGCACATTCTGCTGTCCAGCCTGGAAGTCAGGGTCTGTTAGCTTCTCCAGCACAGCTGTGTATTTCCACGTCAAACTCTGAGTCACACTCATCATCTTTTTTATGCTTTCAATGGTGACTGGAAGAGCTTCGTTAAGAGTTGCAGGCACTGCCAGGGCAATTTAAAATGACAAAGTTGCTCATAAGTAAAGGAAACACACACACACACACACACACACACGTTTCTTTCACTCATCATTGAACTGTCATATTGTAAAGACACCAACAACTCTTTTATTAACTGCAGCCTGATTTGAGCAGTTGAAGGTGCTTATACCACTTTATTAGGATTGTTTATTAGGAACATACATAATAGTTTGAAGTATTAGAGCTGAATGTGACAACTTATTAAATAAACAGATATCTGATTAGTAGATTCTCTTGATCCATTTATGTAAATATCCTGATCAATGATCAATATCCTGCTCACTCACTAGCAATGTTGGGTTTTGTCTAGTTATTAGAGAGGGAGGTGCTAGTTTGACCCTCCAAGATCAAAGCAGGTGAGGTGTTACCCCCTTGGAGGTCTGGCTGGAAGGAGGGGCTCAAACAGCTCAAAAACTACCTCTACACACTAACCCTCCGTTTGTACTTTCTCTCGGAGGCTCCGCCATATTCAGGTCCGTCCCAAACCATGTCGTGTGGGAGCGAGTGGACCGTTCAGCCCTCAAATAGCGAGGGTGCGACTACCACGTGTGTCCTGCATGTTCGTCACATTGACAGAAAACACAAAGATTTAGGAAGAGAAAAAAGTAGCTAATCTTTCTCTATGCTGACATTTGATTTGATGGAAGCACAATTAGGAGCATTTATTTATTTGTTTGATTGGAAATGTTAAAAGGTAATGGGTTTGAAAGACTTAAAGAATGTATTTGCAGCTCTTGTCCATGTAATGGTTGCTGAATTTATGTTTTTCAGGGACAGTGGAAGAAACGAGCAGCTGGTGCAGCTCTATAGTTTAAATGATGGTTTATAAGAACAAATGAATTTGGGGCATCTTTGTGTTGCTAATGGCGACAAGTGCTTCCTTTTCCAGTGGAGGGAAGAGAGCGTCTATTCCTTTCATTCATTTATACCCTCCCTCTCCCACTAAAGTGTCCTCCACAGCTCGAGTGTGTGATTACAGAGGGAGTGGGACGGTACTAAAGGGGTAGCGTGTAGGGGGCGGTTTGGGATTGAGCCAAAGATTTAGGGAAATCCGGGGGGATTATCTGAATTTGAAGGAAGTTGGTGGGTGTGGCTACCTGGAAAGGAAGTTTTTTCTCTTTAGCAGTAAATGTTCAGTATAAAACCAGAAAAAAGAGCTTTGGTTCTGAGGTGTTCCAACATCCCCTGTTTGGGGTCGGGATTGGACCCGATACAAACTGTTCAGTCTTCACTAAAGAGATCAATTTTCAGTCTATGTTTTCCATGTTAGTAACATCTGGGCAGTTCATAATCCAACTGGCATGGTTTGACCTTATCTTGGCTAAGCATGAACATTCACCAGTTAATTAAACTAGAAACTAAAGTTGCTCATCAAGGTTAACGAGAATTTCAGCAATGTTAATGTGTTATGTTGGAAGGCAGAAAGTGACAATAAAAATGATAAGATCATTTCTGGTATGTCAAAGAGTGTCTGTTTGTTCACTAGAAAGCAGTCTGGTTTTGCAAACTTCAACTTGGTCTTTGAGCCAGGCGTCGCTGCAGAAGGATTTCATCATACTGACAGTTTGAATAACATTAAGGAAAAAAGAACAATCATAATGACCGTATCATTTTTAAACTAACAGCGTGACGCAGTGATGTTTGTCAATAAAACGATGTTATGGAGCTGAACCAAATTAACTTAAAAGGTCAGAACGATGATGATAAGTCTGGAATGTGCTACTGTTGCTAACAAATTCAAGTTTGCCTCTAACTGCAAAAAGGTAAGGAACTGTTTAACTGTCAGTAAAAGTGGGCACTGTTAATGATGGAGGAGCGCGCTGTTGACCGTCAATGGTGCTGCTGTGGAGAGAGCGAGCAGCTCCAGATTTCTGGGGGTGCACATCAGTGAAGACCTCTCCTGGATCACCAACACTGCATCACTGGCGAGAAAAGCCCAGCGGCGCCTCTACTTCTTGCGCAAACTCAAGCGGGTAAGAGCCCCACCACCCACAAGGAACCACTGAGAGCATCCTCTCCAGCTGCATGACTGTGTGGGGCGGGAGCTGCACCAACTACAACAGGAGAGCCCTATAGCGCATAGTAAACACAGCTGGAAGGATAATTGGTGCACCACTCCCCTCCCTGAAGGACATATACACCACCCGTCTCACCCACAAGGCGATCACAATCATGTGCGATGCAAACCACCCTGTTCAGCCTCCTGCCGTCTGGTAGGAGGTATAGGAGACTCCGTTCCCTTACCACCAGACTCAACAACAGCTTTATCCACCAGAAAGAAAACTGGACCCCCGCCCCCCAAAAGAAAACATCCTGGACTCTAAACCCTTTAACCCACTAATGACTGTGCCACTTTGCACACCTCTGCTGCTGTTACTGACTGCCTTACCTAGTTACATCTTATACTGACACCGTGTGAGTTTAAATCCAGCTTAAATTTTCAGTTCACATCCACAAATAAGAATTTTTGTTTCGTGGCGTCTCAGCAGTATGCCGTTCCCTGACCCAGCTACAATATTTTAACCCCTATATGCCGACATTGATTTAGGATCATATAAAAACAAAATAAATATATGGAAAAAAAAAAATTAGGATAGCAATAAAAGGAAAAGAATGTAAAAACATGAAAAAACAAATATTAAATGAATAAATAATACATATATAGGCTAAAATAGGGGTTGGGAGTACTTAAATCGTGGACGTTGAGCTCGTCATCTTCTTTCTTGTTAACTTTATTGAAGAGTCGGATCCCTGTCACAAACAGAGTGAGCTCTTTAAGCAGCTGTTCCTTCTCCTTCTTCAACAGCACTATGAAGGCTCCAAGTTCAGTCTTGGGGAAGATGCTCTGGAGGGCAGCTGGGATGAGAAGAGAAAAATTACTATCAGCACCACATTGATTGGATGTTATTATATAATTATATATTGTACAGAAGAATTGATACGAAGTAGTTTAACGAATGCATTTTAGCCTTATTTAATCCAGACTGATTCAAGACACACTTGCATAGTCTCAGTGCACAGAACCAGGATATTTAGGAAACCCAAATAAACGGATGAATAAAAAGTTGATCAGTGGATCAAAAGCTGCTGCTGTTTAAAGTGAAGAATGGTAACTGAGGTGCAATATTCAAGGTTTGGTTTATTTTAGAAAATGCTGATATATCTTTTTATCCCATATAATAAACCACTCTGGTCGCACCATCGCCCATCCTTAATATTGATCTACTCCTATTTGAGAACCCGCAGTGGTGCAGAAGTACAGGAAGCAGGCAGCTCTCTGAGTGGACAGTTTGCTTAGTCACCGTCCAATCAGACGTAAGAAGACAGGGACAAAATCTGAGGCTGCAACTTCAGAGTCTCGCACGCAGTTTTGTGCTTCGCATCTGTGGACAGGATTTTTGCAAAAGAACTTCTATTATTTTCACACAAATACAAATGTTTTTTACAACCATGCAAACCCTTTTCTGCACAGTCGCAAACTTAAATTCGTGTGTGTGTGTGTATGTGTATGCCTGATACAACACATGCACAATAACCCATACAAACAGTTGCAATAACTTATATGTGCAATAGTGAACTGGGAATCT
>JBAFTA010000009.1:30122256-30133613 GCA_036919975.1 Melanotaenia parkinsoni
AGTACACAACATCTGGAGCATCATGGAAGCAGAAATCCAGCAACCAAGGTCCAGGACTGTAGAGCAGCTAGAGTCCTTCATCAGACCAGAATGGAACAACGTTCCTCTCCTCCAGCGACTAAAAGAAACAGCGCTGTGGGGTTCTGTGGTCCTAAAACTACAAGAGTTTGCATGTAGCTAAAAGAAGAAGAGCAGACTGAACAAACATGTTGAAGCCCTGCAGAGCCCGTAGGGGGCGCTGTCCATCAGGAGTCATAAATCACGTGGAGGCTGAACGTGTTCGTCTTATCAGGACGGAACTTCTGAGGCAGACTTATCTTTGCGGTGTGGGAGGATCAGAAGTAAACTGCATGAATGAGAGTGTGTAAGTGTTTGGTTTGCAAGATAAAGCTGGCATTTTTACAATGAGAGTTTTGAAAGATATTTAACATCTTACTAAGAAATAATCCATTAATCTAAAATATCATTCAGAATCATTTTTAAACAGCAGTTTGTTTAGTTTTTTCTGTCACTGATCATAAAATGTCACAGATGCCGGAGTTAAAAATGAACCAGTGAAAAAATATCAAATGTTTTAGAGCTTCACTTGTACTCAGGTCAGATATCAACATGACTTCCTTCAGCTGCAGCGGTTAAAACAAACCATGTGTGGATTTTATGATCAGATTATCAAGCACTCCTACAGGTGGATCAGCTCTCACTGATGCCTCCATTTCTGTTTGCAGTGAAAGTGAGTCATGGATGGAAATGAGTTTGTTTCTTTCACTTCTCATTTCTTCATCTCTGACTTCTAAAGTGGTCTTGATCAACAGTTCTCCAACTTTCCGACAGTCTTCCAAAGTTTTTCTCTCTCATTTCCAGTTCAGTCCTGGCACCAGACCCGTTGTTGGGCCATGTTTAGCAGGGACGAGCTTAGCCGTCATCCTCCCACACCCTCCATCAGCGATGTCTTTAAGAAACAGAAACAAATCCAGCAAAGACCTGGACCAGGACTCAGAATTAGATTTCTCTGAAAATGGTCTGGTACAAGGACTGGACTGAAAACGAGGAGAAAAAAGCAGAAAATGTCCAAAGAAAAGCTTTGAAAGAATTTCAGGAAGCTGGAGAACTACTGATCAAGACCACTTCAGAACGAATTCTGCCTGCTGGAAGCGAAAATGAAGAAATATTTATCCATAAAACACCTGCAGTTTTCACTGTGCAGCATTGTTCACGTAGAAGAAGTATTTTCTTACGAGTATTAGTCATTTAGAGTCTTCCTGCAGCGTGGTACAGCACGAAGCATCTGACCAAAACCTGCAAACACTAGACAGAAAAACAAACTTATTATTTAAACGTTAATTAAATCTTTTACATTCAATGATGTAAAAAATGGTTATAAATGTTTCATGATAAGAAACTTCGTTCTAATCTGATTATTTCTAAAATCTAATTAGTTTTAAAATAAAAAACATTTCTGAATGGTGGCAAATGAAAACATATGTATAGGAGCTTATAAGTTATTAGATTTTGAGCAGACAAATCTGATCCACAATTAAAATTTAAAAAATAAATAGATAAAAGGATTTACTGCTTCCAGCAGCCAGAAATCTTTATCATTGCACACATACACCTGTTGCCCATGTAAGGCGCTTCCTTCCTGCCGGTCGGATGGATCGGGGCTGCAGGGAAACAGGAAACCTCTCCTCTGTTTGTCGTGGCGGTACTTGTGTGACGGCTTATCAGCGGGCAGTTTGAGCTGTCAGGTGTTACACAAACCCGGCGTGTTGCTGGTTAACCCAACGGCAGCTGCCTGAGTAGATTACACTAAAACTGAGGCGTCTGTTTCCTTTTGATGTCAACGTCCTGCAGCCTTGTTTGTGTCACATTTCTCAACCATCAGCTCATCTTTGCTTCCCACAAACATCCGTTAAAAAAACTCATCCGAGAATTCCCAGTTCTGCTGTTAAAACTTTTCCTTAAAGAACCAGAACTGTCGGTTCTCTGCAGCTTCCCTGGAAAAATGTTTCCTTTCCAGGAAGTTTCACTTTTACCTTTTGGAAGGAAAGAAGTGCTGATGAGTCAGTCAGTGGTTTGCAGAAGTCCTTATCCCTGCTTACTTATTCACTCCCAGGAAAACAGGAAACATCTGCAGAGATTTATTAAAACATAAAAATAAATACAGCAAATGAGGCAGAAACACAGTCAGTCCAATTCTAGGAGCTTCAAAGTTAATCTATTTTTTCATTTTCATGCAGTCTGAACCGTCTTAGACAAGCTTTCTGTCGTTTCTGTTCTCTCTTCAGGAACAGCTTAGTAACATCCTTGAAGGACTTTCCAAAGTTCTTCGAATATTTATGCCTTTTGTTCTGTTCTCTGTCCACACTGCTTCAATAATGCTGAGGTCCGGTTTCTGGGGAGGATCCGGCCCTCCGTCAGACCTGTTTGCACTGATCTTCAGTCCAGTTCTTGGGTCATGAGACATACCTCACTTTTCTCCCTGTTTCTCTTCCTTAAGAATGGCTTCTTGACAGCCACGTTTCCATGGAGACCATTTCTGATGAGGCTTCCAACAGTAGATGGATCAACTGAAGGTCCAGATGTATCTCTCAGGTCTTGGTTCAGGTCTTTGCTGGATAGTTTTTAGTCCTGAATCTTCTTCTTTTGTCCTCCACGTGTCCAGTTTCTGCCTCCATGCGGAGATGAGCCAAGTTTCCAGCTACCAGCTGTTTGGAATCACCTTGTTGCTGCTGAAATCCTGTTTTCTGTCAGACTGTCTGATCTTTGCTGGTTTCACACATGAAACTAAAGAAATGGGAACAGATGGTGCATCTTTGTAACAGGCTGCTAGTAAGAAACAGCCTGAAGAAACTGGTTCTTTCCCAAGTTGTCTGTTATGTGTCAACAAAACACTGGTCCATTCCTTGAGTTAGGAGCCTGTTTTATGCTTGAATGATTTATAGGTCAGTTAGGTTCCTCTGAAAATGGTCCAGTACCAGGACTGGATGGGAAATGAGGTGTGTTAAAGACTATTAGCACCTAAGCCTTATTTCATTATATGAGGGAGATAGCAGAAAATGTCCACAGAATATTTTTGAAAGATCTTTAGAAAGCTGGAAAACTGTTGATTAAGACCACTTTTAAAGATTACAACACAATGACGACTGGATCAGCAGATTTGAACAGTTTCTGTCACTCTGAATATGAGCAGCAGCTCTCAGCTGTTGGGCTGAGCTGTGAAAACTGAGTAGATTTCAGAAACCACAGCATGTGAAGCTTCTCAGAAAGAGGTGATGTGTTTGAAGTTCAGGAAACGTCACAGTATTTTTAGGTTATTGTCTTCCTGACTGCTCTCGGCAGCTACAACAAAACTAAACTGTCTTTCTGATTCACTGTCTTCACTTCTTTTCTCTTGTGAGCAGAAAACCATTTGTTCAGTGTGTAAACTTTTAGCTGTCGGCTCACACAAACCGGTGGGCAATGCATGAACTGTGACTCTGTTTTTACATGCAAACACCAAAAATATGACCAGAATTCAAGAAAACATGTTGTGAAAAGAAATTATTTATTTTTAAAAGGGCAACTTCCTTTAACCCTTTAAAGCATGAAACAGGAAAAGTCTATTTTTTATCTCAATTCTTTATTTATCCCTTTAACAACATGTAAAAATAATTAAAAAAAATATTTTTTTCCATTCACCATTCATGTGAAATGTCAAAAATATTCTAGTGAATTCTTGTATTATTTTTATTATTGTATCCACCAGTGGGCAGAACACAAGTACCAGATTGTATGCAACAGTTTTGAGCAATATTTTTACCACAAAGTGTTGCAAAAGGTCCCAGAAGCTGTATGTATCCAGTATGACACATAACGAAGGTGGTATAGATGATGGATGGATGGAGGAACGGCACTTTGTTGGTTTGATTGGTGTCAGACAGATTAAAGTTTGTTCACATGAATGTAAAGTCAATTGTTGAGTTCTGCAGGGATAATCCTTTAAACCACTTTTTTTCTTTTTTTTTTTTTTTACTTTATACACACTTTGATAAATAAATGTCAGGAAACCCTGCAGAAGTTTGTTTTTATGTAGGTGACACCCAGATAGTCGTCTATGAAGCAACAATAAATTAATAAGTCTGTTAAATTAGTGTTTTAAACTGTTGTACTATGAATAGAACCAAATTTCATGTTTAATATTTGAAGGTTTTTTTTTCAGGTCTGGAATTTCCTTTTTTTAAATTTACTGAAAGAAAAAACACCTTAAATAGACATCTGAATATCTGAACGCCTACAGGTTTTGGTTCTTTTGTAGTACCCCAGCTGCCACATTCAGATTTCTGACCTTAAGTCAGGGTGTTTACTGTATGTGCACAGAGCATAACCTGTGTCACTAACCTGAAACCAGGAACTCGCACAAGAAGACATGTTAATGAGCATATTTCTTTCTTTCTGTAACCCTGCTATTAAAGTTGATCATTTCTATGATAAAAGACGTGAATACTTTCTCACAAACCCTGAAATGAAAAAATTGTGAGCATCTTTGCAGCTTCAGATCAGATTTTTGCAGAAGTCGTCTTGTTGAAACTTTGGTGGAGCTGAGGGGGGCGAAGGGGAGACACCGATGACTCACAGGCTGACACATTAAGATTTTCCTAAATTAACAGCACGTTTTTCTCTGTCGCTGCAGATTTCTTCTTTTTTTCCGTTTTGATTGTAGTCTCAACGGGAAATTCCCCCTCAGATCTTCAGAAATCCTCCAGCTGCCATGTTTCCTTCAGTGTGTCATCTTCCTTAGTGGCTGAACCTTTTAGCTAAATGTTCTGTTTGATATTTTTCTGCATGTTTTCTTGTGTTTTCCATCTTCATCTGGGCCTGCTGACTGATAATAAACAGGATCATTTTAATGGCAGCAGTTTAGCTGATAAACCTGAGAGATAAGGTAACAGAGATCAGTATTCTGACTGATGGGATCTAAGCCACAAAAAACAGCTGTTATAAACTGGTGAACGCATTAGTTCCCCTTGAAAACATTAGAAAAATGCAGAGTGCCACGTTTCTTGGTGAGTAAACATTGCAATGATGCAAAATCTGAAAAAACAAGCTAAAGTAAATAGCTCCATTCACATCAGGCTGGAACCCAAAGTCATGCCATTAGCCTGGTGGTTTCTCTTTCTATGTTCAGTAAGTCACACTGTGCAACGTTCTGGCATTTAAAAATGTGTTTCTGGCCCATTTTGACGGCACAGTGATGCTTGCTATGTACATTCTCAGTCACACACACCAGCTGGATATTAACACACGGCCACTTTGAATGCACACCGTGGCTGATTCATCAAAGAAACACAAGAGGAGATTACTGGAGGAAGAGGAAGAATAGAGAGAACGGGACAGTGCATGATAAAAAAGAGACAACATCAGACTGATTTCTGCAGAGATCTTAGAGTACAGGTAGGATGCAAGACGGATGCAGAATTGTCCATCAACAGGGGGCAGATGGCTGAAAAAATCTGCTAAACTCCAGCAGTGAAGACAGCAGGGGGTATCACACATAGAGGAACTCTAGGACGTTGTTTCTTCCTTCAAGTACGACTCGTATGGGCGTTTCTACAACCACAATTTAAAAAGTGCTGGGATGCTGTGTGAAATAAAAACAGAACAAAATGATTTGTGAATCTCAGAAATCCATGTTGTTGCTTTCAGAACCGCTAGAGGCTGCATATTCTTTTAACTTAATCATATGTTGTTAAGCCTCAATTCAAACAAATCACCAGTGGGGTCATTTTTGGGAGGTAGACAGTCTTCAAAGAGACGCTGTCAAATAATCTTCATCCTCTCATTGTCTATGTCAGCTTAATCCAAATTCAGGGTTTCAAGGGGGCAGAGTTTATCCCAGTTACTGTCAGGTGAGAGGTGAACTGGACGGGTCTCTAACGCATCACAGGGCCAACAGACAGACAAACAGCTATTCACTCATTCCTAACACACCTGTTTTTGCACTGTGGGAGGAAACTAGACGAAATCGAGAGAACCCACACATGCACGGAGGAGAACATGGAAACTCCATGCAGAAAGAACTGGGGTTCAAACCAGGAACCTTTTGCAGTGAAGCAGTGCTAACCACCACACCGCCGTGGGTCCTGGGTAAAAATTTCAAGGCAAAAGTTATTTAACAGCATTTAAATTTAGTCAACAAATTTGGTTCTTTTATGAAACGAAACAGAAAACATTTTCCTCACTCATTAACAAAACCACAACAACAGAAAACCTTGAGTGTCATTAACACGGCTGGAAACACCACACTGCGCTGTGGTCGGTGGTCAGCTGACAGACAGCTTTTACTTTCCGCTCAGCGTGGGGAGCAGCTTCACGCTCAGAAAAACCCTGCTGCAGACGCACTGAGAGGAAGGTGGGTGATGTTCAGTGGGGGGATGCCATCACGGCGTCCCATGGGAGCTCAGCAGGATGGGTGGGGGAGTACAAGTTTCTGAAGGTTTTACTATGATAGAAAATCCTGTTCTAAGTCAGCCTAATTAAAACACCAAACAGCTGCTGATGTGGTTCATCATGTCTGCTTAAAATAAAGTTGTGCACATGATACATGATGGAGCTGTAAGACGTTTTGCCAAGCAGGTGCAAGAAAACTAAGAACTCTGATCAGGCACAATTAGAGATAAAACCTAAGTGGAGGTGCTTGTTGGTGTATGGGATCACCTGGCCTGATTTTATCTTTAACACAGGTGAAAACCTAATTTAGGAGATGAAGGAAAGGAGGTCAGATCAGAGGTGCAGTTATCAGTATTTTTAGATATTTTTAGTTCAGACAGGAATCCTAAATGCACCCATTTCAGAACTCTGTGCGCCACTCCCTGAAAAACCTTCATAGCCACAATGACTTGCATTTGATGTGAGGCTGAAAAAAGTCCTGTTTTCTCAGAACAAGTCCTACTCCTCACACTTTCAATTTCTTCTGAGGTTTCTCACAATCAAAATACTCTGCTGGGAATGTGAAACACAGCCATATTTATAAGAAATGAGCAATGGCTGCAGGCCATTTGTCAGTTGTTGGCCTGGACATGCATTACGGCAAGTATTTTGTGGGCCAGAAGTGGTACTAATATGGGAAGCCTTCCTTGTGGGCCACATGTGGTGGTCATGTGACTGAGAAAAACCGGGAGTTGAGGCCACATTTGGGCCAAACGTTTCTTTCTATCTTAGGAGGGACTTAAAAACAAATTATTTAATGTGGAAATAGTCTGACATGACAGAGAAATAATAATAAGCCATTTTTCTTTTATTCCTATATAAAAACAGAATATTAAACAAGAAAATAAGTTTATCTGCTCTGTTGGTGATATTTATCTGAGCAAAATATTTAAAAAATTAAAATGAACTTTTCCAACCAATCAACAAGATGGAAACATGTTTTATTCCTTTACTGGTGCAGATTTTTAAAATGTTGATTTTAGTGAAACTGCGCCCTTTAATGAGGTTAAATGTGTTAAAGACTTACAGTTAAGGTGGGATTCTTCCTGCCATTTACGCTTCAAACTGCAGCACAGTGTGAAAGACAAACACATGAAGTCAGTGAACCATACTGTGAGAATGCAGGTTAAATGATTACCAGTTTAGTTCCTGTGATCTGACTTCCTCTTCACAGAATCTGCTGTTTGACCTCTCAGTTTGGAGTATTCAAATAAAAGCAAACAGAAACAGATTTTCTGGGACAGTCTGCTGAAAGTCAGGGAATATCCACATTTATAGAGGCTGAGCAGAGATGAGGGGGAATTGCCGAGGTTTGTAAAATAAAAAAAGGAAAGGAAATAAATGCAACAATACAGATTACTATGTGCATGAAAATGGACTTGTCGACAAATTAAACCTTGCACTTCTACCAAGAGAATACTGTCTTTCAAGAAGTTTCTTTAACCAAAAGTGCATTATTTATGACTGAGACTTAAAACCTAATTAAACCAGACAAACAAAATAAATAACTTATCATTCTAATGTGGCTTTTCCCCCTCTGTACAATCACAAATCACAACCACAACGAAGGTGCATTGTTTCCAGCTGGAAAAGGTATGAAACAGGGGCGACTGACAGACCCAACACCAATTCATCCTGATGTCTGCAGACCACATCCACACCAGTTTAAGGCTACATCCACATGGAGATTAAAACAACTTAGCGTTTAAAAATGTTTCTGAAAGATTCAATAATTCATATAGTATATGTAGTATATACTCCGGACCTGAAAGTGGCGCTGTAACACTGACGAAGAAATCCACCAAAAACAGGGAAGAAGATATTGCGCGTTAAACAAGCTTACCAAGAAGAAGATGCTGGAGAATTTGCAGGAAAAGCTCAGTAGCTTCTGCAGCATGACTCAGCAATAATCCTTCATTGTTGGCGAGGTTTTAGCATACAGGTTAACTTAGAGGTGGTGCAGTGGCATCATATTGTGATATAGGTGAAAAATATTGGGATATGAAATATGGTTCATGTCGCCCAGCCCTTCTTGTAAACACAGTAACAAAACTGTGGCGTTTTCAGACTGATTTACTTTCAGAGCAGGTTTAAAAAACTTCTGTTAGTGGACTCCCAAGACGCTGATTCCACGTAGATGAAATGTCCAAGCAATAAAAAACTTTGAACATGGGGTGGCGTGGTTCAGCAAGGTAGAGCGGTCAACTTGTAACCTGAGGGTTGCCGGTTCGATCCCCGGCCAAGTCGAGTTCATGTCGGCAAGACACCGAACCCCTAATTGCTCCTGATGGGTCGTGGTTAGCGCCTAGCATGGCAGCTTCCGCCATCAGTGTGTGAATGTGTGTGTGAATGGGTGAATGTGATGTATCATGTAAAGCGCTTTGGGTATCATCCCAGGTACAGAAAAGTGCTACATAAATACGGACCATGTCTCTATGTGGGCATGACCTAAACACAACTTTTTGAAATGATTCCTATCCCAGAAGACCTTAGAAAACTCAACTTCATAATGGAAATGAAAAATTCTCTCTGATGTTTGGCACCAACAACAAACTGCAAAAACTCTCAGAGATTCTTCACAACCTGATTCTTGTCAACATCTCCTGCAAACCTGTGATGACCTGCTTTAGTTTTTATTAGAAGGGGGAGCACTCAAAATATGGAACAGGAAAGAATGGGACAAGGAAAACATAAGACAAGCATGAGCAGCAAAAAAGAAAGCAGAAGAACAAAATCTAAAAGTTAGCCATATCCAACAACTGCAAAACAGAGAGCCACGTCATGGATTGGGAAGAAACCAAAAACCGTCCTCTTGTGTTTATTTGCTGAATCAACCACTGTGCAGGTCTAAAAAGGTCACTGTGATGATGTCCAGTTGCTAGTGTGATGTGGTGCTGTAAAGCAAAACGTAGCTGTCACTAGATGCTCCAGGCTGGGAAAAAAGAAGTTCTGAAATATGGTTTCTCAGCCTCAGGACACTGCAGGGCATCAACAACTCCAGGAATGTACATAGTAAGTGTACCATCAAACGAGTCAGAAGCATGAAGTTTTAAGGTCAGGAAGTTATGGAGCATTAAGGTCAGGAAGTTATGGAGCATTACTTTAACACCTCAGTCAGGCTGATGCAAAGTCTCACAGAATCCTGAACCTTAAACCAACTCAGCATAAATGCTCCTGGTTCTATCAACACCACATGACTGACTGACGGTTATATTTAAATTGGCCTACTGAAGCAAAGATTTACTCCTAACAACCTCTATAAGCTAGAGCCATAAAAGGAGTTAATAATTAGAATAACGTACTTCAGTGTAAAACATTTGAACCCAGGTCATGAATCTGCAGCTGGCCTACAGTTTAACTGCAGAACCATGAATGAAGATAAAGAACTTTCAGGATATTCACAGGTTAACTTATTTTTACCCTACACACTGAATGTGGACATTTGGTTAACTGTGTGCCTTTTGTTTTGATTTAAATGATTAAAAGATTAAAAGAAAATCAACTCCATCTGTGCATGAGGAGTCCATCTAAGTTTACATTCTGTACTGTAAACAATGGCAGTTAAAATCATAGAAAATAATCATTATGTCACCAGATGGACTCAGAATGTCCTAATTGACCCTTTAATGCCTGAAGTGAGAAATAATTACCTTTTTTTAAGAATTCTTTATGAGGCCATTTAACAATTTTAACTCGTGCGGCATCTGCGTCACCGCCGTCGGTACCACGTGGCTCCGTGGAGGCCACCCCTGATACGTGGACGGTTACGCAGAAGTACTCCCTTATGATTGGTCAGTTAGGGATCACGAGTTTATGAATTTATGGATCTTTTTGCTGAATTTGTGTAGTAACAAACAACATCCAATGGATCAAGTTGATCATTTTTCATTTTCTTCCACAAGCTAATAAAGACACTGAACCATACTGGACGCCATTGTTGTTTTAAAATAGAAAATTCGTAACGGAACTGAAGTGAACCATGAAAAGTGCTCCGCATGCAGACGCCGCGCCAGTATAAATCCAGTTAAGAATTATTGTGCTGAAACATCCCCCCTAGCAGGGGGCAGAAAACAGGAATCAGGTTGTATGACATAGTTTTTTCTACCATGGAGTAATCCAGTATGTCTCAGAAACTAGACTAAATATGAAACATCAGGTGTTAAAGGCTTTAACGTAGGAAAACATACATCAGATTTAGTCACAAATTTCTGTAACAACGAAGAAAAATAACTGAGGTGCAGCTGAAAACAGACGTGAAGATGGTGGTGAGGGAACTACTGGATGGACAGCAAGGAAAAAAATTAAAGATGCAAGTAAAAAAAAATAAATACTGGAAGATAAAAGAACAAATAAATCATATGCTTATATTTTCGTTGTTTTATTGTATGTTGTGGTAAAATAGCTCTCCTGTTGGGCAGTGAAGATCTCTGTAGATCTATGTGCTGAAGCAACATATTTAACCCTGAATTAGGGGAGATGGACAGGCGGATCGGTGCGGCGTCTGCAGTGATGTGGACTCTGCATCGGTCTGTCGTGGTGAAGAAGGAGCTGAGCCAAAAGGTGAAGCTCTCGATTTACCGGTTGATCTACGTTCCTACCCTCACCTACGGTCACGAACTGTGGGTAGTGACCGAAAGAACTAGAGCGTGAATACAAGCGGCCGAAATGAGTTTCCTCCGCAGGGTTGCCGGGCTCTCCCTTAGAGACAGGGTGAGAAGCTCGGTGATCCAGGAGGGGCTCAGAGTAGAGTCGCTTCTCCTCCACATCGAATCAGAATCAGAATCAGAATCAGAATCAGAAATACTTTATTAATCACTTTGCAGGGAAATTCATGTTTTCAGTACAACCCGTCCAAGACTAGACAAAAACATAAACACATATCACATACAGGA
>JBAFTA010000009.1:30254801-30272241 GCA_036919975.1 Melanotaenia parkinsoni
GTCTCTGACTGGAATGTTTGGGTTCTAAGGGTCTCTGACTGGAATGTTTGGGCTCTAAGGGTCTCTGACTGGAATGTTTGGGCTCTAAGGGTCTCTGACTGGAATGTTTGGGCTCTAAGGGTCTCTGACTGGAATGTGTGGGTTCTAAGGGTCTCTGACTGGAATGTGTGGGTTCTACGGGTCTCTGACTGGAATGTTTGGGTTCTAAGGGTCTCTTGACTGGAATGTGTGGGTTCTACGGGTCTCTTGACTGGAATGTGTGGGTTCTGCAGGTCTCTCTACTGATCCGCAGAGAACTGTTCGAGCGGGCCAAAGACTTTAACATCATCTTGGACGACGTGGCCATCACCGAGCTGAGCTTCAGTCGAGAGTACACAGCCGCCGTGGAGGCCAAACAAGTCGGTGAGTGGACGTCTGGGTCAAATACTCTGATTAAAGTTCTGTAATTTAGATGTTTCCATGCAAGATGTTTTATAAATTGATGTTGGAATAATTTTAAATGATGTGACTTCAAGCTGAACCTCTGACGTCCTGATGATGATGATGGGATGTGAACAGAAAATAGGTTGTAAATGAGCTGTGGTGTTGTTCCTCTGCAGCCCAGCAGGAGGCGCAGCGAGCTCAGTTCTACGTAGAAAAGGCCAAACAGGAGCAGAGACAGAAGATCATCCAGGCTGAAGGAGAAGCTCAGGCTGCCAAGATGGTGAGTTGAAGAGTTTCTGAAACCTCAACATCTACATCACAGTGGGATTAAATACTCACCGTCCACTTCATCGGCTCCACCTTTCCACCTTCCTGATAACACAGTTTCTGATCAGCCAATCACATGGCAGCATGTAGACTTGTAGACATGGTATAGACGACTTGCTGAAGTTCAAACTGAGCATCAGAATAAGGAAGAAAAGGGATTTAAGTATCTTTGAACGTGGCATGGTTGTTGGTCTGAGTGTTTACTGAGATTTCCACACACAACTCTGCCTGCTTCCTGTCAGCCTCAGGTTCTCTGTGAATAACTAACCCCCTTACTGTGTGACAGCTGGGCGAGGCCGTGACCAAGAACCCAGGTTACCTGAAACTCAGGAAGATCCGGGCGGCGCAGAACATCGCCAAGACGGTAAGAAGGAAGCTGCTGAAGGTTTAGAGTCCAGTCCTGCAGTAGACCCCCCCCCAACAGAGGGGTACAGTTTCTTAATGATTCCAGGCAAGAATGGGGTCTGTTAGAGTATAGATCTTAATTTAAATTGTATTTATTAGTGCTGTTAAATGATAAAAAAAAAGATTAATTACAGCTTTCAAATTAATCACGATTAATCAGCATTGCCGACTATGCCTGAAATTGACCCGTTTTCACTGCATTATATCAACAGAACGAGCCGATGCTACAAATATTTACTGTTAACTGTTTACTGGGTAAACGTCAGATGTCCAAGGGTCAGTAAATGCAGCATGTAATGTTCTTCTATATGTAGTTTTAAATCATCTCTACCATGTTCTAGATCATAATTTACCAACCGTCTCCATGGTGATAATTTCTGTCCTAAAAGCAGCAGATGTGAGAAGGTCCTGCCAACAACAACACCTTAATGTAAATATGTGCCGGTGTGGACCAGGAACCGCTAGGTTCCTCCTCCTCAGCTGATCGATAAACACACGCAACAAGACAGAAAAGCCGATCAGCTGATCACAGACAGTCGTCATGACTCCTGGAACAAGATGAGGAGGAAGCAGCTGCTGCACAAACAGAGACAAGCTGCAACCACACCATTATACTCATCATTTATATGAATGATCAGATCATCTATGTGGATTAATTTCTAATAAACCAGCTTATTCCTGGCGTTATGAAACGATAGACGGACGTCCAGATATACAGAATTAATTTATTCATTTAATACACATGTTTTATGAGGAATGAAAAAATATGAAACAATCAAATATGAGGAACTTTATAACAAGAACAGTAGAATATTCCAACAACATGGATCTGACATCACAACTTTATTTATAATCTGCTTTTAAAACAGCAACAAAGTTCTGTTCACAGTAAAAGAGCCAAAATAGTCTAAAAGAAATAAAAGGCCAAACTAAAAGCACTAATGTCACGTTGAGTTCATCTACCAGAGCATGTCTGAAATGACATGCCGTCATTTAAACAAGGTAAATAAGATCAGACCGTTTAGTTTTTCAGTTCCATGAGCGTGGGCGAAGAAATGATCACATCTGATCTGTGAGATACCAAAAAGGTGAATCCACTGCTTTTTGGGGACCCAGACCACATTAGACCAGGTCCTGCTGTAAAAACTACCACTTAGGATGTTCAAATCCGGACTGAATTATTCTACAGAGCATGAAGATTCATCAACACCATTCAGTTTATAGTTTTAAACCTTTATTCTATTCATGAAAATGCAACAAGAGGTAGTTTTAGAGCAGGTCCTGCTGATCTTTTTGTTTTGTTTAACACTCTTGAGCTTAGTTGGAAGATAGAAAATAAATAGACATCAGTGAAACGTCTGAAACGGGAATCAGACATCTTTCCCAATCAGGAACGATTGATCAGGGATCAGCTTTCAGGATTCCATCTCGTCTCAGACGAACTGGGTCATGATCCTGACGGATCTTCTCTGTAGTCGGAATCAGGAGGAAACCAGGACAGAAAATTCTTAAGACTACCAATCAGAGTTCCTGCTGCACCATCAGAACCAGTAGAACAATCAGAACCATCATTTTACCAGCTACTCGGGTTTTCTGAAGCCCGCTAGGTTCTGATGGACAGACAAAGAGATGGAGGTCCAGGGTTCCAGGCTGGGTTCTGATGGACGGACTAAGAGATGGAGGTCCAGGGTTCCAGGCTGGGTTCTGATGGACGGACAAAGAGATGGAGGTCCAGCGTTCCAGGCTGGGTTCTGATGGACGGACAAAGAGATGGAGGTCCAGGGTTCCAGGCTGGGTTCTGATGGACGGACAAAGAGATGGAGGTCCAGGGTTCCAGGCTGGGTTCTGATGGACGAATAAAGAGATAGAGGTCCAGGGTTCCAGGCTGGGTTCTGATGGACGAATAACGAGATGGAGGTCCAGGGTTCCAGGCTGGGTTCTGATGGACGGACGAAAAGATGGAGGTCCAGGGTTCCAGGCTGGGTTCTGATGGACGGACGAAGAGATGGAGGTCCAGGGTTCCAGGCTGGGTTCTGATGGACGGACGAAGAGATGGAGGTCCAGGGTTCCAGGCTGGGTTCTGATGGACGGATGAAGAGATGGAGGTCCAGGGTTCCAGGCTTGGTTCTGATGGACGGACGAAGAGATAGAGGTCCAGGGTTCCAGGCTGGGTTCTGATGGACGGACGAAGAGATAGAGGTCCAGGGTTCCAGGCTGGGTTCTGATGGACGAATAAAGAGATGGAGGTGCAGGGTTCCAGGCTGGGTTCTGATGGACGGATGAAGAGATGGAGGTCCAGGGTTCCAGGCTGGGTTCTGATGGACGAATAAAGAGATGGAGGTCCAGGGTTCCAGGCTGGGTTCTGATTAGAATAAACTGAAGGAAGGAAATCAGCTCTGAATCAGAAGTGAATCACAGTAAAGTGTTTTTTTATTTTTAATTAAAAAACAGTCTGCGCTGTCTGGTGATGATGATGACGATGGTGATGATGGTGGTGATGATGATGATGACTATGTCCACAAGATGGCGCCAGGAGAACATGCATGAGGCTTAGATCATCAGAGAAAAGAGCTTCATGTTTCTTCTGATCTTTGACCTCCTGGAAGGGTTGAGATGAAACCTCCAAACAGAAGAAGAAGAAACAGTTTGATTCACACAGAAGAAGAAGTTCAGACAGGAAGTACCGATAATGATCCCTGACCTATCAGAACTTCATTAATCTGCAGAGTCAGTAACCTGATCGGTTCCAGGTTATTGATCAGTAACCTGATCCGTGTGCTCTGGTTTTATTTATTTCATAATAAACTTGTTTTATTTGTTTTTATATTTTCGGTGTAAATCAGCAGGGAAATGTTTACAAGTTTAATTGGTCCAGAGATCAATCGGTTTCCTGTTTGTGAATCCAGCCAATCAGGAGTTGATGGGAGGTTCCTGGGACAAACATGGAGGATCAGCCTGGTAGAATAAACTGCTGTTGTCAGGGCTGTCAGCAGTTTGCTGATGCTGAGATAAGAACTTCTCAGAGATGTGGAGTGAACCGCTCCCTGGCCTCGGCCTCACGTCATCGGGACAGCCCGTTCTGGTGGCGTCATGCTTCCTGCGTGGACGGCGAGCGGGCCTCAGTAGCTCGCGCTCAGCTGTGAATCAGCTCAGTGTTGGACCGGGACAATGTTCTCTTTGTGCTCTGCAGCAGCAGCTTAGAGAGGCCTCAGATTCCACCTGCACTTCCTCAGCTCACTGTGTTTGTGTTTGACCTGCAGGTGGCGCAGTCCCAGAACAAAGTGTACCTGAACGCCGACAGCCTGGTGCTCAACCTGCAGGACAAAGACAGCTTCAAGTGAGTCCACGCATAGCCCCACGCCACAGCAGGAAGTAGACCAAGCTTCCTGTGTTTTACTGAACACAGTTGTCTGAACAAGAGCTGAGAATCTTCAGAAAGGTGGGCTTGGTTTAACATTTCCTACCTCAGTCTGGCTAATCTGGAGAGTTTGTCAGGAAGATGAAAGTCCAGGAAGATGAGCCGCAGCAAGAAAGATTTCATCTCTGAACCAGTTTATTTCCTGATATCTGGAACTATCGGCTGCTTTAGACCATTTCCTGATAAAGATCCAAAGATACATGTAGACATCCGATTAGATTATTACAGTAATCTGATTACTCAGTCTTCATGAAGATCAGCATTGAAAACCTTCAGGCCCTCGTGTAGAGCTGATCTAAACTATTGGATGAGCAAAATTAGCTCAGACGAGATAAAAGCTCGTTTAATTTCTGTGGTTTTTTGTAGCGTTGGTCATGTTTTTGGTAGTTTTTTTTTTTTTCACATGTTTTAGCTTTTTTTTTCCCCCTTCAAACCCGGATTTTACCCATGATGCCACAATAAGAATGAGAGGTTCTCGGTCTGAATGCTAAGCTAAACTATGCTAAGCTAAACTATGCTAAGCTAAACTATGCTAAGCTAAACTATGCTAAGCCCATCCTGAACTTGGTGGGATCATTGATGCAGAAACACAGCGGGTAAACTGTCATTTCTGTTTTTCTTTCAGTTTGTCGTTGTTGAAGTAGGAAGTCTCTCCACCGGCCTGTCTTTCCTTCAGTTCTGCTTCTGCATCAGGAATCCTGCCCACCGACTCCACAGCAGGTTTCTGTCCACCACTTCCAACGCTGGCCTCCACTATCTGAAAACCTGTTTTCCACTGAAGACGAACTTCCCTTTGATTTTTAGTTTACGTTAAAAACTTCCTCTTCAGATGTGGAACTGGTTGCATGAAACCAGGAACACGGAGCGGTGGATTCACCGTGCAGCAGCATCACAGACGGGCCGGTTCTAGACCGGTGTAGATGTTAAAACGTTAAGTCGGCCCCCAGCTGGAGTCGCACTGGGACCAGAAATGGACCAACATGGCGGAGCTCCTCGTTATGCCAGCGTGTCGGGCTGAGGTCATGAACCAGGTCAGCTGCAGCGTTTCACCGAGTAAAGCCTCAAACGTCGAGTCACAGCCGGCCGCTCAGTGTGTGTCGACGTACAGCACACACACATTTCTGGTGGAAATGAAGCGTTTCTTTGGTTGTTCTGTGTGTTCATGTCAACATTGAAGAACTGATTGAATTAATAAATACATTTCTGGGCTTTTTTCTGTCAGCGTCAGATGGATGTTTTAATTTACTTATTAAATTAAATTAATTTTAAATTTGATAAATTCGACGTGGATCTAAAAATCTGATCACGATTCCTTCAAATGTTTTAGTACAAACTGAAGCTCATTGAGTGCAGATGTTTGTTTTCAGACAAGTTGAACCAGCTGATATTTTATTTGATATATAAATATATAATCAAGTTTGATTTATATAGCACTTTTCAGACCAAAGAGCAGCACAAAGTGCTTTACATTATAACCATTTCATATCAGATTAATGTCTGACACCAGTCACGCCTGCAGGACATGACAAAAATATATTTTACTCAGTCTCCCTTCAGCTTCACGTTATACATCACAGGAAAGTTGAGACTAATGAGATGAGAATGATATTATGGTGTACCCTTCCAGGCTACCCGAGTTTTAATTCCCCTTTAATTCAGAATAAAGGCCTTGTTAAGATGACCTTGTAAACTATTCCAAATTAAACTTAAATCCGAACTATGTGGCTGGTTCATTCAGATTTTAAATCCGGATTAAATAATTCCTCGTTCTGAGCATGCTCATTCGCTTGTCCTGTTGCCACGACGATACTGAACTCGGCCTTCCTTCTCCTCAGCTGACCAAAGTGAGGCAGGATGCTGGTGTCGAGCTGCTGCTTCAAAACTAGAATCACCATCAGAGCGAAAATGGTTCTTAATGTTTGTTCTTCCATGTTGTAAAGAAAACAAAAAAATCAGGAACTGGAGTTTGTTTTCTTCTGGTTGACGTAAATACGTCACTTCTGCCTCCTGTCCAGTCAGAACCCATTCCACCCTCAGATCTAAAAACCTTTTCAAGTAAACCTGAAGAAACACTTTAATTCCACAGTATTTAATTCTGAATTAAAAAACACTAACCGTGGCCAGTCACACCCATAGATTCAGTAAACACCGAAGCCAAACTGGACTCCTGTTACAGCAGCAAGGGTTCAGAAAAAGTCGTCCAGTAGTTCGTCCACAAGTCTTTAAGCCATACAAACCAGTTATTGGGGAAAATTGAAGGATTTTAAGGGTTAAATATAAGACGTCACATACAAAGTATATAACCTAACCAAACTAAAAACACGTCTTATCTCACACTCAAACAAATGGTTTCAGATCAAACATCTGTGGGAAAAAATAAAAATATTTCAGCCTTGTCAACATTTTTACAGCGAGACAAACGCCCCGGTTTCTCTCCTCGGGTTTTATGAGTTTACTTCTTTTAGTGAAAGCCTTCCCTTTTACTGAGGAGGGAGGAAACCTAGAAATCAGCTGGTGGGTCACAGCTGATCACGCGCTGCCTAGTAGACGATTTATCTGAAGAATTTATTCTAAGAAAGTAAATGGGAGAAGCTGTTTGTTGGGGGAGAAAGTCACTGATCAGAATAAGCATCTGGTTGATCTGCATAGAAACGGTTATTTGGGTTAAAACCACAGCAAACTTTAAAATGAAGCTGAATGTTGAACCAGGTCAACATCTGGCCCCTAGCTTCAAACCAAAGCTGAGGATGAGAACAAATGTTGAAGTCAAACATTAAAGGATCATTAAAGTCAATAACATGCACAGCAGGTTCTGGATCAAAAATCCAGTTTATGCTGGACATGTAAAAGCAGGCGTGGGAGGCTGACCCACCTGTCCTGTGTGATGGCCACCTCTAGCCCATGTATTTAAAACATAAGAAGGTGTGAACTTAACACCTTTTGGATCCCCTGAAATTGAATTTTTAGCAGGTAAGAGGCAGGGTACACCCTGGACAGGACAAACAACCGTTCACACACACACTCCCACCTATGGAGAATTTAGAGTGACTAGTTAACCATGCATGTCTTTGGATGGTGGGAGGAAGCTGTGTACGCACACTCCATTTTCCCCCCGGTTTGAACCCCCCCCAGCTGAAGCTCGAGCCAGCGACCTTCTTGCTGTGAGGCTGCGGTGCTAACCACCACACCACCCACAGCCATGGAGCAGAGGAAACATCTAAAGTCTTGTTTCAACAAACCCCAAATCTTTCCCTTTACAGATTCGAAAACAGTTTACACAGCAGCAGACTAAAACCACGACTAGGACTAGGAACCATGCATGCCAGGCCTGTAGGGGGCGGTGAAACTTAGCAGTGACCCATGTGCACGACATCCTCATCAGAGCTGAAGACATGACAACCACTTGTATAGAGGTGTGTTGTAGTGATGTGCAGATCGGTATTTTTCCGACCTGCGGGTCTCACATCTATAAAATCTTACCCACCCCGCACAGCCTAACCAGTTTTCACCACCCGCCCTGCCGCTATTAAAAACACGTCATATGCAGCTGAAGACTGACTTTATTTGGTCTGAAAAATGAGCTCGAGAATGGAGTGGAACTGGCACTTGGCAACACCAAATGATGGAAGATTGCAGGTGTCAAACATCGCACCGGCTTATTTAATGACCTGAATTTAAGTGAAAATTTCCTGACTTGTCCCGCGGGTCACAGGTCCGTCCATGCATCTCTAATGTGTTGGTTATCTAGTGCATTTGACCTCTGCGTCTTTCCTGACGGCATACAACGGAACACGGCCTTCTACCGTCTTGTTGTTCGCAGGTGTAAACAGGACCTCGGGGACAACGGCAAGACAGCCTGACAGATGTTATCGTTGCCAAAAGATTCCAGTTCGCGTTCCCACGGACAGGACTCGCCCTGCATCTCAAGAACTTTTCGCTGTGGTACCCATTCTCAAACCTTTGTGGTTTTGTCCACCCAAAACTGTTACCGTAGATACGAGAGACAAAACGTCAACAAACCTTTTGCGATTTACTCTCTCTCAGCATCGTTGTATAAACCCATCCACCACCTGCCTAGACCTGCAGGGGGCGCCGGACCGAAAAGGCTGTTCAGAGAACGTCTGCTGTCAGGGCGGATCAGGAATCAAACCAGATTACGTCGTGAACACAAGATGTTTAATTAAGAACCACAAACAACGATAACACAACCAAATCCTGAGGAAAAAGAGGCGGAGCTTTTTAAATAAAACTGATTTTTAATAAATATGAAAATAATCTGACTAAAGAAAATGTGAAGATTAAGAATAATTTTTTCATCGTCTTTTTTTTTCTATTTGCTTTGTATGAAAATGGTAAAATACTGCATCTGATTTATCTCCAGTCACACATAACCAGTTAGACATAAACCAAATTTACATCATGAAGTAAATAAAGTCAGCCGTGGCGACACCAGCGGGGGTGCTGTAGGCTGCACTGTGAGTGGTTGTAGTTCAGTAGAGGAAGTAGTTCTAAAGGCCCATTTATGCTCTACACCAGTGGTTCCAACCCTGTTTTCCTTGGGGACCCCCCTTCATGGAAATACTAAAAAGCCATGGACCCCCTGTCTCATGAAGCCTCATGGACCTCATGAAGGTCCTGCTGGTTTCCATGGAGATGAAGGAGGTTTGATGTGAAGAATTCACTCGTCCTATCATCGACTATCTTAGGCTTCACTTCTTTCTGGGTCCTCATGGTGTTTCTAAGGTGAATGTGGGGGCTATCCCTGGATCCTCCTGACTCTGACCATTGATAGAGGTGTAAATCATCATCATCGGCCGATGGCTTCCAGAGATATTTACCTGCGTAACACCTCTATTAAAATACCTGGAAACCTGCTCAGGTTCACATTTTACCTTTTTTTTTACCTTCTTAGTAGCACAGTTCTTCCCATAGACTGTATATAAAAGATGGACGGAGCCTCCGTAACGTCATCCGTAGGTTTCTGAAGAGCTGATTAAAGCTCAGTTCCCACCGTCGCCATCTTGGCAGCATCACGTGTGCCGTCATTCACGGAAAATCCAAAAAGAGGTCGAGCTAAGAGGGATGATTGACACCCATCAAACGCTGAGCTGCCTGTAGCTTTTGAGCTAACTGAGGTAACCCGGAGCTAATGGTAGCTAACGATAGCTAACCAGCTAACGGAGGTAGGCGGGCTAAAGCTAAGGTGCACTGGTAGCCGGCTAAAAACCGTGGTTGTGCTGCACTCTCCCTTCTTGCCGCTGATATTGGATACCTGCCAATCAAAAGGACACGCCCCTAATTATGCTGAATTTCAAGATTAAATCCTAAAATGGATTTTTGTACCAGGCTTGTACAGGCATTTCTGCTGTGAAGTTGGTCTTGTTAACATGGGATTCTGCTGGGATTTGCTCTGTTTTGGAGCCCCTAGTGGATGAGGGGGGAACTGCAATTTTTTGCACTTTCGCATAGACTTCGCATTTCACCGCCGGAGGTTGCCGCTTGGTTCCTCCTCAAATATTAGTTCCTAGGATTACTGTACTCGTACCTAAGATTACTTTACTCATTCCTATGATTACTTTACCCATGGGATTACTGTACTCATTCCTAGATTAACCTGGCTGCTATTTTCTGGTTTCCCTGAAAGTAATATGATATTCTTTTAAGAGGAGATAACATGTACATTTTCTACTGTACTGCAGGTGAATTTACTCTGACCGTATTGCGTCATGTCGTCTGTAGTAATCTCTCACGTCTCAGCTTTCTGTAGAGACCAGGATTAAACACACAGCCCTTGTTGCTGTGAAGATATACTTCATTTATTTCTGGGATTTCATTTCAGACAGGAGGCAGAAAAAATAGGTCTCGTCTAGAAGGAGTTAAAACCATTTAAAACAGCCGGCTGACGTCCGTTGCTTACCTGAGGTACACACACCTGTGTTGTTCCTGCTGAACTTGTGAAACCACACAATCATCGGATTAAAGGAGGATTTATTTAACAGGCCTGTCAGACGGCTCTTTGTGGAGGGGAATGTCACGAGAACAGAAGGCTGAGAGCAGGAAGATGAATTTTCAGAAGAGCTGCGAGAGCGGCAGCTGCTGCTTATTGTGATGGAGACCGCTGAGCTCAACAGTCTCCAAGAGACCATCTGCACCACAGGGGGACGTCCAGGAGGACTCGGGCTCATGCAAATGTCCCCTGATCGTGTCCAGAGCACGTACAGAGAACCAGATTCAGTCTCTTCTGTCTTTTCTGAAAATTCATAGCCCTTCACCTAATTTCATCATTGCATCCCCCCCTAGAGACCCCATTCCTCCTCTTCCACCTCCCCTTCCTCCTCTGAAGGGCTGTAAGAACAAAACCAGAGCAGAAAAGAGGAGATAAGATGGCTGCCGAGGTATTTATAGCACAGAGGCTGCAGATCAGGCCGAGCTGCTGCACTGCAACCAAAATCTGCAAACAGCCAGGAGGGGGGAGGGACGGGGAGGAGGTGCTGGACTCCATTGTGTGAGTGACACAAATCTGCCGTCCCTCCATGTTGAGACGCTTCTCTTCTTCTACATAAGAAAGAGGAAGGAGGCGGGGAAGGGAGGAGGTGCAGATTTAAAACTCAGAGGGCTTTTTTTTTTTTAAAACTCGGGGAGAGGGGAGGAGGTGATGCTGCAGGGGAGGAAGGGTGGGGAGGGAGTATTCATGGAGGGTTTTAAAAAGGGAAGAGGAGGAAGAGGGGGGCTGGGAGATGAAGGCAGCATCTGATTGGCTGCCACTCCCTGCCTCTTCACATTGGGCCAATCAGAGAGCTCTGCATGGTTTGAAAGATGGCAGAAAGAAAAGCAGCACGGGGGGGTGTGGAGGAAAAAAGCGGAGTCAGAGATGATGAATGTGCTGCTGGAGTCGATGTGCAGCCGCTGCAGTTTGTTCAAACACTTTTTACTTTTCACTCAGGAAGCCGTCCACGCCGCAGGCTGCTGGCTCGTGCACTTCCGCCATATGGCCGAGTCCTTTCACATGACTTGTCCACGGAGACTTTTACTACACAGGAAGGCCTGAAGACGGTTCATGTAACTGGTTTTTCCGCCTACAGTCAGTATTCTCATCACAGGAAGGAGGGTGGCATGCATCCCACTCCCCACAATCACCTCATCCATTAATGGTTTTATCAGTGACGTGTGACTCTTTATTAACCTCTAGTGGCAACTCAGGGGAACTGCAGTTTCTCCGTCTCCAACCTCTTTATTATCATAACGTTAAATGTTAAAGAATAAACTTCCCGCCTTTGTCATCTGTACTAAAACATTTAACTTCTTCTTTTACATGACAGAAGCAGAAACAGCTCGATGATCAGAAAATGTCCCGAGGCTTCTCAGCAGTGTGTTATCTAGTTTGTCCTTCCCTGTCCTTGAGTCTTGTCCCGTGTTGCATCTCAGAGATGGTGCTGGTTTCCAATGACCTGATTTTTGCGCCAGATCATCTGAATCTTCCGCAGATTTCTGCGTGATCTGCAGTCCTTGATGGCAAATTCGCTATTAAGAAGCAGGAGAGGAGGGAGGGATGGATGGAGAGGGGGGAGGAGGGGGAGAGAGATCCCACACACATGCAAACGCATGCTCACGACTCCACCTCCTCCTGCCTCCACCCTCCCGTCCCGTTTCCACGGTGCACAAACAAGGACGGATTACCGTTCATCTGCTTCGTCGCCATGGAAACACTGACCTCACAGTGTGGTGACCGGCAATCTGGGCTGGTCGCCATGGCGATGCGCTGGTGCCGTGGAGGGAGCAGGGTCTGCATGGGCCCGCAGCTCTGCAGTGTCGTCAGAAAGACGGTTTTATTCCGACCAGTATGACCAGCAGAGGGCGCTGGAGAGGAGCCCGAGCAGACTGGATCCAGTCTGCCTGAAACCTGCTCCAAAAATCTAGTTTATTTTATTATGAGACAAAGTGTGGCAGATTGTAAGAGTAAAGAGTAAAAACATGGAATAAAATAATCCCTACTAAACAATAAGCAACAATAAAATACTAAAAGTATAATAATGGGTTAAATACAGCTAAAAGACAAGGAGAACTAACATGTCTTCAGCAATGATTAAAAACTGTTAATAGAAGTGGAGATGCTGCTAAAGACAGAAGATCTGAGAGGTGTGGGGTCTGGACGGAGGAAATCTGAAATGTACTCAGATGTTAACCCATTTAAAGCTTTAAAATGTATAAAATACCTCATAGAGCCAAATAATCCTCTCATTATTAATTCATTACAGCTCTGGAGTAACTTCTTAAAACAATTTAATTACAACAAGACATCTAAAATCCTGAAATGGCTTGCATGCAACCTGGATAAATATCTAACAGACCATCATAGATTTACTATATAAGTCTTACAGTATACTATTCACTGTAAATCACTGAGTTTCCACGAACTGAAGGACAGAACCAGGACCACTTCAGATACCTGAAAGTTAGAGCCAGTGTTTGTTAAAAAGAAAAAAAAGATATTAATCTGGATGTATTTGTAGAAGCTGATAAAGGTGCAAAAAGAGCATTTAAGGATTAAGATGGGAAGCAGAGGTTCCAGTAACACGGGAGAACTGGTCAAAAACCAGCTTTAGAAACAGCTGAAACAAAGTGCTGTAACGTCTAAAACACAAGACATGAAAGAAATATTAAAATAATAAAATGCAGCTTAAACAGAAGTAAAAGACAAAGTTCTACAACAAAAACCATAAAATAGTAAATAAAATAAAAAAAAGTAAATTTATGGCTCATGCTGGGAAGCAAGAGGTTTAAGTTAAACAACTTTACATACTGATCTGATATTTGAGACCAAAAGAAGCTTTTTTTTTAAAGGTTAGTACAGTTTAATGGTCACATGATAGATGTGGCGTCGTAATGACTGATGGCCTTCTCACAGCTGAACAACCTTCACTATCTGAGCAGATCCAGTTTACTTCTGTAAATGTAGGTTCTCCAGCTGCTGACTGGTCGTCCTCGCTGCTGCTGCAACGATGCGAGCAGCTGCTGCACGACCACGGAGCGGCAGACATCACCGTGAGCTGCAGGGATGTGGTGCTGATGGTGTTTGCTGAGCGTGAAGGAAAGTCAGTTTCCCAGAGGCCTCTGCTGTCTCCACCAACTGGTTTCTGGTTTTACCTCCTCCACCATCCACAGAGGACAGTGACTCATTATTTCCACTCATTTGTGTTCAGTGTGCAAAGAAAATATTGAACTTTTCTCTATCCTCTGAAATTATTCAGGGAAGCTTCTTTCAGTGAGATTTTACATCTTTGGATGTTTTTAAGCTCTTTGTTTGTGTAAATTGTAAAACAGCAAACATACCACAGCAGCGGTCCAGAGTTCTAAAGAAAACACTCTAAACCAGGGATCCTCAAACCTGGTCCTGCAGGTTTTAGAGCTTTGTCTGCTGTAACACACCCGACCATCAATGGGCAGTTAGCAGACTTGTGCAGAGCTTGACATCAAGCTGAGTCTATGTTACAGCAGGGAGACTTCTAAAACCTGCAGGACACCGGGCCTCGAGGACCAGGATTGAGGATCCCTTCTCTAAACGATGTGTAACACCTGACTCACCTGATCCAGTCTTTCCTTCTTGACATTGTGTTAACACACCTAAATGCTGCATGATGCTTAATCTTTAGTTTGAAGAGTACAAAGGTGTAAAATCTGCTATTTTTAGCCCAGTAAGTGTCTAATGAGAGACCTGGTGGGGATGAAATGTTCCAGCGTCGTTAAACCTCCCGCTGTGGCGTCTTCATCAGGACTCGGCCCGTCAGTCCTGGTCTGTCCTTCTGTCTGAGGGTTAACTGTCAGAGCTCTGCTGGTAATTTGCAGATTGATCCAGCTAATTAACCTGCTTCTCTTTCCTGTCTCCTGTCGCCATGGAGATCCACAGGGACAGCCAGGAGCTGGTGTCCCAGTTCAGGGACTGCAGCCTCCGTCACACCCACCAGTTCTCTTTTTGTTTAGCAGCTCTTGAATTATGTGTGTTTGACGCGTAGAGGTGCCTTACGCTTGTTTTTACCCACGCAGCCTCCCGTCTGTCTCGTCTTTAACTCAAACGCAGCGTTTTCTTGTCAGACTAACGACGGCAGCCTCAAGCCTTTACTGCTGCTTTCATACTTTATCTTTGTGCTTCTGACTCAGTCTGATCTTCAGCTAAAACATGCCTGAAACTGTGGTTCTAGCACTCTAATGACCAAGTTCTGTAAAGTAGCTCATCCTTGATACGCTTAACGGGCCTCTCGTCAGAAAGGTTTCAGTTTTTATTCGGTCTGTGCTTTGTTGTAAGGATTTCGTCAGCTGTGAAAGCTTTCCAGTCCTGACTGGAGTTTTATGATGTTTATCACAATATAAAACTCATGTTTTATACTGAACGTAAAGATGGATGTGGCCACGGGGTCTGAAAAGTGAGGCCACTGTGGAGATTACTTAAGATGTAATACCAATGATGGCTACAAGGGAAAACATTATAATGTAATTATAATTTAATTAACTAAATTCACTCTTTCTGATCAGAGTGCTGCTAGCTAATTAAGAAATAATAATATTCAATAAATTCGTCCATAGAGAGTTAATTTTGTCCAATCACTAGTCCTTCCACCAGCTAAAGACAAACTACCTCAGGATTTCTCCTCAATATGGCTTCATTTAAAAACATCCACCAACAATGGCTAATAAAGATTCTGACTGGCAGAAAAGTAACTACACAACAATCTGACATAAAGTCAGAAACCGTGATTAAACTCGACCATAAATCAGAACAAATACAGCATAAAGAGACAAACAACTATGAACCTTTCACATCAGCTGAAATGACAACTTTCCACTTCTCTCATTTCCACATTAACCACGCCCACTTCAGGTTTTTGACCTATGACATAGTAGTTGTCGAACGCCACACAAGAACAGTGTTTGGCTCGGATGATGATGTTATTCTCTTCCTGGGGAGACAGCATGTCTCTCTGTGATGGCCAGTCACTCATGGTCCACATCTCACCACCAGAATATTTCTAATAAGTTTTATTTGCAGCCATAAGTCTAAACGCCACACATTCCAGGTAAGGTCAGATCTGGTTTGTGTTAATATCTGTTTTTTTTTCTGAGTTACCTGGGGTTCAGTTTCTCCTTCCTGGACCAGGAAAGGCCTGGCCAAGCGCTGAGGACTCTGATAAGCTGCTTCCAGCTTCATTGGACCTCACCACGTGGTTCAGTGTCATGTTTTGGTGCTTGGGGATTTATTTTAAGGTTTTGGTTGGTGTAAAATGTAGTGGCCATTTTTATTTCCCCCTGTTGTGTTTACTCTTGGTTTAGCTAAACTGGAATTTAAGTTCCCCAGTTCGATCGTTCCGTTTGTTTGTTATGTTCATTCGTTTCTTTGCTTGCTTAAGTTCTTTGTTCTGGTTTTGAGTCTAGTTATATTTAGTTGGTCTCTTTTATCAGTTTGTTTAGTTGAACTTTTGATTTGGTAAAGTTTCAATTCTTGGTATAAATAAAAACACCCAGATTTTGAATAAAAACCTTCTGTGTCCTGCTGCCTTACGGCTCGGTCCCTGACACTCTCTGTTCTTACTGAGTTGATGCCATAACGAGTTATTAAACCGGATGTAAAAACCAGAGTACAACGTTTCCCTCTGAAACACCACGACCGGATCTGGACTCAACCCGAGCTTTCAGACCGAAACCAGTTTCCTCTCCGATCAACCCAGAGGTGTTTAAATGAACATTTAGCTCTGGTTAAAAACGTGGAGTCAGTTTACATGCCTCCACATTAATGAGGACGTTGTTGTCGTTAGAAGAGAGGTGTGTTTTGACCTCTGAAAATAAAGAAAGATCAACAATGGCTTCCTCTTTGTCAGTTATATTCTGCTTTTTAAATGTTTTGTGTTTTTACCGTATGGTGATGTAATAGGTCTCAGAAACTGAACGAATCAGATATTATACATTAGACACTGAGGGGGTTAAACCAGAATCAGGGAGAAAAACCTCCATCAGGATCAGAACCAGGAAAGAAAACCTCCATCTGAACCAGACCCAGGAAAGTAAACCTCCATCAGAACCAGAACCAGGAAGAAAAATCTCCCTCAGGACCAGAACCAGGAAGAAAAACCTCCCTCAGGACCAGAAACAGGAAAGTAAACCTCCATCACAACCAGAACTAAGGAGGGAAACCTCCATCAGATCCAGACCCAGGAAAGAAAACCTCCATCAGACCCAGAATCAAGAACTAGGAGGATGGCGATCTGCCTGGACTGGTTTTGGGTGGATAGGACATAAAACATGAACAAACATGGACTCATAACATTCTATAAAGTTCTGTTAATAAAACACAAGAACAAACAGAACTACTTCCTCCATTTTCTTTTCCTTTCCAGTGGTTAGATGCAGCTCGGAGCATCGCTGCTCTGATCTTTGTAGTCTGCATGCTGTAACACAGACTGCAGGATTTAATTAAGATGATCGCTTCTTTTATTCTCCCTTTCAGAAATAATCCATCATTCAGCAAAGTTTATAGTGAAATCATTTCTCCATCATGAAGCTGAATGGGCCTTAGACCCATTCTTGCTGAGTGGAATGGATTTGTCTTCCACTCCATAAATCCATGACTGTTAGTATTTCTGAGTAAACTCTCATATATTTACCTTTGTATTTGGATTTTTTTTAACTTCAATTTTTAAATCAGATTCTCACAAACCAAACAACAGACTTTCCATCAACTACATCAGGACCACCTCGTAAAACCAGGTTGGACCCCCTTTCCAATTCTTGGTGTGATAGATGAAGCAGGTGGTGGAAACCTTCCTCAGAGGTTTTCTCCATATCAACATGACAGCATCACACAGTTGCTGCAGGTTTGTC
>JBAFTA010000009.1:30333237-30344641 GCA_036919975.1 Melanotaenia parkinsoni
ACAGGGCACCGGCCCCGGCAGGCCGAGGCCAGCAGTCCCCGACCCCCCCGGGCACCGGCCGCCCGGGACAGACGGGGCAGAGAGCCCAATGATTTTCTATTGGGTTTAGGTCTGGAGACTGGCTAGGCCACTCCAGAACCTTGATAGTCACGAACTTCAATACAACTAATCAAGTTTGTCAAATAATGACAAAGGACTACTCTTATATATATATATATATATATATAAAACTTTAAGGTCAGTATTGACATATTTTTACAGTCAAAACTTTCATCAGGCCAACATGTAAGGTTTTTCAGCTGATGTCTAATATATTTTTTTATGTTTTGCATTTAATTCAGAACCTCCTGTTTTGTTAGTATTTAAATATTAGATTAATGTACTTTTTTTATGTGTTTTTCTTTTTTAAACAAGTGAAAATGAGATATGTGGATTTCTTTCTTTTTTTCTGCTGTTAGCATGAAATTTGCCTTTTAAACTCAGGTTAAAATGTGAATGCATTCTGGATCAACCTGTCAGTCAGTTTACGTGTAAAACTGATCATTTACCAGAATGAACTGTCCACAAATTCAAAACACGGTCAGAGGGAGGAAGCTGGGACAGTTTGGTTCTGCTGAAGGATCACTTACTCCATCTGCTCCCTCTGACGCTCCGATAAATATTTTATTACAGCTGCATCATGAAACGCTCAAAGCTCCTTTTTCTCTCAAACTGTTTAACATAATGAATGTGGCCTTCAGAGAACATGGCGGTAAAAGTAAGGAGCGCTTTAGCTCAGCAACAAATGGGGAAAAATAACATGGCCAAAGGCTGAAGTGAAACTCTATACGCGTTCGCAGTCCGGATCCACGATCCTGAGCCGTTTTTTAAGCCGACCCCGTTGATTCCAGTTTGAATTGACGGATGTCCGTAAGAGCCAATCAGCGCCCGCCATGCGCCAAAGTCGCGCTTATTCTACTTAGGCGACCAATCAGCGGCCGATTGCGTCATTAGAGTAGAATGTGAATGTGGGCAGCTTGTTACGGGAGCACACTCCGCTCCCATCCCCCCACCTCGACTCAGCAATGGCGGCTGCTTTTTTGCGGCTTTGTCCTTCTCATGTTCAGCTTGTAAATGTGTTCAAAACTCGGTAAGAAAACAACGTGTTTGCCCTTGTTGTTCATAAGAATGCGTTTCAGTTCATGAGCACATGATTATTTTTTAATGCACTTGATTCATCGCATGTCTGTTATGTCGCACTGCTTTCCCCCCTCCCTCCTCCACGAAGGGGCTTTTTTCCTTCGTGGGCTCCAACAATGGAGACTGAGGAAATGAGGCCACCAACACTGAACTGCACCCGCTTACCCAACCAGCCTGAACACAAAAACCCCACCGTCAGAATACTTCTGTTTGTTTTCTTCGACTGATATCGAGTTTGTGTAACGACCTTCGCGCACGAATGTAAGGGCTGTTACATAAAAAACGAGTGTCAAGTGCGCACATACAGAGAAGAGAGGGAGTTTCAAACATGGACGTGTGAAGGGGCGGGGCGAGCAGCGGATGATGAAGGGCTCTGATGAGCTATGGCGGCGCTCTTCCATATTCGCCTCTCATCTGATTGGCAGTGCTTATAGACGGGTTAAAAACATCAGTAATGTTTTAAAACGCCTCCATCTTCTAAAACAACCCGTTTTAAGGACATTAAGCTAATCTCCCTTCAACACTTTGCCGTATTCCCTCGTCGCGGCGGTGGGCGGGAAAAACGCTCCGTAGTCGCCTCCTGACTCGACCAGACGACCATCAATCAATCAAACTGACACTACGTCAAACGAAACGCCGTCTGTTCGACATATTTAATGCGCAATTCGATGTAAACTTAATTTTCTGTCATTTACGGCGTTTCACGGGCGCTGTAGTTCCGCGTGAGGAGCGTTTTGTGGGCTTTATCGAGTCGGATTATTGTTTTAGCGGAGAAAGGACAGTTCTAGCAGCAGAACAGAAGGGGGCGTGGCCTCTGGGTTTAGAAATTCTATCCATTGTTCCACTCTGACGCGCAAGGAAAACGCCTCTGTTTGGTCACAGCCAATCAGCGACCACCGTCCTCATGTGAGCCCCGCCTAAAAACTATATTAAAGCCTCGGCCGTCAGCAACATCGGCCACTGGCACAATATAATACTGATTGATCTGCGAGCCGAGCGAAAGGGATTTACTTTATTCAACCTTTCATTTCAGCCGTCCTTTATTTTATTCAACTAAAACAATGGCAGACACACAAGTTGACTCTGGCTCGGATATCTCTGCCAAGGTAAGCCGCCGCACACCTTCACTGCTCCTCTCTAAGCCCCTCAGCAGAATTAAGCTTTCCAGCCTGTAACCTAGATATTTTTTCTTTTTTAAAAGAACCTTTTCTCCGTGGCTTCGCGCTCATTCGGACTCAGCGGACTCGGAGTTAAAAGCCGGTGTTCCCCTTAATCTTTCCTCCGTACTTGGATGGAAATTAAGGTGTAGAATAAAGCGGGGGGTCTCAGCTCCGCATCATGGAAATCTGCTGCGTTTACAGCGTCGTGTCTTATTGTCCGGAGAGTAACAGTCTGCGCGGGTTCTTTGTTTATACAAGCAGCTCGGTTCTCCTCTCCTAAGTCCTCGCTTCCAGCCCGAACCACCGGACTTAAGGACCGCAGCTGCTCCAAGACGCACTTACCAGGTTTTTAGCTCATTATCTGCGTCTCTTGTTGCCGAATTGACGCACCTATTCACACATTTTCCCCCAATCCATCTCACAGGCTGATTGCGAATCAATTAAGTAATGAAATCTGAAATAAATCCCGCGTGGAGTTGGAGGAAAGTCGTTCTCTTTATCCTGCCCGCTCGCGCTGCTGAAGCTGAACGGCTCGGTCGGAGAGGAGTCGGTCCCGTTTGAATGGAGGACGGAGCGGCAGGCGGCGCGGAATTCACCCTGTCAGCCTCC
Source organism: Melanotaenia parkinsoni (assembly GCA_036919975.1). Taxonomy (NCBI): domain Eukaryota; kingdom Metazoa; phylum Chordata; class Actinopteri; order Atheriniformes; family Melanotaeniidae; genus Melanotaenia; species Melanotaenia parkinsoni. The sequence continues at coordinate 30,336,186 of JBAFTA010000009.1, forward strand.
TCTTCTGTCCGCATCCAGCGTGTTGTTTCGTGTTTATTTTAGCCCCCCACCCCCCCGGTGTTTTTGTAAAAAAAAAGCACCTGCGGGCCCCAGCCAGCCTGCTTGGTCTGCGCCGTCCGACCCGGTTTGTTTACCGACCCGCGGAGATCGGACGCTGCCGCGGCTCCGTTCTCCTGACCGCCTCTCGCGCAGCCTGCCTCTGTCTTTTTGGTGCATGTTTGCAAGGCGCGATGCTATCTTAGGGAGAGGGAAACTTTTTCTTCTTCTTTTTCTGTAATGCAACCCACTACTATGTGTATATGTGTGCGCGCGCGCGCGAGCTATGGCTATGAAGGTGGGATGTGTCGCTGCTGGTTTTCCCCTCATTGTGGTCTATCAATCGGGCTTTCCTTTATCCGCCGCTGGTTTCGCTTATTTTAACGTGATTCTTGTCCAGGTTGGACTTTGGTTTGGTCAGATCTGGTAAAAGTTTAATCGCGTCCTGGAGGAGGGGGGGGGGGGGTCGTGTCCCCGCTGCGGCGGTGAGGGAGAACCGGATCCAGAGCGAGAGCGGAGCCGCGGCGCTCGACAACTATGAGAAATTATAATTAATGCACACACGGAGAAGGTGCAGAGTGGAAGTTGGGGCCCGGTGTTGACGCTGATAACCCGCGTAGCCCGGATTTAGTTGCGGAGCGTTTTTTACGCACCAGAAGCGCCTTATTACGCGCGGCGGCGGAGCGCGGCGCCACTGACCGTCTCCACCGGGCAGCCGCCGATGCCGCTGAGCAGCTTAATGGATTTTAACCAACAAGATTATGTTAAGTAATTAATCAATAACGTTATATTTGCTGGATGTGTGTGGCGCGTGCGGTGGGAGGGGGTGGATAATGTGCTGTGGATGAACGATGTCGACAAAACGAGGAAACCGAGCGCTAATAATAGGCTCGGCGGGCGGTTTTCCGGTCCGGTCCGGTCGGGGGAGAGAAGGGGGTGGAGGGTATGTTTTTATTCGGCGTGGTTCGGGTTTGGATCGTTGCGCGCGGCATATTTTGGTTTTTTGTTGTTGTGTTTTTTGTTTTTTTTTCCGCTTTTTTCGCCTGCCATGTGTCGTCTTCTATTGTCCTTTCCTTCCTCCGTTACAAGCAGCAGCGTGCGTCGCGCTCACCGCCACCCCCCTCCCTCCCTCCCTCACCCCCCTTCATCACCATCACCCCCGCCCTCTTCTGCTCCTGCTCCCTCCTGTGTTATTTTAAACGAAGCGGTGCATCCTGGGTATTGCAGTGCTGCTCCCGGGCGTTTCTCATGACATATGGTGGTGAAGGCTGTAAGCGGAAGACTACAATACCCAAAATGCCCTTGGGGCCACATCAAAGTATCAGATTACAACACATTAGAGGGACTGGAGGGGGAGGAGGCTGGGGGAGGATCTTCAGACAGGGAGGGGGATGTAAGTAGGCCAGTGGGTAGAAGGGCAGGTAGCAGCTGGGGAAGTTGTTTCCTCCGCTTCTGGTTCTCAACTTTTTTGTTTTGTTTGCATCAGGACCTGAAAGAGAAGAAGCTGGCCGAGGAGAAGGAGAACGGCAAAGATGCTGCCACCAACGGGAAGGTAACGCTCCGCTTCGAAGGATCCACAAGTTAAATGTCCGACTTTGTGTGAAAATCCATCACTGAAGACTTTCTGGTCTTTTCCAGGAGAATGAGGAGAATGGCGAGCCAGAGGCAGATGAGGAAGAAGATGAGGAGGTAGACGAAGAGGACGAGGAAGATGATGGAGAAGGTAGCTGAACAGCATCTGAATTTTTTTCCACTTTTATCTAAAACCTGCAGAAACTTGACTCATTCTTTATCCCGCAGGTGACGAGGAGGATGAGGAGGAAGATGATGATGAGATTGAGGGCGGCACAAAACGGGCAGCTGAGGATGATGACGATGAGGTGAGGCAGCATCCTGAGTCTGAGCGCGCTCAGAGGCTGCAGTGTTCGGACCAGCTGACGGCTGTTTCTTCTTCTTTCAGGACGACATCGACACCAAGAAGCCGAAAACCGACGATGACGATTGATGCGTTTTCCCCCGCGCCATCCTGCTGAACCACTTCCTGATTCTTCACCTCTGACCTCTTTTACACGTCACAGGTGGAGGGGCTGGAGGACTGATTAAAGGAAAAATAATAATAAAAAAATCCAACATGGTCATTAGCAAGTAGAGTTCAACACCCATCCACCACGCCACACACTCGATCTCCCCTCAAAGCTGCAAAACAAATTTTCTAGAGGAACCCGCCACCACACGACGCAGAAATCTGGCTTCTCTTCAACACCATCAAGAAAGGAGAATTTGTTTGTATTTTTATTTACATTTTATATTTTTGTACATATTGTTAGGAGGGGGATCCGTTTCTCTCTCGGCAGCGATCTCGTCAGACCAAATCGGTGCTTCTTCTTTAACAAAAGATTTTACTTGGTTGACCATGTTAAAATATCTCGACAGATACTAGAAAAAACATGTAAAAAAAAAGTTTAAAAAAACATGAAAGAAAACCTCTTAAGCCGTTGAACTCAGAGCATTCCAGTAAATTTAATGTATGTACTTTAGCTGTACCATAACTAGTTTGTTTGTATGGGAGGGTAAGGCCAAAGAAAAGAGCCTCTTTTCTTTTCCTTTTTATTTGTTTTTGTCAGCGACTTTTTGTTTTATGACGGCCTGTTTTGATGTATGTGCGAAGTTTGTTGTTTGACAATAAACCGGATTTTATTTTGTGAGTTGTACTTCACCTCTCTGCTGGTCTTTGCTCTTCATGACGGCGGCTGAAAGACGAGGACGTTGGGGCGTCTCTACCGTCCACACCAGAGCTTTTACACGCCCTTGGCCTGGTTTGTAGATTTCTTCTAATTTTGGTCCAGAAGAGCCAATAAATATGATTTAAAATAAACTTTTTCTATCTGACACCAGTAGGGGGCACTGGTTCTGCTTGGAGTGGGTTTTATGATGCATACAACCAAAATAATGATAGCCATACAAGTAGATGTTTTAACATGTGATTCAGAGATGAAATATTTTTAGGTTTCTGAACAGGAAGGTGCTGGATCAGTACTTCTAGTCTTTGTGTCACAATAAGGTGATTTAGCTTCATGTGTTTTAGTTTTCTGGGCCCATTTAAAGCTAACAGTTGTATAAAATTTAGCTTCTATTCCTTTTATTTGAATTAGCTGTACAATCTTAAGTTAACATGAAGTCATCAATCTCTCTTAACCCTTAACATCTGATGGGTCCTCATAAAGGCTGGAAAAAGTTCATGTGAAGTCCAAGTTTAGACCCCAAAGATCCCAAAACCAGACTCCAGGATTTTAGTTTAGAATTTATTAGTATGGCGTTATCCTCTGTTAGAGGAAGAAAAACAATGTCTCCTCAGTTTTATTGTAATTTGTTCCGGCAGGGTAACATAGACGTCCCCACACACAGAACATAAAGATCATTTATTCTGGAGACTTTATTTAATTTGGCTTTTTAGAGGTTTTTCTGAAAATCTGATCAGAATTTAGGGTTAGTTAAAAGTTAAAGATTAGAGGAACACCAGGAGTCTTGGGTTTATGAAAAATGAGACGAGATTCCTGGAAATTTTCACTCATATTCACAGAAACCCACCGAAAATATAAACAAATCAGGACCAAAGATCTGAAAGAATGAAATGTCAGACGTTAAAAAAGACAATAATTCCTACTAAAACTAAAACGGGAAAATAAAAGATACAGAAATAAAGTAAGGAGGTTGGAAACCTTGTATACAGATATAATGTCATGGTATTTGACCATATTCTCTCAAATGAGAAAATTATAGTTTGAAAGAATATGAGTTAGAGTTTGTTTTACTGTCCAGAGTTTGTTTTTAAAGCCACATGTTTTACATGTTTGTGTCCATCTGGTCAAACAGTGAACGTGAGAGAAAATTGTAGCACTACCTCAGCCTCAGGTATTAAATTACTATTATGCATTAAATAATTTCCCAACTGTGTAAAACCACATGAACTCTCCTTATAGGTCTTTAAAGTTTAGTGACGGTGTTTAAATTAATGTGTTAATACCAAGAAATGAATCTGTGGAATTAAGACCTTTTAGTTGTGTGTTGTTTTAATGCCTAAACAACAAAGTTGTTACTCAGGCTTTACTAAAAATCAGAATTTGGGATTATCTCGGTGAGAGAAGCTGATTTCGGGCATGTAAGTGGTTTGTGAAAGTTGTGGACAGAATCCACCAAAAAGTACTTTTTCCCTCTGTTTTTTGACCCATTTGACAAATCAAACCACTTTTTTTCAGATCTGCTGTTATGATGCAGACATGCTCTTTCATGGAAAGTGACCACAACGAAGAATTTTTACAATTAACTGTGTTTAATACTGCATTTAATGGTGGAATTAATTTATCGTGACATCTCTATTCATCACAATGTGATATGATACGATATTGATTTAATGTCAAGTTTCAATGATTCAGTATCACATATTCTTCCATATGATTTTGATTTGAGATCAGTATGAGATGACATCACTGTTGATTTAACACAATTTCTTCCATTCAGATCAAATCATAAGGATCTAAATTTCTCCTTGGTCAATCACACATCTAAATAAAAACAAAAACAGACTGAACCACGCTGAGTTTTACAGGTCAGAGTGTAAGAATTACTGACATCTAGTGGTAAAGATGGGCATAGCACCGTTGTGAATGTACGGTGGCTATCTGTAGCCAAAACTCTTCTAGACAATTATTTTAGTAAAGCAATTAGATACCAAGACAAACAGTTTTTAATGATGTATTAAATTTTAATGTCCTTGACTTTTGATTTTCTTTCACACTGCACCTTTAAAGTGTTCACATCAGGGAAAGAAAACTAAAAAAACACACATACATTATGAACCTTCCTCCTTTTTATGATCTCAAACCAAACATTTGTTCAACTTAGTTAAAACAGCTGAGTTAGTTCCACATCTTTTTCATCAGATTACAGTTAGATTAAAAAAGGCAAAGCAACTTTATTTAGACGTCACATTTCATGTAGAAGACAGTGCTTCACACAAAACATTAAAAGCATTACAGATGGTGCAGAAGAAAATAAAATAAAAACAAGTCCACATGTTCTCTTCTTTCTGAAGAATGTCTGACAGATCATTTTCAGTTTGTACTGATACCAGATCACCGATCATTAAATCAACGTATTGATGAATTGTTCCACTTCTACGACACACGAGACAAGAAACAACAACAAACTCCACGAGAAAACTAAGAAGATCTAGTCAGAAGCTAGAAAACGTAAAATGCTGCAGAACAACGAACAAGACAAATATATTTTTCTTTCTGGTTGTTTACTGTCAGAGAAAGCGGAGCTGGAAGATAAAGAGGGAGGAACCTGAGATAAAGGTCTGCAGCTGGACCAGATACAGCTGCTTCTACAGGACTCACGTCTGGGTCGGCTGCACGTCTACACGTATGCAACATGCATGAGCACAGGTCTGAAATGTCTCTGACATGAGCTGAAGTCACAACTAAAAGCTGTTTGACCTTTTGTTTTTCACTTCTGCTTTGGTTGGACATCAAACTGAATCCTCCAGAAGCTGCAGCTTCAAGGGAACAAGGGTGGAGCCAAGGGGGTCGTCTGGGGGGCCCACCCCTAAAATCCAACTTGGACCCCAGGAGAGAAATGTCTACAGAAAACTATGTAACCTTCTAAATTCGGAGGTCCACAAGTTGGGGGACGTTGAGAACAGGTGGTGCCAGGATGTTCATTTTGGAGACCTGAACCTCCTGGATAATCTTCTCGTATTGCTCCATGGTCTGATGGAGGGTTAGAGCTGCATCGTACCAAACATATACAGATTCATCCTGAAAGTGTTTTATTAGGCAGGCCTCAGACCTGGAGCTTTGGACGGGCCCCAGTGGGCAAGCCACGCCCATCCAGAAGTCCGGCCCACCCATGCAGCCTTTCATTTTAATTTATAACTATTTAACAGTTATTTCTATAGCGGCACTAAATCATCAAAAGTAGAATCAGTTCCCCGGTGAGCTTTTTTGGCATTGAGGAAACTTATCTCTTGAGATTTTTGCAAGTTGTGTGTGTGTTAGTGTGTGTATGTAAACACTTGCGATTACATAAAGAACACAATGCGTTTTAAGTTATGGCGATATTTGAAGTAGAAGCAGACTGTTAATGCACATCAGAAAGCGGTCCAATGATAGCATGAGGAAAGGAACATGTGTCAGGTGTCACACTGCAAGAATCAACCACTTCCAGCAGTTTGGATGGTTCCAGCAATGAGATGAGCGCTAGCAAGACAGTAACCATAGCAACCACAGGTCCCGACTTCTCTTCCTCTGGACCATCATCTGCAGCTGGATTAAACTCAGTCCGACTCGTCCTTACTAGATGTAGTTAGTTACCATTACATGTTCAGTATGTCTGGTTTCTGTCTGCTGCAGATGCTTCCAGATTTACAGCAGGGGCATTCAACTAAAATTTACAGATGTCCAAGCGGAGACAAACTTTTGGAGCCAAGGTCTGGGACATTATAAAGACTATATATATATATATATATGTATATATATATATATATAGTTCATCATACATTCAGAAATTGTGACCTAGATCCTCCCTCTTATTGTCTGGACTCTTCTAACATAATATCCCATATCATGGACAGCTGTGAGAGAATTAGGGAGCTTCATATCAGGAGCAGGACCAGCCCAAATAAGCATCTACACGCAGAAAAAAACAAGCCCAAAAACCTGCAACTGATGATATTTGCAAGAGATTTCCCAGAAAAACCAGCTCAGTGAGTGAAAACAGGCAGATTTAACAACTCTGCTGCCTTCCTCCGGCGCAGTCGTCTTCATCCCGGCTTTGTTTGTTTGTTTGTTTACCGGGAGCCTCACTCACTGATTGGCTGAGGGCATCATGTGTTTCCACACCGCTACCGCGAAGACTGCAAAAGTTGTGCCAGTTAAAGTAAAAGCACCCTGTCAGATTTTAACTCCAGGTCCACATGGGCCAGGTTCTGGATCCGGACCGCGGTCCGCTTGAAAGGGACCTCTGCTTTACAGAGTTGAAGTTGGACAAAATGAACCAGGACCAGTTTGGTTGAACTCTAGCTGCCTTTGTCTATAAACGTATGTAAACTTGTGCAGGTTGGGAACTGAGGGCTCCACCTCGGGTCCTCTTTGGCTGGGATGTGGAAGGTGCTGAGCAGCCTGATGGAAACATCTGGCTGGTCCATGTCTGTGTACCGCAGGTCTTTCCTCCTGCTGCTGTCACACTTTACAACGAAACTGTCTTTACACGTTTATATACATGTTAATATACTGTACTGTGTGTGTGTGTGTGTGTGTGTTCACCAGTGAGCTTCTGCTACTGCACCTGTACTGTTGCAACAAAGCAGTTTGCCCGGTGAGGGACTAATAAGGTTTCTTATGTGGGCCGGAGCGTCCTCATCTCTGTTTAGGTTTTTATGTTAACTCGTCTATTACTCTGCTTTGTTAATAATAAATGAAATGTTCTGTTTTCATTTAACTCTGTCGTGTTATGGCTGATATCTGCAGGATCTGATTTACTACTTCAGGAAAATAGTTCCTTTTGACTGTATTTTATACCTAATCTGCTTCGTTCGGGGCCAAAAGTTGATTTATTGAGCTGAAATTTGTCCTCTTATGAATTCAAATTTCACTAGAAAAATGTGGCCCGCCTACAGCAATAAATCGCCTGACCGGTTACCGTGTCCTGCCCAGACTGTCAAGCCTGCAGATTTTTACATTTGTGCTTTATGCTATTGTCCTTTATTCTTCACTAGTAACACATTTACTGATATTTACACATCTAACCCTTTACTACGCAGAGAGAAACTCATTTCATTATGAGGATGTAATGCTGGAGCAGAGGCCGAGAAAAAGGGGCTCAAAGGGTTAAATGTATTGTTTTCAACTGAAAATAAATAAATAAAACTATTTCTTTCTAAATTATTTACATTATTTTACAAGTAAGTATATTTTCCTTATTTATGAGAAAATAAAAATGAGATTTCATTCTTATACTAATAATTAGAAGTAAAGTTTATTTATATAGCACCTTTCACAAACAGCTGACAATGTTCACTTCATGAAACATCCAAAAACATAAGAAGTAAAAACGTAAAAGTAACTCCAGGCTCAGCCTCCGTTCAGCAGATAGCCGACGTTCTGGAAGGTTCTCATTCTTTTTGCCAGAATTTATTGTTCAGAAAACAAAAAGAAATATCAGAAATTTATTTTTATTGTACGTGAGATGGCTGACTACAAGTGAACGCAGCGCAGACGTCCTCGTGAAGTCTGTCTGATGTTGGGTGGATGAAATACGGTTTGGCTGCTTCTGATTGGACGGTACCGTCAATCTAAGCTCTCTGATTGGTGGAAAGTCTGACAGGAAGTGGCTTCATCATCATGTCCAGGTCTAAATAG
>JBAFTA010000009.1:30432613-30445019 GCA_036919975.1 Melanotaenia parkinsoni
CATCCCTCCGACGTCTTCCATCCCTCCGACGTCTTCCATCCCTCCGACGTCTTCCATCCCTCCGACGTCTTCCATCCCTCCGACGTCTTCCATCCCTCCGACGTCTTCAATCCCTCCGACGTCTTCTTGGCTGTGAAATAGCTCCTCCCCTTTATGCTGATTCTACAGCAGCGTGGACATTCTTGACTACCAGAGGAATTCTCTCTAAGGTGCAGATGAGAAATTCCTACTAGTCTGAAGAATGTTTTTTCTAGTTTGCTGAACCATGGTACGCTTGGGGGCGGACGGTTTACATCTGCTTATAAAATAATGTAATTAGGGCTGTCAACCGATTAAATTTTTAATCAGATTAATTAAAATGAACTATTTGCGAATATACCTGAAATTTGCCCGTTTTTACTGCAAACCAATCATTCCGATGTTTAGCATTAACTGCCCGTCTATGGGTAAACATCAGATGTCCAAGGGTCAGTAAATGCAGCATGTAATGTTCTAGATCAGAGGTCACTAACAAGCGGACCGCAGTCTGGATCCGGACCCAGAACCTGGCCCATATGGACCCGGAGTTACAATCTGACCAGGTGCTTTTACTTTAACTGCCACAACTTTTGCAGTCTTCACGGTAGCGGTCAGGAAAAACGCAGACCAGTTGCACGTTGCACATTTCGTCCGTTGCAGGTTTTTGGACGTGTTTTTTCTGCGTATAGTTGCTTGTTTGGGCTGGTCCTGGTCCTGCTCCTGTTATGAAGCTCCCCGACTCTCTCACAGCTATCCACAATATCCAATTTTATGTAAGAAGAGTCCAGACTATAAGAGGGGGGATCTAGGTCACAATTTCTGAATGTATGATGAACCTAAAACAAGTTTTCAAGACTTCACTCGTCTTCAAAGACGTTCATGCAGAGAAATGTACGCTATCGCCCCCGTGGTTACAGATTCTGATGAGTCACAGATTTTAGTGTAACACCAGCACGCCCCAACTAACATGCACGCCCCTACGCACATGCACGTTCAACTTCACTTGACAGAGCAACGGTAACAATGCCCGCGAATAAATAGCAGATGTGTAAAATATATATAATAAAGAGTAGAGAAGGGAGAGTATTGGAGGAACTCATCATGCAGCCCCTTAAAAGACCTTCTTATCTGTGAACACAAATCAGTTTCTCTGTCATAACAACATGAGGAGGAGAAAGTTTTCATTGGTTGTAGGTCTTACCCCAGGTCTTTTTGAGACGAGTCATCTGTCTTATTTAAATAAGACATGCCTTGCTGAGCCACGCCGGGTAGAGTGGTCCTCTTGTAACCTGAGGGTTGCCGGTTCGGTTGCCTCGGCCAAGTCAAGCTCATGTCAAGGTGTCCCTGAGCAAGACACCGAACCCCAAATTGCTCCTGATGGGTCGTGGTCGAGCGCCTTGCATGGCAGCGTCCACCATCAGTGTGTGAATGTGTGTGAGTGTGTGAATGTGTGTGAGTGGGTGAATGTGAAGTATGATGTAAAGCGCTTTGGGTATCATTCCAGGTACATATAAAGCACTATATAAATACACACTATTTACTATTTACCATATATATATATATATATATATATAACGAGAGAGTCGTTATGATCTCCCGGTCTCTATAGTCAGTAGGCTCATCTTTTCCATCTGGCCTCTAGACGCCTCCACGTCCCGCCCTCGTGACGGAGAAATGACGGATGTGTGGGGCTTGATATGCTGTGCATGCGTTAAAGATATTGATGCAATTAATTATAGAAATAATATAATTATATATTATAATAAGTTTATTAAGTGTAGTGCCACCTGTAGGCCACCACAAGTTTAACATCCACGTATGTGATGACTTTGCTGGAAATCCTCCTCCAAGCGTCGCAGCAGGCGGTGGAGGATGCAGCTGTTTTTCTTTGATCGTTGTCACCGGGAGTTCGAGGCTAAAGGGGGGATGCCTTTCGTAGGTTTGTTTTAACCAGCACAGGGTTGCTTCATAGCCAGTGTTTTGGAACTTGACAATGCAGGTTAAGATGTCAGAGGGTTTAGCAACCTCCACACAGGCTTTATCACAGGATTTGTTAAACCTGCGTTGAGGAATATCCCCTGATCTCCGACTCAACCCGAGCACCTTCTGAAGGAAACTCGTTTCAGCCGCTTGTCTCCATGATCTCATTCAAGATTCAAGATCTGTATTGTCATTATGCAAGCATAACACAATTTTGAGGAGTCTCTTGGCTTAAGCACACATGAATAAGAAAATGAAAATGTAACAGGCACACAAATATGTAAAAATCTAAAATGTATAAAAGAAGTAAGAACACCTCTATATTTACAGAAAACAAGCTCCTCTTGTCCTGTGCAGACCACAGCATCTCAGACACAGGATGCTAGGAGAAAGTCCTCAAACACGCTGAAAAAACTGGTCAGTTAGCTGATGGCTGTCAGCGTGTTGATGACAGAAGACACTGCATCATTAATCAGAGTAGACTCTGAAAGGAAGCAGACGCCTGCAGACGTTCATCCAGGAAGTTTGGTCCTCAGATTAAAATTCTGGCTGCTTTCTTTCTTTTTTTTTTATCAACCCTTTCTTTAAATGAAGAAAAGAGAAAAAATACACACATGTGATTAGATCATGAGAGAACAACCTGTGTTGTTGTTTACCTTCTGGTGCAGCCTGTCAGTAGAGGATTGTGGGTAGGCAGCAGCACTGAGACGATGCTGAAGGTTAGACGTGACCTGACATGGCCCTCAGTCCACCTACCTCCCCTACCTCAGGGCAACGCCTTGCCATCAGGGACCACACACACACACACACTGGAGTCGCTGCCAGTCCATCCTGTGGGACACAAACACACCTGATGGTCTGTTAGAGCCACTCAGGTGGCAGCGTTTCAGTGGGCGTGGCCTGATCTATGATACAGGAAGGCCTGGAGGCTGCAGATGGTTACCACAGTGATGTATTTTCAGTCAGGGAGTCAGCCATTTTTACATAAAACTTCCTCATCTCCGTCTCCGTTTGACTTTAATATGAGCTTTAGTTGAACCATCTTTTTCCTGATGACACTTGAACTCATCACCACCATGACAAACCGTCTGACCAATCAGAGAACGTCCTGAAGGACGTTTCTCTCCTGTAAATGGTAAATGGTCTGTACTTATATAGCGCTTTTATCCAAAGCGCTTTACATGTACGTCACATTCACCCATTCACACACACATTCACACACAGATAGGAGACAGCCGACCCGCCTGAACAAGCCAGCCGACCCGCCTGAACTAGCCAGCCGACCCGCCTTGTAGGAGACAGCCGACCCGCCTGAACTAGCCAGTCGACCCGCCTTGTAGGAGACATGCTCCCCCTGTCGACGATTGAATCGTCCAGGTTCAGAAAATAGATAAAATGATGATGAGACAAGTGTCCATTTCTTCCCACAGACAGGGACGTTGTTCTTGTGGTTTTAAAACCATTTTGTTTATAATATCCAGTAAACACTCTGCAGACAGGCAGCGATGATTTGGCTACCATATTTGTCCATGTCGACACGGTGAATCAAGAAATGGTAAAGTAATAAGTAGTGACGTTACTTTTCAAATGTAGTAACGAGTAATTTCATTACAATTTACAGAAGTAACGAGTAACTAGTAACTAATTACTTTTTTAGAGTAACCACCCCAACACTGGCTAAGTGGTTGGATGTTTGGGTAGCTGTTTCTGCGGGTGGGTTGGGTGGATTTGTTGCTGGGTGGATGGTTGGGTGGATGTGTGCTGAAACTGGTGAATCCAGATTCTTCTTCTGGTCATGGTAGTTCAGCTCCTGGAGGAAAATAGAAGACCTGCTTTTCTGATGTTAAGCCTCCTCAGCTCTCCTCTCACCTGATGTACTGTGAAATGAGGAGATTGAAGGACTGCTGCGGTGGGGTTGAGGAGGATTTGTCAGGTGTGGGATACTGCAATTGAGAACAGGGGGAAGGTAACTGTCCCAAAACAGGTCTCTCTGGGCGAATGGTAGGAGAAGCAGAGGGAGGTGGAGGGGCAAAGGTCCACCCGTGATTGGGGGTCCAGTGCAGGTGGAGCTAGAGTAGAATCACAGGGGGTTGGCAGTGTAGGATTAAACCTGTTAACAAAAGAGGTTTAATTCCTCTTCCCTCTCAACGCTCCCTCCAATAACTCGTCTCTTTCTTGCTCCCCGTGATCGTTTTTATTCCCTCCCATACTTCCTTGATGTTTTCACTCAACCTGTATGTCTTTCTTGCTGATTATAGACAGTCCCTGAGCTCTGCTTGGACTCTCTTTAACTCCTCATCTCCACTTTCAAAAGCCATCTTCTTCGTATTTAGGTCGTCTTTCACCTCCCTTGTTATTCAGGGCTTATTATTGGCATAGCAGCTTACTGTCTTAACCGGTACAACAGTGTCCACACAGAACAGCATGTAGTCTGTGAGACGCTGTGATACTCCCTCTGTCATCCCTTCACTGATCCAGTCTGTTCTGGACTGCAGTCTGAGCTTCTCCTCCCCTTCAGGAGGCCACCTGCTCACAGCTTGTGTGGTTATGGGTTGCCTCTTCCCTCTTCTCTGATTAAACACTGAAGTTCTGTTTCCAGTCTGAAGGAGGAAACCCAGCAGACGGACTTCCCGTTGATGATGATCTTTAATCATTTTTCTGATGGTTTGAACAGCTCAGCACCTTCTGATGATGTCACAGCTTGTTTGGAGGTTTGTGGTCACATGACCGTTGGAGTCCAGCAGGGGGCGCCACCTCCACAGATGTTTATCTGACTGGACTGGTTAAAGGTTTGTAGCTGGTTAAATGACTCGTCAGATGCTCTGATGTGCTGGATGAACATTTTCACCATTAGACTCACCAGTTTCCACTCAGACCTGAAGACTTTGTTTAAAGTTGAGTAAAAGACATTTTTTAAACTGAGACTGAGACGCCGTCAAACTGAAAACTGATCTGATTGTTTATTGCCTCAGACGATCAGATTAATCAGTGAAGCCACTGATTTCTTGTTTTAAACGTCATCACAGACTCATGACTCAAACACACCACGGAGGACAGCGACAGACGGTGGGCGGATGTGTGTGTGTGTGTGCTGTTGACGAGCAGAGAAGCAGACCTATCAGAACCAGATGGACCAGTAAGACTGCTGGACCTGTTCACGCTGAGGTCTCTGGTCTGCTTCCTGATCCAAATCAACCGATTTCATCAGAAAATGTAAACAACCGTCAGTCAGTCCATCCATAACTTCGGTTCTGGTCTGGTTCAGGTTTAGCTCTGGTCTGGTTCTAGTGTGGTTCTGGACTAGAGACGCAGTGTCTTCATGTCCTTAATCCATTCAGTTTAATCCGGTTTAATCCTGATCCGTTCAGATTTTTCACTAAACACTTTTCTTGGGTATAAGTTTGTTTTTTTTTCATATACAGACTGATCCGACATCCAGAGCCGGGGCTGATGAAAAGTCTTCTCAGACCAAACAGCACCTGAACACACCACAAAACCAGTTCCAGCTGCTAATGGAGAGCTGGGATCCGTACCTGGTCCAGGACAGGGTTGTGGCCTCAGAAAACGGGGGACCAGTCTGACTAAAACAAGTCTGGAGATCAGGAGATGATCTCCCAGTTGGAAGGTTGCTGGTTCAATCCCAGTGTTCCCAGTTTTCATGAAAGTATCTGGGGAGGTCCTGAACGCCACCTCTGCCTCAGAAAACTCCATAAAAACCAGAAAGATATTCACACATCAGCTGGTGACTTTATGACACGGTTCTCCCGTTCATTCAGTCCAAACCTGTTTTCATGCGAGACCTGCTGGTGGTCTGGTTTTGACCACTGAAACCAGTCTGAGTCAGCTGGTCCATTCTGTCAGACTGAGCCCGTTTGCCGGTCTGTTCAGGTCTTTGTCTAACTTTGAGTTGGTCTGGATCCTAAACCAGTTGGTCTGCTCTGGTCTGGACCAGTCTGTCCATCTGCAGGTAAACGTATGTGATGAAGACTCTGGTCTACTCGGAAACTAGCTCTCTGCTCTCGGATCCAGGTCTCTGTACGTGGAACCAGGTCCTTGCGCTCAGATTCAGCTCTCCGTAGCATGGAATCTGGTCTCTGCGTTCGAATTTAGGTCTATCTACCCTGAACCATGTCTGTGCTCAGAACCAGGTCTGTGTACATGGATCCAGATCTCTGTGGAGTACATAAAGCCAATCAGAGTCCAGCTTCCTGGTGCTTAAATCATGACTCAAGAGTTTGAGAGCAGACTTCCTCCTCTTCCTCCTCCTCCTCTCTCTCCATCCCCATCACCTGCTTCTTTTCCTCCTCTTTCCTTTTCATCTTCTCTCCTTTTTCCTCCAAGTCCTCCTCCTCTTTGTCCCGTTTCTTCCTCTTCCTGTTGTTGTGCCTCCTCTTCCTCTGTCCTACATCACTCTACCTTCCCTCAGGACCCCCCCCCCCCTTGCTCGCTCGCTCTCTGTCGTTCAACCCTCCTCGTTTCTGATGAGTCATGTGACCCCTCCCCCCTCCCTCCCCCCTCCCAAGAGACCAATCACACTCCCACAGAGAAAACGCGCACACACAAACACGCACAGCAGCGCTCAGTCGCTCCGGCTCGCCTCCTCATCATCACTCAGAGTGGAGACGAAGAGCAGAAGAGAGGAGGATAAGAGAGGGAGACTGAGGGACAGAATATATCAAACCGGAGGAGGAGGAGGAGGAAGGGAGAGGTTCTCCCTGGATGAAGGAAGAGCTCTGGAAGTCGTTTCCTCCCCGCCGCGATGGAGCGACGCGAGGAATGAGGGCGGATGGTGAGAGCAGGGAGCAGCAGCAGTGGAGGAGGAGATGGAGAGTCAGCCGGTGGAGGCGGAGGAGGAGGAGGTGCAGGGGGAGGTGGGCGGCGCGGGAGGAGCCGGCAGCGCTCCCTGAGGAGGCGGCTGGCGGCCAACTGCCCCGGTGCCGACAAGATGTCCCCCAGCATGAAGAAGGCGGAGTGTTTCTCGCCCATGCTGTGCCACTGCAAGGTGGCCTGCACCAACAGCACCATCTCCCTCATGTTCGGCTGCAAGGTGGGTGGAGGAGGAGCAGGGGGTGGGGTCACGGCGTGGGCGTTGGGGTTTATTTGATTCTGCAGAAGTTTCTTAAAAAGTGAGGTCCAGATGTTTGAGTCTAGTTGACGTTGAATCTCCTCCTTATCGGGAGCATGAAAACTTCTCCTACATTTCCCATAATGCACTTTAATGACAGCTCACGTTTCAGTTTTGTTTTTGTTTTTTTTTTGTTTTTTTTGTGCATCTGGAGATTTTATCAATTTCACATCATCATACTGAACTAGATGGGAGTAATCAGGATCCTTTTTTATGGAGAAGTCCCGATGTGGTTTCATTTTTTTTCCCAGGAAAACAGCCGCAGGGATTTATGGAAACATGCAAATATAAATGTAAATGACCAGGAGGAGTTTTCTAAGTAGTTCAAAGTGAATATTTGGTCTGAGCCTCGTGATTCTTCACCACAGTCTGAACCTTTGAAGGATTTATTCACACCGGCGCTGTTTGGTCCACTTTAACTGAATCCTGGTCCGCTTCCATGGATGGTACGGTTAGTTTGGACTCGTGTTTGGAAAACTGGGGGTTTCGGTTCACTTGCAAGTGAATCCTGGTGCAATTTGCTTGCAGTGTGAAAGCAAACGGACCACCCAGTGGACCAAAGATGGTGGATATCTGGTGGCTGCTCATACTGGACACATTTTGGTGGAAACCTCATTCAGTTTGAACTCAAATTAAAACAGAAACTGCTCCATTCTTCGTTTGCGATGAATGAAGTTTTGGTTCTGGCCAATCAGCGAGCCAGATTTTCTTATCCTTTCTTCGTGGTCATTGGTCGTTTTGGGAAATATCGCCCCCTAGAGAGCAGTTGTATTATCTGCGTGATGTTGTGAAAGCAAACCAACTAAATGAAGGCAAAACATTTGTAGATGTTTCCCCGGGCGATCAGACCGATCCTTCATTTCCTTGATTGTCTAATCTGGACATGTGGTCTCTGTCCAGATGGACGTGGACAGATAACAAAGCCTTGAGACTGAAACCAGTGTTTTGCCACTATTTTCCAGTTTTCCTCCAGTGGTTCCCTCTGATTAATGTTTGTCATTAACATTTTTTAAATACGAATAACTGTCCTTGGACACTTGAGTAATTAACAATATCTAAGCTAGTTCCCACCAATCCTCCACATAGTCTACAAGAACAGTACCCCAGGATCCTTGAAGGACTTTCCAAAGTTCTTCTTTGGATGTTTCAGCCTTTTGCTCTGTTCTCCATCCAGATGATCCCACACTACTTCAATAATGTAGAGGTCTGGGTTCTGAGGAAAACCAGCCCTCCATCAGACCTGTTTCCGCTTCAGTCCAGTTCCTGTGTCATTTCTCCCTGTTTACATTCCTTAATATAGTGGCTTCTTGACAGCCACGTCGTTTCCATGGAGACCATTTCTGATGAGGCTTTGACCAACAGCAGATGGATCAGTTGAAGGTCCAGACGTATCTCTCAGGTCTTGGTTCAGGTCTTTGCTGGATAGTTTTTAGTCCTGACTCTTTTTCTTCTGTCCTTCACGTGTCCAGTTTCTGCCTCCATGCGGAGATGAGCCAGGTTTCCAGCTACCAGCTGTTTGGGAATCACCTTGTTGCTGCTGAAATCCTGTTTTCTGTCAGACTGTCTGATCTTTGCTGGTTTAAACCAGTTTAAACGTCTTCTTTGCTAAGTTGTTCGTTTAGTTAGGAGCTTTTTTTCTGCTTGAATGGTTCATAGGTCAGAGACAAACTTTTCATCACAACCAGTAGTAGAAATTTAATGTTTATACACAGTAATCTGGACATTCTGAGCCTTTAAACCAACCCTATCTCTGTGTTTTTATGAAGCTATTTTCATTTCTGAGGAAATATTTTGTAGCAGATGCAGCAGCAGTAACACAGGACAGAATGTCCTCCTGCTTCCCGTCCATGTTTCTTATATAATGTACAGAAACAACGTTGAAGCAGAACCTGTGATCACGCTGTGTGCTACAGACGGTGGATAGTTGTCAGGCTGACTCAGATGAGCTGAAAATTAGAAAACATCTCATGCAAACCCTGAAAAGGCAGAAAATCTGTAGGAGGTTCTGCTGTAGCTGCTTCCTGCTCTGCCTGTCAGACATAGCCGAGGGGAAAGAGCACACACTGTCACCGACCTTCCACACCACGATTGGTCGCCCTTAGTTTCCGCCTCGGTGGGCTGGCCAATCACAGGCCTGGTGTGCATCGCTGCTGAGGACTGATTGGCTGGTGGCAAGTATCACTGCAGGCGGGCGTGCATGTGCATGTGTGTGGTACATGTGCTCTGCTGGGAAACACCAACAAAGCTGAAGATGATGTGCTGTCAGCTGAAAGGATGAAGATTCACCCTCATCACATCTGAAGATGGTGTTAGTTCACATCTCATGTTGTTACTCTTCCTGTTCACAGCCTGACAGGTTGCCATGGAAACTCACAACGAATATATGCACATGAAGAAGAAGTCTTTTCTGCAATGGTTATACGACTTACTGGTACCCAGTTTCCTCCAGAACTCCTTTAATTCTTTTGGTAATAGACTGAACATGGTGCATTACCCTGCTGGTGGTCATAAAGGGATGGACATGGTCAGCAACAACACTCAGCCTGAAGGGGATGGAGATGCCGATGATCCAAGCCAGGATGGATCCATGTTTTCATGATTTTCCCACCAAAATCTGAGCCTAGCATCTGAATGTGGAGCTGAAATGGAGACCCACCAGACCAGGCAACGTTTCAGATTTTAAATGTAAAAACACGTCATCCATCAGTTTACAGTGTGTAAACATCCTTATTTGGATTTCTGATTCTTTAGGACATGACGTGATCTATAAAAGATTAATTGGAAACCAAAGCAGTTTTTCTAGAACTACTTGACAGAAGTCTGCTAAAATATTTATTTCTCATCCTCAGAGGAGACAAGAAACATCAAATGTCCATAAAAATGTTTAAACCGTTATTTATTTATCATAAAACATGTTTGCAGTCAGGCTTGGTTCTTGTCAGCCTGAGGACATTCCTGCTTCAGAGGACAGGATGGAGGACATGATGGAGCAGGTTAAATCTGGGTCTGATCTGTGGTCGATGGTCTGAGGAATGCCGGCGTTCCCAGGTCTCAGACTGGACGTTTGGCGGTCACATGGCCGCCTCTGACGGAGCGCTCTGCTCCACCTGCTGCTCTAACTTCCGCTCTTTGACACTTTGATCGCAGCCAGTCTTAATTAAGTCCTATCGATTGGCGCCATTGACTGCTTTCACAGCCACTCGTCAATAGATTGTGCCGGGAGTTATCAGTCGTAGAGCCGCTGTTTTAACCAGCTTCAACCATTCAGCTCCTCGGTTTGAGAGGCATTCACTGACATCCAGAACAAGCATCTCCTCTTCAGCTTCATCAAGCAGACCTGATCAGGGTTTAATATCGATGTCTTCTCTCTAGCTGATAAGTCTGAGAGATGACACGATGAACATCTGAGCTTCTGCTTTTAATCCACTTTCAGTCCTCGGAGTGTGTTATAGAGATGGAAACACCAACTAAACCAGTTTGTCTCCTTATACAAGGCTGAATCCAGCAGCTAAAAAAGAAATTTGTGACATTTTCCTCCAAAACTCCAGAGATCCAGAGGCTCTTCAACGCCTCATTCAGCTGAGTTTCTGCTAAATTTCTTTTTTTTTTTTTCATTTTCCATGTTTAGAGTCGAGTTTTCACCAGCGGCTTTTTGTCCCTTCCTCTCTGAAGCTACTGCATTAAATGATACGGAGTCATTTCACAATATATAAAAATAAAAAGTACTAAATGTTTTATCAGTGATTGCATTTTGCTGGCATTATTAGTGCCCACCATAAGAAGAGAATACACAGATTTTATCCCCAGTTAACTCCTGTCACTGAATCCAAATCAAGTTTGGACCAACTGAGGCGAAGTCCACACGGCACCGAAGCCGGTTCAGGTGTGAAAACAGTGCTGAAAACTGAGAGAAAGGCTTCAACATCCGCACAAAATCGCTGTGGATAGCGCTGCGATGATTAAAGAGAAACACTCCAGAGCTAGAAGAAGACGTAGCGCATGCACAGATAATGACGTATCTGCTTGCTCCTGCTTATGATGGTACAGCAGCACTGTGGTGTAAAAGCCAAGCCAGGACCGTCTGGAGGAGCACCACAACTCAGCTCTTCACAGACGCCATTATTGTTGTGTTTGGCGCCGCTCATCACACAGACATCAGTACGCTGTCCGTGCAGTACCACAGATGGTAGAGGTCTCAAACTGATCCACCCTGGTACCTGGTCTCAGACATGATAGGTTTTAATGGAAGCTAATCCCTGGTTTCATGGGGATGAAAGGGTGGATTGCTAAAATACTTTTGCGGTTTTACTGCAGTCCGGCCTTCATCGGGACGACCCCCGAATCAGCATTGACAGTGACACTGTATTATGTACCAGTGACACAGTCTTCTATACAAGAACAAGATCTGGACAATTGACAGCTATGCCCTGCTGTTGATCAGAAACCCCCTGACATAATAAGATGGCCAAAAGAGGAAGTTCAGACCACAGATTTTTGGGTTTCCACCCCAAATCCAGTGCCCAGAGGCAATATGCTAAGTGCAACGAGGGAGGTCGAGGACTAGTGAGCATCAGGGCCACTATCCAAGATGAAACATTCAGGCTCCATGAATACATCAGGAAGATGGCCCCAAGGGATCAAGCACTGAGTAAATGCCTCAGGCAATGGAACCTGGAGAATTAAATGGAGGAACCATCATGCGAGGAACACGGGAAACTGGAGAAATACCAAGGACTCAAAGAAGGGCTGGAGAAAGCCTGGAAGGTGAAGGCAACAGTAGTACCAGTGGTTATCGGAGCGCTGGAGGCCGTGTCCCCCACCCTGGAGAAGTGGCTCCAACAGATACCTGGAGAACCATCTCCATCCAGAAGAGTGCAGTGCGAGGAACAGCTAAGATACTGTGTAGGACCCTCATGCTCCCAATACTCGGTGGAAGACCCAAACTACGCCTAGGTAGAGGAGGTGGGAGGGTGGGTGAGACCAGCAATCGGTCTGAAGTGTGGACTAGAATATTTCCAAGATACCAACTTAAAAAACAAAAGTTTCTCTGCCATATTTTCCTAATTGCAAAGGGGAGCTCGCCCCCAGTTTAAGAGCCACTGCACTAGTGACATAGTGCTATATTCTAGTGGCACTGTGTCCATATACTAGTGACCCGTCGTTATGTCGTTATGTCGACACAGCGTAATATAGCAGTGACACTGCATTATACACAGTGACACTGGGTAATATAGCAGTGACACTGCGTTATACACAGTGACACTGGGTAATATAGCAGTGACA
>JBAFTA010000009.1:30458012-30470627 GCA_036919975.1 Melanotaenia parkinsoni
TAGTTTAGTCTTTAGCTCGGTTTAGTGTTTAGATTAGTTTAGTCTTTAGCTCGGTTTAGTGTTTAGATTAGTTTAGTTTTTAGCTTAGGGTTAGCTAAGTTTACTTTTGAGAGTTTAGTTTACATTTAGATTGGATTAGTTAAGTTTTCATACTGAAACTTCATGTATCTCCGTTCCACCATCATGGCTGACCGGATCCAGAACCTAAGACCTCAGTCTGTGAATCTGAGTCCAGCTCGTTGGATGAACGTGGGAAAAGACTAAACCTCCTGACGCGTGTCAGAGATGGATGTTTCCAGATGGTGCAGACAGTTGTTGCTTGTTGTTTGTCAGCGTCCAGGCTGCAGGTC
Source organism: Melanotaenia parkinsoni (assembly GCA_036919975.1). Lineage (NCBI taxonomy): Eukaryota > Metazoa > Chordata > Actinopteri > Atheriniformes > Melanotaeniidae > Melanotaenia > Melanotaenia parkinsoni. The sequence continues at coordinate 30,458,363 of JBAFTA010000009.1, forward strand.
ATGTTCACGTGTTTGCAGCATGTTAGCATTCAGCTCCTACACCTCAGAGTATCTGTGATCAATAACTGTCAGTCCTGACCTGACAGGCTGCTTGACTGATCAACTCGATCAGCAGTGATCGATTCTGTCCTCATCGTGTTTTATGTTTGGTTTTTAAGTCAGAACAATCACTGCAGTGCTGTTGTTCACCAGCTGCTCCTCATTGATCACTGATCGGTTCTGATGGATTAGCAGAACTCTAGAACCCAGAAAGTTCTGTTGGTCATCAGATTGTCTCTGAATCCCATCGACGCCCAGCTTCCTCCTCCTCCTCCTCCTCCTCCTGCTCTACATGTCTGCCTGTTTCTTCTCAGCCTCTTCTGGATTATTTTTCTTCTTCTCTGTTTTTTCTGTGTGATAAACCCCACAGTTGTTTTTCTCTGTTCAGCTGCTCTCATGTTCAGATCCAGACTAGAGTCCGTCCAGCTGAAACGTGAAAATGTGATGAAACAGACGAGCAGGAGCTGGAGTCAGAAACAGCTGAGAGCTGAACTGATGGCAGAAAATCTCAGCTCTCATCGTTTTATATTTGAGTTAATCTTGAAGAATCTGATGGATTTTCTCTCTGCTAAATGGTGAAAAACGTTGTGTGCTTATTTCACTAAAGAATGTAGGAATAACAGAATTTAAATTTTATTAAATAATGTTTTATTTTAATTAATTTTTCTCTTATTGTTCCAGGGACAATGTGTTGAATATTAGTGCAAAGGCTATTTTTCCTCTGCAGTCTTTAGATAGAGAGAAAAATATATAAATGTATAAATAAAGTAATAACCTACAAATAATCCTACATAATATTTTAAATACATTTCTGGTGCTTTTGCATTAAAATGTTTTAACTTTTCTCAGAAGCAGGTGAAAAATCTGGCATTTTTGATGGAAATCTTTTAAGTAGCGACGACCTCCTGGAGTAACAGGAGGTCAGAGGATAACGTGTTCGGTAAATATCCTGATGTTTATCCTCTCATGTCAGAGGTCAACTGGGAAATCTGGGAATTCTGGGACAAGTCTAGGATGAAAAGCTGTATTTGATCTCTGGCTGCAGACGGTCTCCACTGGTTTACATGTTTCTGTAGCAGCTGCTGGTTGTTATTGATCCCTCTTTTTAATGAACCCTGGATTTTAATGTGGAGTTTTGTGTTCAGACAGCGAATAAAGACTGAGATGGTTTGAATCTGGACATGAGACGTTCCCTGAAGGAGAAACTGGAGAACATCTGGTCTATAATCTGCTGTATTTTCCTTTATATCTCTGTAAACTGCTGCTTTTCTGATTTTGCTTGGCTGTATTTTGACCCCTACGAGCCTCCGTGTTTCCTCCCCCATCCTGTATCCTGTAGGTAGCATCTCTGGAGTGCATCTTTGACGGCTCTTCAGCATTAGGACACCTTCACTCGGAGCTCCCCTCCCCCACACCCTCCATCCTCTACCCCCACGGAGAGGACAGCTCCCTCCCCTCCTGCTCCTCCAACCCCTACCCACCGATCCAGGTAAACCCACCCCCACCTAGAGCTTCACATCTCCATCATGCTTTCACCTCCATGCCGATTTAAAAACTCATCAGTTCTTTTTCTGGGGAACAACATGTTTGCTGGTGGAAGATTTTCTGTCTTCATGTGGAGACGGAGGCTGCGAGAGCTCAATGAAGAGTAAAAGTGTGGTTATATTAGAAGTGTTGGATTTGAGCCACAAGGTTCTGGTGGTTGAGTCGATGGTTCCCGACCACTGTGATCTCAGGAACTGTTTGATGGATTCAGATAAAGTTTAGTTCAGATCTTCATGTTTCCCAGACAGATGCTCCTCATGGTGACTTACCAGGTACCAGTCAGGGGTCCCAGTGCTGGATATTTCTGATTGGCTGACTCCTCTTTAATATCTATAAGATCTTTGTAGGATGTTAGACCTCAGTGCGAACTACAACAACCTTGGAGTTTAATTACAGGGTACTTTCAAGTCCTGTTTCCATCAAGTGATCCAGTTTGGTACCTGCTGCATTTCCACAGTATCCATACCCATTCTTGGTCGGCTTGGTTTCAGTGGGACAGCGATAGATGCATCAGATACGTAATGATGTCATGTCATAGCGGTGCAACGCCGTCCTCGACTTATAACAAAGAAAATGAACCAGAAGCCAACAACAGACATCCAGCACTTGGTTTTCTTTCTCCTCCTCATGTGGCTTTAAACAACAAAAAATCCACCTTTTATTTAAACATGGTGCCGTTGCCCCTTTGTTCTTGGAGCCATGTCGGATAGGAAGTGATGATTCTTTCAACCAGTCAACGGATTGTAGAGGGTCCAGCTTCGGGTCAGATTGTTAAGACTGGGATCCCAACAGAAGGCTCCCAAAAAAGGGGGACGGGTGTGTTCGGATAGTCTGGTGCCCTTCCCACTTTTTGTCTGTGAAAATACAAAAAAATGCGTACCTACCTGTACCGTACCGTAAAGCTGATGTTTCCAAACCTGTTAAAGTTTTTGTGTGTTGGACATGGACATGTGTAACTGTGTGTGTATGTGAGCAGTGTGAAAGTTTTGGTTTCGGTTTCTTTGTGTATTGAAGTCTAAATGTTTTTACAGAGCTTCAGTGAGTGATGCAGAATTTGAACCTGTAACCTGTGAGTTCATATATGTTCTAAATAGGACCTATGCATTTATATATGTCCCGAGCAGGACCTATGCATTTATATATGTCCCGAGCAGGACCTGTGAGTTCATGTATGTCCCGAGCAGGACCTGTGAGTTGTTGTTTGACATTGTAGGAACCAGGAGGCTCAGCTGAGCAGATCAGGGTGTGATTTGTTTCTGTGTGAAAAATAGTTTTAAGTTACAGCACGTAAAAAGAGGTACTTCATGTTGTTTGGGGACAAATCTCATTGGAAGTTAACATAACAGTAGGTGGGGGCTTCTTGGCTGTGTCCGAATGTCCACCCTAGTCCCTAACCCCTCCTTCACTACACAGGGCTGCACTACATAACTACATAGTGACTCGTTCTCTTGGCGAGTTGGACACGAAGCTGTCTATTGTTTTGTCGCCGAAAACCACGTGACTACCGCTGTTACTATGGCAACCACAACCCGCGTCAAGATGTCATTCCAAATCCAAAGTTGTGTGTAAATATTTTTATTTTTCATGTTATATTTTGTTCTTTGTTTGCTTCTAGGTAATTTCGCGCAGCTCAATTTTTTCGCCTCCTTGCTCCACATTGAGCTTCTGCCCACAATGCATTGTGGTCTATATTGACCCGTCTAGTGACCATCGATGCTTACTACTTTTCAAGATGCATTGTGGGTCATTTTGAGTGCCCCACTTTTTTCTCTCTGGACATTCGGCCACAGCCCTGGTTCCAGAGGGTCCAGACAGCTGTGAAGGTCAGAAAGTGAGAGAGAGGTGCTGGGTCACTACGTTTCAGTGTTAAAATGATGCTTGTACTCATGGCTGCAGGCTAAAAACTTTATTTTCAGGCCAGACTTTTTCTCTCTCTGTCAGTTGAGCCCTCCACTATGGAGTTCGTCTCCATAGCAACCAATATAAACACTGAATTTCAAGGAATCTGAGGTCCATGTTTGAATGTGGATTTTTTTAAAATTGTTTGAGATATCAAAAACCAGAATGTCAGATCTGTAGGATTGTGTAGGCCTGTCACGATAAGACATTTTGCTGTGCGATAAATATTCTCAGAATAATAATGCAAGTACACTCTTTCAAAGATCAAAAAACTTTAATATCTAAAGAACATTTTACACCCGACCTGGAAGAGATTTTAAATAAAACAATAAAAAGAATGGACTCTGAGTCTCATTAACAATGAAAGAAAACTAACGATAGATAATAAAGTCTCACTTCAAACAATATATTAAAAAATATTAAACATGAGGCCCAGACCGAGAAACCCAGTAAAACCACCAGTTAGTACCACTGTATTTAAAAAAACTAAAACTAAATACTGCATCGTTGCCTTTGAGAAGCTGAAATATCTCCCTCATCACTGCTGTCAGACTGATCTACGAGCAGCAACGCTGCGTCTTTTCCACGAACGCCGGGACACCGGCCCAAAAGTAATACGGCCCACTGGGAATCCTCCCGAACCTCAAGATTATTCGACAGCTCTTGATGTGTATTTCAGCCTGAGAAATCAGAGGTTTAGCACGAGAGCATAAGAAGCCGCTCAAATGCGCGATGTGTGAGAGTTGGCAGCCCTGTAAAACCAAGGCAGCATACCGGCTCGTACAGGTTGGTGGTTCACCGACATGCTGCTGTCAACATGACCAGAGACATCAGTCCGCAAGAAACGAGCGTTCAGTCCAGATACTCCAAACCTGCTGTCATACAAAGGAAGAAATAAAGGGAAAAAATGATCGCAGCCGGCATCACACTCATTTTTTCTTACCGTGCAGTTAATTGACTTTTTGCTTAGGTCTAATCTTAGGAAGATTTTAGTTTGAATCGCGTCTGTAGATAAATTCAGGTGGAATGAGAAACAATCATTAAAATATTTTTGAAAAAAGAAACGATATCAAAAAGTGGGCACTTCTCCTGAGAAGAAAGTTATTGAAGGATCCACTGTGACTACGGGCAGTTGTTACCAGCAATAGAAATAATAGAGTATACTAGATAACCTGAAGACTTCTGTGCACCCTGCCATCAGACTGGTCGTTGGTATCTTATGTACATCAACATCCAGCTGGAGCATAAATGTGAGAGTGCTGGAGTTTGGACAGATCCTGAAGGAGTCAGCATTAACAGACCACATGGAGGTCTGTGAGGATGGAAACCATGTGGCTCCCAGGGGCCATTAACTATGTTTTCTCTCACTTCTTGTTGAAAAAAATGGTCATTTCTGATGTTGTAGAGTAGAATAACTGAGCTCCACCCGTCCCTCCGTCCTGCTCTCAGCTGTTTCCTGCATGTTTAAGGTGCGGCGTCCTTGTCCTGACGTCTGCCGGCGGCTGCCTTCCCACCTCCACAGCGACAACGCAGTGAATAGATCGAGGACGTACACTACTTTCATTTTGTCATCTCTCTGCCTCCGCCTCGGTGGCGCCATGGCAACGCAGGAGATGAATGTCGACAAAGAAAATCCCCACAGCCACAGAAAGGAGGAGGAGGATGAAGAGGAGGAGGAGGAGGGGTTGAACCTGCACAGAGGAACGAGGACAGATTAAGTGAGGCTGTCAGGAACACGATGGGGGGGTTGGAGGTAGTAAACCGTCTTCCTGCTCCAGCAAAGACATTTACAGCAAAAGACATGTTCTTCATCATCTCATCTCCACACTCCTCATCAGCAGAGGATACGGGGGGGGCGTGTTCTGTTTTCCAGGCCTGGAATGTTGGAGGGAAAGTTCTGAAAAACATTTCCAGAAACTTTCCCCACATAGATGATCTGCTCAAAGCGGTTACCTGATACACTCCCTAGCTGTTTACATTTCCTGGATTTATGAAGTATTTCAGCTCTTCTTGGCTCTGAAAGGTCACCTGATCTCTGCTGCTGCGTTTGGGGTCTTCGTCCTGCAGCATGAGGCCGTTCAGCTGGCAGACAGATGAACTCACATCAGCCAGCTGAGCTGAGCTGAGACCCAGGCCCTCCCGGCTTTTCTAGGAAGTCCCGGGTTGTTCCCAGGCCGGAAGAGATATATATAATCCTTCCAGTGGGTCTTGGGTCTTCCCCAGAGTCTCCTGCCAGAAAGACGTGCCCAGAGAACGACCTGGATGCATCCTAATCAGATGCGTGAACTACCTCCGCTGGCTCCTTTCAGCTTCCGTATGAAGCTCCTCACCGGATCCCTGACTGAATCCAGCCTCCGTTTAAAGGAAACTCATTCTAGCCACTTCACCACAAGTAAGCAAAAGCTTCGTCCTCATTGCAGCGGAAAACGGAGCAATACCACTGGAAATCTTCGGGGCAGAATAGCTGACAAGCGAACAGCGGGAGAAACAAATCAGAGACGAAGAGGATCAGGAAGGGAACGAAAAAGGAGAAGAAGAATAAAGACATGGACAACAACTGTAGAAACTATGTGAGCTTTTGAATAAAGACTATATGCGAATGTTAAGGGCTTGTTGGGCGGTTGGAAACAACTTCATAGTGACGCGTTACCGCTGCCAGACGGTGTCTGAAACCGAGTGAACTCCCGAACTCAGCACTGCCCCCTAGTGGAGGAATGGACTTGACAACCTTGACACCTTAAAACATGGCGCTGCATCAGATCCTAGCGGTCTTCCGGCTATCATCCGACATACCTAAACCTAGAACTATCTTCGTAGGCGGAACAGAGTTCGCTTCTATCATCCAGATCAGAGCTGGTTTGCAACTCCTCCCCTAACGAAGGAGACTTTCCCAGCACGGGAACTGGGATTGGAATCAAGGTCTGGGGCGAATGCAGCCTTACGCTCATTCCCAACCATGAGCATGAACTCAACCGTTTCCCACTCAGCTAGAGATCCTAGACTTGGTCTAACTGGACTGTCATGGACTTTAACATTTAACATGCTAACTGAAGCCTGGAGAGTCTGAGATGGTTCTTCCAGTTTCTCACAGTCTGACCTTGTGCTGAACCTGGCGGGACCATCACTGGAAAGAAAAATGTCTTCCACACGAGAATAATGTTTATCTTTCTAGAATGAGGGAGATGGTTTAGTGGATTTGCTGCATTCAGGTTCAGACCTGCTCTCCGGTTGGACCCCAGCTCATCCCAAAAGATGAAACCCTTTTTTCTTTATTTTGCCCTCCTCTGATCTTCACGCTGTCCATCACAGCCGTGATTACTCAGCATTTTTCTGGGCCGAGCGTTCCCGCAGACTCATTGTTTGTGGAAGGAAACTGAAGTGGGACAAAGGTCAGCTGGATCGGACGCACTGAGGAGGAAGAGGAGGAGGAAGGAGCTGCGTGATGTTTTCACACTGCAGAGAGATCAGAGGACTGACTTCCTGGCTGCGTGCGCTCTCTTTAAACACACACACACTCTCTTCATCCTCCGTCAGCGCTGCAGTCTGTTGTCTGCCTCAGACAGACGAAGGCTGCTCTCTCCTCCTCCTCAGTGATGATCCCTCACCCTGCCAGGTTAACTCACCCTCCCGAGGCTCCGCTCTCTTTTTTCCCATCAAGCCGAGTGCGTCCCTACAGCCGGCCGACGTCCGCCGCTCGCTGACGGCTGGAGGAGGAGGAGGACGGCTTCTGGTCACCTCCACCAGCTCCTCCGCAGCCTCCCTGTTTGTGTCTGTGAGGAGGGGAGGGGAGGGGGGGCACAAGGTGGAGTGAAACCCCCCCTCCCGTCGTCTGCTCTCCAGCCAGCACCACCTCCGCCACCCAGCAGCCTGCAGCAGGAGCCAGAGGAGGTGCAGAGGAGGCGCAGCAGCATGCTGAACTCTGTGTGGTATGCCAAGAAGATGGGCCGCCGCATCATGGGCACCCTGAGGAGGACCAAACGGCTCCACCGCCGCCTCCTGGTAGGTCACCCCCCCCACATGTAAAAGCAGAACTCCTCTGAGAGGAGGTGCTGCACCGTGACTCATTTCTCCAGCGTCTGAGTGCATGTGACCGTGCACTACTCTGCCGGGTGTGTGTGTTGTTGTGGCCCCGCTGAACGAGGCAGGTGTGTAAAAGTTGCAACAGGAGCTGCTGCTGCGTCATGTGGTGCGTCGTGGTTGTCGGGTAAACACGGTAAGCGTGTGGCATGCGTGTGCGTGAGATCTGGGGTAATGATGTGAAGCGTGTCACAGCTCGTCGACTAAATGTGAGACGGCTCCGAGCACGATCCGACACACACACATTCAGACAACGACGTTCCAGAGCTTCCAGGACTCGGATCTGGGATCTCCACCGCCTCACATAAATCCAGATCCAGAGGGGAGAGATTTACCTGCATGAACAGCAGCATCATGTTCTGGGCAGATGTGAGGAACCCCTGCAGTAGCACATGCCTTCCCTGGCGTTGCCTAGCAACCTCTGGGTTTCTGACACGCAGCGCTCCCGCGCCACCTCCCATCTCCTGCCTCAAACACGCCTGTTAACATACATGAACATCAACACACTGCAGGAAGCAGCTTCAGTCTCATCAGCTCATTTAAGGGCTTCAGATGATGAAAGAAAGTCTCGGGATTATTAAGTTTGTCCTTGGCAGGAAAAAACCTGCACACGGTCCAAACCCGACCGGAGTTCTGCTGCTTCCCTGATCCCATACGCACTAAAAGTCCCTCACGTGGACGTGGTTTTCAGAATGAGGATTCACATAAAAACATCCAGGTTTCCAGCAGCTGCAATTCTGCTGCTTTTGTTTAGTTTCATTTAGAAGATCAAAAACTAGAAACATGAAGACTTTGGATTTTTTTCTCATTTTGAAGAAAACTTTATGCTCATCTGATCTGTACGGTGGCTGAGAAGCTACATTTAAAAACACACTGAATAACCTGAATAAAATTACATTTAGAAACAAATAATTTAATAAAACACATTTGCAAGTTGGAAAAGAAATCATTATTTTAGGAAAGAAATTTAAAATAAAATGAACTCCAGCTACAAATCCTGAAACTAACATGAGATGGTTCGTAACAAAGCGGGGACAATACCAGAGGGGACTGGCGATGACCTCATCTTGTAGTTTAAACAAATGATTTGTAGTTCAGCTACACGCAGGAAGTAAGCGGCGGTTTGTTGAGGGCAAGAACAGCAAGGATCGTGTTTCATGAAGAAGCTCCAGAGAGCGTCCACATGCAGAAAAACGTGAAAATGACTCGCAACAAGCAAAACGATGTTCAGTTATCAAAACTTGATGAAACACACCGCCGACGTCCTGCATGTAGCCGAAGGTTGTTTCCTCTTCACTGATTGGTGCAGCTCTGCTGCTTCATTCATCTGATTGGTTGAAGTTTTTTTATGATTTAAAAAAAATTACAAATTTATTGGTGAAATAATTTTCTGAAGTGCACGACTCCTCGGATCGGAGGTCAGCTGTTTGAACTTGTAAATAACAACAAATCATAGTTTAGTTATCGGCTCCGTTCATACTGCAGATCAATTCCAATTTTTTTTCCATAAGTGACTTATATCGGATTTTTTAATGACTTCTTTTTTTTTAAAATCCGACCCAGGTCGCTTTCATATGTGGTCCTAGATGGGATACGTACCTGATCTGTGTGGAAGCGACTTCCGTCCGAATGGAAATGTTTCATCCGACTTTGACGTCACGGAAGTCAAACATCACAATTCTGCTGTTTCACGATATTTACCGTTCGTCTTTTCCTTCTTTATTATAAACGAAAACGACGACAAAACACCACCATCACTTTAAATATATGAACGAATTAAGTACAGAAGGGAGGGGCGGGGTGTATTCCCAGTTACGTGTTAACGACTGGGTCGGGTCACAGGTCATAGCCTGCATCGCTGGGTCCAGATTTCTCTGGAAGATTTCCACGGGTCGGGTTTGGTGATCATCCGAGCGGGGTCGGGCGGGTGCAGGACTCTGAACAGACGAACTCGGCTGCACTGTGTGTACAGAAGCAGGAGCCACTGCTCCTCAAGAGGCCGTGGTTAACAGTCTCCTCCTTTCATTCATCAAGTGGCCTCCGGCTCAGAGGGAACAGACGTGGAGCATCCAGTACTTACGTATTACTACGTGACGTCGTGTTATCCTCTGCGCATGCGTGTCACTTCAGAGCCACGTACCGTTAACACTTCAGCGTGATGAAAGACCACGCAAAAAAAACGGATATCATGAAAAAAAAAAAACGGATTAATGAAAAAAGCGGATTTCATGAAAAAAAAAACGGATTCATGAAAAAAACGGATTTCATGAAAAAAAAAATGGATTCATGAAAAAAACGGATTTCATGAAAAAAAAAAACGGATTAATGAAAAAAGCGGATTTCATGAAAAAGGCGGATTTGACATGAAGCGCTGCAGTGTGAACGTAGCCAGACTTTACTCTCACACCTGTTGGCGCTGTCTCAGGTGTTGATCCTTTAACGTTTAAAAGGTGAAACGGGGTCATTTTGGACGAATTATTGACGACTGTTAAATCCTCGGTGATTTTTTGGGATGGTTGACCGACAGCAGCTTGTACCTGAAGTCGGACCAATCAGGACATTTGATTTCATAACAACCGGTTTCCCTGGTATCAACCTCTCAGTGGGTCCATCCCTTGAGCCAGGCAGGGCTGGGGGTTGAATTCCTGTCTGATGGGGCTCCTTGGTGGTTATAGTTCATGTGTTTGGTTTTCTTCCGTTCGAATAGAAATATAATAGAATTAGTGGCTTTAAAGAGAAGAAATGTGATCAGTTTATTAACCAAACTCTGATCAGCTGATTCAGCTTCGTTCATCTGTTGCTCTGTAATGAAGAGTTAAATGTTCATGTTAAGAAAACCTTCAGATCATCAGTTTTAGCTGATTTCTTTTTACTTCTAAGCCCAGATTCTTTTTAAAGGTTTCCTTTCCAGACTTGAGCTTGATTTGTTATGGTATGGGTTTGTTTAAATTCTTGCAACACAATGACTGAAGCTTAAGTTCCTCCACCAATTAGAAGACCAGTTTTCTTTCTGCTGCTGCATAAATGTAGAGATTTAAGAGAAAGAGCATGTTGGTTAATCACCACAGCTCCACTCGGGTTTAATAACAATACTCAGTAGTTTACTGTGACTGTGCAGTGATGAGAGTCTGACAGCAGGTGTAGCTGCAGACTTCTTCTTCCTCATCGATGAGGAAGCACTGACTTCTTTATGAGACTCATGTAACTTATTCAGTCTTGGCCAATTAATCATATGACTCATTCATTTTATTGTGGATCATGTGACTCGCTTAGTTTGTTGACGATGTGACTCATTCAGCTTAATGTCAGACGAGATTTCACTTTAACATCATAGACCTTGATGGACGACGAGAGGAATTCCTTTACTTTTCCAGACTGTCAGATTTCATCACAACAGACTATATTTAAATTAATGTTCTAATTAAAATGTACATAAAGAGATTTTTACTTTTTACATTTTTCTTCTTTGACTTCTTTTTGTAAACTGGAGCCATTTTTACAAACCAGTTTGTCTCATTCTCACCTTCATCACATGATTTATAACAATGATAATAATAATTATTATTAACCTTCTTCAATTAAAACGTCCTTGACTGGATTTTCTTAATCAAGACTTTAGTTGTTTTCTTGTCTTTAACAAACTAAGTCCAAATCCTGATTAAATATTAAAGTGTGTGGTAGAAGCTCAGATTTCCGAACGTTAATGTCCAGCATTGAATGCAGCATGAGGAGGAGGAACCGGGTTTTAGTTCTAGGTTATGAGGGTTTTCAGACTGGCTCGTGTGTTTTGAGTAAAACTCGTCGTTCTGGAGGTGAAAATGAAAAATCGGATCAGAAATGTGAGCACCCCCCGGCTGCTGATCTGACACGCTCACCGCCATGTCAGACTCGGGGGCCACATCGATTATTCATGCGGCGAGTGGAGCCGCCCCCCCTCGTGCTGACACAAGCCCATTAATTGGCAACAGACTGAGAGAAGAGGAGAGGGAGGGGGGAGGCGAGGAAGAGGAGTGTCATTTGGAATGTGTTGCTGCCTCGTCGCAGAGACCAAACAAGCCCGTCCGGATCGGAAGGAGCCGACCCTCCTCCCCCTCCGAGCGGGAATCTCCTCTAGGAAGATGACCACCCATCACCCCTGGCAGGAGTTCACCTCCAAGACTGTAAATGGTGCAGAGAAAAAGCCGCTGCCGCTCGACATCAGCCTGCAGGAGTCCATCGCCCACCTGCACCCTCTGCAGCGGCAGCACGCCATCGAGCTCCACCGCCAGCACCGCCCCCAGGTCCAGGCGTCCCTGTCCACCTTCACCGCCTGCACCGTGCCGGCGTCGTTCCGAGCTCGCAGCCGGTTCCTCAACCTGCGCGACAGCGTCAAGAAGAGTCCCACCAAGAGCACGGCCAAAGTCGGCAGGAAGGAGATACCCTGGGTACCGTTCGCTTTCAGCAAGGTACCGCTGTGACCCGTTTTCTGATTTTGTTCTGAACGGGACGAATCGTTTGTTCTGACGTCTGAAACACCGACTCAGACCCATAGAAGACGACGTTAGAACCGGTCGGTTCTGAACGGGAAGAATCTTTTGTTCTGACGTCTGAAACACCGACTCAGACCCGTAGAAGACGATGTTAGAACCGGGCGGTTCTGAACGGGACGAATCGTTTGTTCTGACGTCTGAAACACCGACTCAGACCCGTAGAAGACGACGTTAGA
>JBAFTA010000009.1:30529429-30546067 GCA_036919975.1 Melanotaenia parkinsoni
TGTCTGATGCTGACTGGGGTTAAAAGCTCCAGCGTCTACATGTAGTTCTACATTAAAAAAACAAACAGATGAGCAAAGAAGAGTTTTAAGGGTTAAATCCTACATTTTGTGAAAACAAGGCTCTTGGTTTGATTTTCCTTTTTTTGAGCTCATGCTTGTATTATTTCTCAGCATAGTTGCAGAATAAAGAAAAGCTGATTAACATGTTTTGTGTCTGCATCAGATGAAAACGCCAACCTGGGGACCGCGATGAGATACGAGGAGATCGGTGAGTGGTCTCTGGACCTGAGCGGAGTCCTGGTCTTGTGTCCTCTGGTTTTTCCTTCCTGCTGTGTCTGAACTCCTGGCTGGTTTGGCTTCAGTAAACGTGATGTTTACTGAGGACGTGTCTGTCTCTTTCCTCCTGCCTGTTTGTCGTCTGTAGAGTTGCGCATCTTGCTCCTGTGTGGCAGTGATCTCCTGGAGTCCTTCTGCATCCCTGGCCTGTGGAAGGACAGTGATGTAAGCACAATGTAGCCCCGCCCCCACTCACATGTAGCCCCAACCAACTACATGTAGCCCCGCCCCTTAGCTCGTCTTCTCCTATCGCAATGATCGACGGGTCATTTCGATGTTGTTGACAAAGGAGATGATGATTTAACCACTTTTTACCGAGTCCGAAGGTTCAAATCATCAAACTTACCGAGTTCTTCCAGATGTTTATTTGAACACAGATGTTCAGATTACAACACACACACAGAGGGAGAGCGACTGCGCTGGTGGTACCAACTGAATCCCAACGTGCTCACGTTTGCTGCTTTAAGGTTTAAACATTTCATATAGAACCTTCTTTACGAACCTGAGAGCTTAGAAACAAAAAAGGTTTTCTTAGAATAGACCTCAGCAAGATTCCTGGTTTTATGAGTCTAGCATACGTGGCATCCCACTTTCAGTTCTCAGGTTTTATGTGTCAGCTTCTGGTCCTCATCTTGAATGAAAATTCAGTTCCTCCAGCCTTGATCACACCGTGTCCTGATTTACTGAGCAGACTAAAAGTCAGCATCAGCCTGACGATGCAGCTGCTTCAGCTGCAGCTTCTTTCCATCGTTGCTTCAGCTCATAGAGGTTTGGTTTCTGCAGGTCTCAGAAGGTCCCACCACAACATCTCAGACAGTTCCAGGTCTGGACTTTAGCTGGACCATGTCAGCCTTGGTCCTGGTGTAGGTCTGCTGCTGTGTTTGGGTATTTTTGTCCTGCTGGATGAGACACTTTCAGCTTTAACTGTCGGACAGATGGACGCACGTCTGACTCAGAGCAGTTCATGGTCCACTCCACCAGACCATCATCCCTCCACCACCGTGCTGACTGCTGCTATGAGGTGTTTAAGGACCAAACATGTCCACTTTGGTCTGGTCTGTCCAGAGGACCTTGGTTCAGAAGTCTGGTGGTTTGTTCAGATGCAGCTTTGCCAGCCTAAGTCGTGCCGCCATGTTTTTTTCTCCTGCAACCTTCCCAACAAGCCAAACTGGTTCAGTCTGTTTCTAACTGGACTGTCATGAACTTTAACATTTAACCTGCTAACTGAGACCTGGAGAGTCTGAGGTGGAGCTGCTGGTTCTGGACTCCTGGAAATCTGACATGTCTTTAATGTTTTCTTCTTGTGAATCATCTTCCTCTCTGTAGGATGATGGTCTCCAGATCGATTAGAAATGACCTGATAAGCTTCCCAGCTTAAAGCAAGAATGATGGAATTAGTTTTAGTTCAGTTCATTCGTTCATTTTGTTCTGATACGAAAAACCTTTGAGCTGAAAGTTGAATTTGTTTTCCTCGACTGTTAGTTTGCTTTAATCTGTTAATGCTGCTCAGCTGCATTAAACAAAGAGGTATAAACTAATCAGTCACTAATCATTACATATTACCGCTAACAAAGGACTGAAAGGATGCCGTATAGCTGCAGTGGTGAACCTGGAGAAATCCACCATGTCAGCAGATTAAATAAAGTTTCTCTGCCTTCATTCTCTGGATGTTTGTACCAAAGTGAAGAAGCGCTGTCAACACTTTGCTTTATGTTTGTTTCCGTCCTCGTTTCTATGCACATCTTCAGGTTCAGTAATAAAACTCCAAGTGGAAACACAAACACCAGTTTCTAAATGTGAGGTAGCAGTAGATGACCAGCACAGATGTTTTTTTGTGGAGACGGTAGATAAATTTACTTTATTTCTGGTTCATTTAGATGCTGCTTTCTTTTAGCCTGCTCAGTAATCAGAAGAAGACTTCTAGCTGAGTGAACTAATCTGTGAACTGACTGTTAATGTGATTATCAGTCTGGTAAATTTATGCTGAATTCATCGTGATTTCCCAAATTCGACTGATTGTTGGGTTTTAGAACTGATTCTGATGTGAAACACATGATGGTAAGTTACGATCTGAAGGTGGTGTTTCTTTCAGATGGAGGTGATTGTGGGGGATTTCGGGATCGTTGTGGTTCCTCGTGATGGAGTCGACACAGAGCGGATCATGAATCATTCCTCCGTTCTCCGCAAATACAAGGTCAGAACGTAGTATGGGATCAATACGGCACAATAAAGTGGACAAAATTCAGAATTAATGCAACTTTTACGTCTAACCAACAGCCTACGCCATCAGCTGGAACCACCTGGATGGAGCTGATGTTCACACATCTGTAGTTAAATCAGCTGCTTCTAGGTTTGGAAAACTTAGATCTTAAATTCCGGTTAGGCAACACAAATTATTTCATGTTTTTCCAGGAGCCAAAAACCAAAGAAATGAATGAATTTGCTCACATTTAAGAAGAATTTCTCTAATTTCTAGAGGACATGGCTACAGATTTAATCTGAATATTATGGAATGAAATTAAGGTAATAAAAAGATTTTATTCATCTTTTGTTTTAAGGCCCATTTCTGCTCCCTTACGTACATAAATAGCGACGTCCATTTCAAACGTTGTCATGCGTCGCCGTCCTCAGTCTTTCAAGCGTCTTTTGCATTCCCATGCTTATCATGACGGCGAAATGCAGTGAAACTACAAAAGTATTTTAGCAAACCACCCTTTCATCCCCATGAAACCAGGGATTAGCCTCCATGAAACCGATCATGTGTGAAACCAGGTACCAGGGTGGATCGATCTGAGGCCTCTACCGTCTGTGGTACTGTGCGTACAGCGTAACTGCACCACTAGAGGATCTGACGTCACTGTGATGAGCGCAGCAAACACAACAATAATGGCGTCCGTGACCAGCTGTGTTGTGGTTCTGCTCCAGACGGTCCTGGCTTGTGTTCAGCTTTAGCACCAAAATGCACGGCTTTTACACCAAAGTGCTGCTGTGCCATCAACAGCGGGAGCAAGCAGATACGTCGTTATCTGTGCATGCACTACGTCTTGTTCTAGCTCTGGACTGGTACTCTTTAATCATCGTAGCGCCCCCCACAGCCTTGTAGTGTGTACTACAGCGGTTTGGTGGTAATGGTGAAACCTTTCTCCTAGTTTTCGCAACCATTTTCACACCTAAACCGGCTTCGGCGCCGTGTGGACATAGCCTTCGTCTGTTCCTCCACCAATGGGCAGTGCTGAGTTCACTCCTGCGAGCCGAGGTCAGTCTCATACCATCTGGCAGAGGTAATGGACCGGTATGAAGTTGTTTCCAACAAACCCAACACGCTCTAAACACTCACATACAGTCTTTTTTCAAAAGCTCGAGCAATTTCTACAGTTGTTGTCCTCGTCTTCATTCTTCTTCTGCTTTTTTTCACTTCCTGATTCTCTTCTTCTTCTCTGGTTTGTTTCTTTGTCTGGTTGCATGTCAGCTGTTCTGCTCAGGACTGCCCCACGATTTCCGGTGGTATTCCTGCGTCTTCTGCGTGGAGCATAAATGGGCCTTTACTGTGACAACAGGACCTCTTTCTTTACTTAACACTAACTCCATTGTCTCTATCTGCTAGTCCATCTTCGCCTTTTAAAGTTCATGCAAAGAAAAAAAAAAAAGCTTGAAAAAAAATTTTTTAATTAGAAAAAAATGCACTTTTTTTAAAATCAAATGGTTGAGATAACAGTTAATAACAAACTCGAACCAAGCAGTAGAGATGACTCGGAAAGGTTTATTTACGCAGTTTTAATAAGATTTCTTATATTCACTGAGAAACAAGAGCTGTTCACTTTATATAAGATTTTTTTTCCTCTTTCTGCTCTTCTTGTTTTGGGATTATCTTTTTTGGGATGGGAAATGAAATGTACTGTTGCTGTTAGCCAACAGCACATTTCCCATCAGAGAGAAAAAAAATGGTTTAAATTTCCTCCTCTTTTCTCTCCCCCTCTCTCCTGCCTGCATCCTCTTCGTGTCCTCTTCAAGTCATGTGGAATTTCAAACATTATTCTGCTCATTAATTGGGATCCTTATAACAGCACAAACAAAAATAAAAACCAGTAACCTCAGTTTTCAGTCACATTTAACCCCAAATAACATCCTGACCTCTTTCCTGATTTTGGTTTCAGGACAACATTGTTGTGGTGAAGGATGCAACAAACCACCCGATGTCCATCGTCAGCTCTACGAAGAGCAGGTAGGAAGAAACTCAGCCTCATCACACTTGGTGTCTTTATTCTTCTCACAACATTCTCATAATTTAACACCACAACACTGAAAACATCAATCTGACACTGAATGTGCTGCACAGGCATCTGTCCAAGACACCAGTAGTCAAGTTTATTAATAGCTTTAAAACCATCAAAGTCTGCACATTAAAAATTAGTTAAAGCATCAGAAATGTTGAAATAAATAGGGCTGCAACTTTTCTGATAGTCGATTAGTCACCGACTATTAAAATGGCTAGTCGACCAATCGGATTATGTATCTCGTGATTATTATAAATGGATCTTATTTCACTTAACTTCACAAGTTTAACGTGTAGTTATCCCAGACTTTTGACGCGCTCTGCCACCGTTTTGCTCCTTAGTCCGCCGCCATATTTTTCCCCTGGCGGACTTCATGTGCAACTCTCAGCAGAGATATAAAAAAAAGAAGACGATGTCTCACTCTGTAGTTTTTTTTTTTTTGTTGTTTTTTTTTTTTGCTGATGACAGTCGACGACTAAATTCGTTGTCGACTATTTTTATTGTCGACTACTGTCGACGTCGACTAATCGTTGCAGCCCTAGACATAAAACACAAAGAGTTCCTTTAAAGAGGATCATGTCTGCTTTTATTACAGTGCTGCAAAAAACCTTCAGCCTTGTCCCGTGCATACAGAGATTCCTCCTGATTCTCTGAATCTTTTGATGATGTTATACACTGTAGATAGTGGGATCTTCAGAGTCTGAGGAAGATTTTTCTGATGTTTCCGTGTTTCCGGAAAATGTTTCCGTGTTGCTGCCATCAGATTCACTATCAGCTCATATTTTCCATCACATGGTAAAATGTCTGTTTCATTTATGTTCTACTGGGAATAAAAGATGAGTTGCTGAGATTTGGAAATAATTGAATTCTGCTTTTATTCACATTTTAAGCAACATCTTAACTTTTCTGGATCTGGATCATATGGATTTCTTATAACTGGATTATAATTTGACTACAGTGAACTAGAGTGAACTGGGTTGTATCTGTAAGGTCAAACGACGGGAACTGGCTGAAATCCGTGTCCTTGACATTAAAAAGCCATAAAAGCTGCAGCTGAACTGAGGTTTGTCTTTCTGTGAAACGGCGATGAAGATGTCTTTAGGACGTCTTCGAGATGTCTTCGAGATGTCTTCAGGGCGTCTTTAGGATGTCTTTAGGACATCTTTAGGATGTCTTTGGGATGTCTTCAGGACATCTTTAGGATGTCTTTGGGATGTCTTCAGGACATCTTTAGGATGTCTTTGGGATGTCTTCAGGGCATCTTTAGAATGTCTTCGGGATGTCTTCAGGAAATCTTTAGGTATTTCTTTGGGATGTCTTCGGGGTCAAACTGTGACATGAACCTGTCCTCCTGTTTCAGACTGGCCCTGCAGCATGGCGATGGCCACGTGGTGGACTACCTGAATCAGCCCGTCATCGACTACATTCTGAAGAGTCAGCTGTACATCAATGCCTCGGGATAGAGACGAAGACCCGCCTGCATGAAAACAGGGAGCCTGGAGGAGGGGGGGTCCTACCTACATCTGTCATCTATATAAATATAACCTCCCTCCTCCCTTAAGCTAAAAACTTCCTACTCTGTCTTCTGTGTCAAACATATACTCTTCTTTGAGCTGTCGCTTTCCAACAGGAGCATTAGTGTCCCTCCTTCTGTCTGTGTCATGTGACTTTACCTTCAGGGAGGGGGGGTGGGGGTTATTTGGGAGTTGGGGGGTGGAGGTTGTTTTTCTGCTTTTTCCTCTTAGTTTGTTAAAGTTTCAGGATGCATGACAGACAGCTGGGCATGCTCAGTGTGCACAGACTCTTCCTTCGTATCAGGGTAGCATCCAACTGAAACGTGACGGTTTCTGGACCTCATGCAAGAACTGATGATGTAGACCTGACTAACGTACTTCAGCTGAAGGTGATCATCACTCAGTCTGGACAAATAATCCCAGATCTTTATTTTAAGTTGGTGGAAAATCTGCGGACATATTTTTTATGAGCAAGATTTTCCACAATAAGAAGCTGAAAGAGCTTTTAATCTAAAACTGACTGGTGGAAAACTCAAAGCTCAATGTGCTTGTGTTGTGTTCATCGTTGGATCCAGATAAATATAAGAACAAAAACTGTAACAAATGCTGTGAACCAAGCTGATGAGGACGGGTTATTGAGGTAGATAATTAGTTAAAGTCCAACCTCTGCACAATCGGAGCTCGTATCATCGCAGCTGGACACATGAAGAAGACGTCTTCATGTAAGCATTAGAAGTAGTTTACATTGTGATCCAGCAGAGGGCGCTCCAGCATCAGCCTGACCAAACGCACACAGCGCTAAACCTTCAGTAAAATACGCTAATGTTAAGTTGCTATGAGGAAGCAGTGAATAAAGGCGTCCTTAGAAGACAGTCATGCTGTTGAATAATCCATTTTGTGGTCTTTGGAAATGTTTTGAATGATATCGTAACAAAGATGAGTGTTTGCTGACTTTGTGTTTTACTTGATTACGATGAATCTGCAGATTCACCAGCTAGCTTGTCGTCTCGGTTCGGAAGAATTGGGTGTTTTTATTTTAAAACTTCATTTTTGGAGAAAGTTACGCCCCCAGTCTGGATGAAATGAAACACAAATGCATCCATCTGTGGACGTAGTTGTCACAGTTCATGGTTGTGACTAGTGGATGCTAACAAAGCTAATGAATCTGGACAACATGACAGAAATCACACATGTGCAATCTATAACTGTGTTTGTATTCTTTTAACATAGAGATCGAACCGCATCCCAAAGGCTTGTGTCTCAGTCTCTCTCTGTCCCCTCTATTCCTTTGAAAATGATACTCAGAGCTTAAACAAAAGCAACCGGACTTGCTTGTCTTGATTTATGAAGATGTTTCACGTCTCATCTGAAAGGCTTGTTGAGATCTGCCTTGGTGGAATAACAACAAAGTCACCTGGAAGCAACTCGGACGAGCCAAGAAAAAGAAGTCCAGTTGTCTTTGTTTAAGCCCTGAAGATTGACGTGACCCGGATAACTGGATGATGAATCTAAACCAGCTCTCTGAAAAGTGTTTATGCGCTCTGTGGAGACTGTAAACCAGACGCTGTCAAGTCGGACCAGGCATGGAGATGTAAGACCTCAGTGTGCTGATGAGTTGGACTGAAACGGTCTGTGTCGGTATAGAATCAGGAAGACCAGCTATCTGAACAGTTTCCAGCGTTGGTGTGAAACTGTGAAGTTTTGCAGCTACGTCGTAGCTACGTCATGTTTCGTCATGATCTGGTCGTCCTCATCTGACAACGCTTCTTCACAGTGATTCAATCATCTTCATTTAAAACCAGTCTCGCCCAAGAATCAACTCTAGAAACAGTCTGAGGACCATATATTGAGAAAATCCAGATTTCATGACTCGTGGCTTTACTTGAATCAAAACGTTTAACTTTTGGCACCAAATTTTGAGCACGACACAAATCCAATCTCTTCCTGCACCAGGTCACTTCCAGCATGTCCTTTTTAAATCCTGACTTGTGTTTAAAGACATGAAACTTGCTGAAGAAGGACTCGGACTTGGACTCGGACTCGGCTGAGCTGGAAACGTAACTTTGTTTCGGTGAAAACTCCTCGGCATCATTTTGGATCAGAATGGTGTTCTTGTGTGAGGTCCAGTGTTTTCTGCAGGTGCAATGAAGATGGTGGTAACCATAGCAACAGTGTTAATGTCCACCATAGGGGAGGGTTTAAAGTTGGAGGTCATGTGACTGGATGATGAAGGCGGAGACGGATTGTTGGTGTTGTCTGAGGTTGTTTTTCTTTGTCTTGGTTCGCTCCTGTTCGTAGACTGCATGCTTAGTTCTGACACTTTGGTTTTGGCATGGGTGTTTATTACTTGTTAGATTATTATGGTCTGTTGTGAATGTGTTTGCAAAAAATAAATAAAAATAAAAGGAAGGGCACAAAAAGGAAAATAAATGATTCGGATAAAAAACAAAACAGCTTCAGTGGGGATCATCGTCTCCCACGTCTTTCCATTTTCTATTCACTCTGTAAATGTACCGATCTCATCTGTGGGGAACGTTTGCAATGATTTCTACGTCTGCTCTAGTGTGTGTGTGTGTGTGTGTGTGTGTGTGGGATTTTAGATTCCCGTTAGTCACTTTCTGTTGTAACACGTAGCTGAAAATGAATGTTTTCTGTATTAATTTGCCTTTTTTCTCTTTCTCTGATTATAAACTTTTAGAAGTGACTTTTTATTGTGTGTGTGAGGATTTAAGTGTGTTTAGAGACGAAGTGTTGGAGAGGTGAGCTGCAGCTGATCTCAGAACAGACAGGTGTAAAGAGAGAATGAGCCTGGATGCAGCCATCTTTTGTTTATTTCAGACTGTGGTTACATTTACACCCCCTGCTGGCAGAATAAAGTATTTCTTCTAAGAAATAAATTTAAAGTCCTTTTATTACTTCTCCCACATTTTACTGCCTTCATCAGATTTAAACACGTTTCTTAAAATTTCCACCAGATCCGTTTCTTCGCTGATGGTCCAACATCAGAAACTGTTTTTCATGTAAAGTTATAATAAAAAAAAGTATGTCAGCCGATAATAATAATAATAATAACTAATAAATAATAAAATACTCACCAGATCTAAAAATTCAGAACCTTCTGCCTCAGATGAACATGACTGTTTATCCATCCCGTCTTACGGTGGCTGGGAAGTGCAAAACAATCGAGTGAAACGCTTTTACATTGTCACAATGCTCATTAAATCATAGAAACCATGTTTAAATTTACAAAATAAAAGTACAACGCCAAACACTTTTACCAAGGGCTAAACAACTTTACAATTCAGAAAAAACAACCGTACAAAACCCGAAAGAATTTTACAATCCTGGATGCAAACTTACACGTACAACGGCAAACAAAAACACTTTTACCAACAACAAAGCAGCTTCACGTTGACGTGAAACACTTTTACAAGTTCATGAAACACAGTCAGAAAGATATGACCCGGCTGGTGTTTCACCAAAACCTGTGACCCATCAGAATCTGTGACTACAGGGACCGACTGTAGATTTCTCTGTATGACCGTCTTAGAAAACGAGTCTGGGAAATACTTGTGTTCAAGTCTGAGCTGAATATAATGCAGGTACAGTAAAGTCAGACATGGTGACTTCTGTGATCCTGGTGATGAGAGGGTCACATACGTTAGAAGAGTCCAGACTAAAGGCGTGATTTTGCAACGTTTATCAGCAGCAGTGTAGAAACAGGATTCTGCAGCTTAAATATGATCAAAGTCAGGCTGGGCGATAAAATAAAATGATTCAAATCCAATTTGTTTTTTCTTTAAACATGTTATACTTATTACAAACACTAAACTTAAAGCTTTAGCATGAAAAATGTGTTTATGTATTTAAATGAATAAATGACAGAAGAAAAGTAAATGTCAGAACGTTTCCACCGTATTAACGGCTTCATGTCTTCAGAGAGATGCAACACAACTGCATCCGTGATCTCCTTCCATCTGGATCCTGATCACACTGCTGTTGCTCGTCTCTCATCGACAGTTCGTGGGCTGAAGTTGTCCTCTGCATCTCAGAGAGCAGCGTTTGTCAGGCCAGCCAATCACACAGCTACCTTCAGGCCTGAGCGCCGGCTCTCTGCTTCCAGACGACCAGCGTTCCGGTTGGGAGGGAAGCTAAGCCGCTTCTAACTATGGAAGCTCAAGGAGACCACTTGCTGCGCATATAAAAGAGGAACAAAATCCAGATTTTCATAAAAACAAATCTTCAGAAACGGAAAATTCTTTAAACTGATTGAATGGATTAATCGTCCGGTCCTGGATCAAAGTGATGAAACAGGTTCTTATCTGAGCTTTTTAATTTCAGCACAGTCAGGATTCACATAAATACATATAACTCAACACAACAAATATAAACAAATAAAAGAGTTAGAACACTGGTACTGAACAGTTATAAATATGAGGACCAAACACTAAGAAACTACAATCCTTTAATTTATGCCTAAAACTCCGCGTCCACAAGAAGACGCTCCTCTAAGGCTCCAATAACACCTTCAAATCAGCTGATTTTAAAATCCTGAATTAATAAGAAATATTTTGAATTGTCTGTATTATGATGTAAAATTAAAAAGGAAAATCAGGTTGAAAATGAAGAGTTACTGGTATGACACCAGAAATTTGGCATCAAAGCGAAGTTCAGCTCAGAATTCGGCTTTAAGCATAAAAAACAAACATGAAAACATTTGGGGTGTAAAGACTGAGCGTGGACGGCTTTCAGGGCGTTCTAGGGAGGAAAAACTGGGCTGATCATCATTAACATCAGAAACTACTACAGTTCAACAAATATTCCCCGAAGTCCCTTTTATTTGTTCAGTTCTTAGATGGATTTATTTTCATGTTTTCAGGTAAAAATTAAACAGACTGAACGAAACTTGTTTTTCTTAGACGGGAGAAGGAAGAAGGTTTGTAACAGCTGCTGCCAGTAATAATGTAAAATAACCTCCAGCTGTTTTTCTTTCTCTGGTAAAACCTTATTTTCTGAGAAACAGGCCAGTCACTCATAAAACCGGCTGCCTGGTATAAACGTTCTTCTAGCCCACAGTTAGGCCTCCTCGATGGGCGGGCTGTTGAAGCAGCCGCTGGGGACGACCCTCAGGATGTCCTCCAGGTTAGCGATGTCTGCCAGGATGCTGTCGATGTCCAGGTTGATCCTGGTCAGCTGGCGCCGCTGGGCGTCCTCCTGCTCCTCCATGTCCTGAAGGCGAGGCCTCAGATGGACGTCCACCTCTTTCCGAGCGTTGGCCAGCGAGTCCTCCAGCTGATCCAGATGCTTCTCATCCACGACGTTGGTCTGGTCTGAGGAGGCAGGGAGAGAAAATTACTGACATCTTCACATCAACAACCATCTTCACCAGCAGCTGATCTGTCTTTATTTCTGCCCTCATCGACTCTGAATTCACTCCTCATACTTTTTATCTGAACAGAACTCTTAAGAAACAACTGAACAGGAATTTATCCATTAAAGCCGTACTCATGTTAGCCAGCAGGTTGTTGATGTCTCGCAGCGTTTTCCTCACAGCGTCTCCGGTCTGCTTGGCCTTGTCGAGAGCTGCAGCTGCCCCGATGGCCGCCTGCAGGACAAACAGACATTTTTCATGTTGCTTCCATGTTCTGAGTCTCATCTCTGACAGTTTGTACATGTGTGGACAGTTTACCTCCTTAGCATCAGCCTCCAGCTGCCGCGCGTCGTCCAGCTCAGAAGCTACATCTCCAGCTGTCTTATTTGTCTTCTTCTTTAGGTTTGTAGCTTCGTCGTTCAGCCTGGTGGATTCATCCACCAAACCAACATGAGAGGGCAACGATCCTAAATTTGACTGAGGAATGAAGGACAAAACCTCCAGTTATGAAAGAGCCAGAAACGCGTGTTTTACACCCAGAGAAAAGTTAGCATCATTCCCACAATACAGACCCGATGTTCACTGTTCAGCCTCAACATAGACATAAACAGAGAGACAGAAAACTCTGCGTTTCATATGATTAAAGAAAAACTTTATTTTATTTATGTTCATGTAAAAATTATTTGGAAGAGTGAAAAAGAAGTCTGTCAATGTATTGGTTCAAGACAGCTGCCTCCAGTCTTTGTGCTAAGCTAAGCTAAGCTAAGCTAAGCTACGCAGGAGATGTTTTCTGAAACTATATTACAATAAATATTTTCTACCTCCAGACCATTGACCAGGTCCTCCAGTGAGTTGATGGTTTCCAGTGCGCTATCGTAATCTTCTGACACGATTCCCAGGACAGACTGCGTCTTGGAGTTGTTGTTAACAGCCTGCTGGATGGTAGCGTTAATTCCTGGAAGACGTTTGATGGCGGCATCAGCCAGAGCTCTGCTGTCGTCCAGTTGCTGGTCAAAGTCTGTGCAGGAAGAAGAGTCTTTCAAACTGATACCAAGTACCAAGTAAATGGGCTGAATGAGACCTTAGACTGGCTGCTGCAGCTCTGGAGCTAATAAAAACCAGTCACAAAGCTTAATGTGGAACCTTCCTACAGGGTTGTGCATGTGTGGGTCATTTTGTTTCTGAGTCACAGCAGAAATACTGTAAAATAGTAAAAAAATAAAAAAAAGATTTTCATCTCTGATTCACGCTTTATTAACACAATTCCTGCCTCCTCTCCTTCTCTTTAACCCCCCTCAGCCAATCTCAATTCCCCCACTTGACCTTACTCCTTCATTAGCAGTGGTGGCCACTAAGCGACCCAAACACACCGGTTTAAGGGCTCCATGACCTCTCCTTCATCCAAAAGGAAAAGAGGCACCTTATCCCTTCATAATGGAGGAGTAAGGTCAAATGGAATCAGGAATAAAGGATTGAGTTTATATGCTGTGTTTTATTTGGATTTTGGCCACAAGCTCAAATTCTGGAGAACCTGACCAATCAGAAAATGTTCACTAAGCTAGTGGCCTCTGCGAGGTTAAATGTTAACCTCCTCCACTACATGCTACCAATTCAGCAGCTATACCTGGTCTCTAATGCCCCCCGGTGGAATTCTCCAGTAACAAGCGGAGCACACAAACAAGTATGTCAACAATTACACTCATGGCGGGGCTGGTTGCCCATGGTAACAAGGTTAATTTCTAATGACGTGCACCAACAACACTTTAAACAAATGCAACATACACAAGGCAGCCATGATAAACACACAGAACACACACGTTCTCAGCCCGAGGATTCATGAAACGGCATGTATATACCTCTCAAGGTGCGGAGCATGTCGTCCAGCTCGTCGGTGCTGCTGACTCGTTGCAGGGCGCGCTCAGTGTCGGCCTTCGCTGTGTTGACTCTGTCCAGCAGCTGGTTGAATTCCTGCAGATGGAAATCAAACCGAGATCAGCTGGGGGTCACATGACACGAAAGAACCAACTCACCAAAGTACAACGAATCTGAGATAACTGCTTTCTAATCCGGATTTAAATGGTTTGTATTCTGGTGTTCAGACAGTTCATAAACCATCTAAAAGATTTTTGACAGCTCGGCACCTGCTGGGCAGCTTTGCCTTTAGCTAGGAGGTCTTCAGCAGCAGTTTGGCTTTGTTGCTTTTTATCCTGAAGATCCACAATGGCTGAGATGTTCCCCTCCACCTCCTGCTTCAGCCCCTCCAGCCTGCTAATCATGGCGTCGGTCTCCTCCTGAGCATCGTGAAACAACATCAGCTTAAAGACGCTCCAAACAGATTCATCATCTTCAATCACAGCGACATGAAAACGATAAACTCAGACCTCTGATATCAGCCGTTACCTTCACTGCTGGTGGGATGTTTCTCTCCATGTTGGCAATGTCCTTCAACATGCTGTCGGCCATCTTGCTCTCGTCTCTGGCTTCATCGCTCAGGCGGGTCCCCTGGTTCTCCAAACTCTTCACTCGAGCAGAGGTCTCATCGTACCTGGACACACACAGAGGACTCTTTAGTGATCCATTTCAACAAGGACGTTCTGGAAAACCCCAACCAGTACATCCAAAGTGGTCCAGATCAGCAGAGTGGTTCACCAGTCTTCAGGTCATGGTTGTCATGGTCACAGAATCGTGTCCGACGGATACGAGCTACTCACAGAGTTTTCAGATCTCCAATCAGCTCTTTGACTTTGTTCTCTCTGTTCATGAGAGTCCGGACCAGAGCCAGACTGGTCTCAGAGTCCCTCAGAGCCTCGTTGGCTGTTTGCTCCACAGCGTCCGCCTTCTTCTGATGTCTGGAAAGAGGAATCAGCACTGATGATGATGGTGAAGATGAGTCCGACTCATTGATGGCATCATAAAATCGGCACTCACTTGTCAGCCAGACTGGTAGCCGTCTGCACCAGCGAAGACAGCAGGTTTGGACTCGGTGTGCCATCGCCTAGAGGAATATCCTGACAGAAAACAAGAACATCGTCGTCACAGTTAGCCATCATCTTCCTCCTCTTCCTCTTCCGTTTTCTGGTGTGTGTGAGTGTGAAGCCTTACAGCTGATCTGAGTTTGATTCTGGCCTCATCCAGTTGCCACCTTATCTCCTTGGTCAGCGTCTGCACCTTCGTCACCTGGTCGTCGTACATTTGTTGTTGCTGCCTGATGCTGTCCGCTACGTTGCCAATGTTCTGGATGTCCCGCCCCTCGGCCAGCTGACTCCTGCTGATGGACGACAGGCGACCCTGCAGCCTTTTCTCCATCTCTATTGGACAGAAGTTTGACATCATCAGGAAGAAAGAAACTTTAGTTATAATCACGAGATGAATTAGGAACTCTTAATCAAGTAGTTCCTGTAATGTCCACTAGAGGCTGCTAAGAATAACGTGTTGGAACACAACTTAAACATTTCCAAATCAAAAACTCAAATCATTCGTAAACCGATCAGATACTCACCACATGTTGATATTTTTTAATACTTATCGTGTTAGAACTGCATTTGTTTGGTTTAGGGTCCGTACAGGCCATCTACGATACCACTGCTGCACTTTTATTCTGCCATGACCTCGAAATTAACCAGAAACTAACTTCCTCTGCTGTCTTCATGCTTTCATTTTGTTTACCGCCTACAAATTCAGCAACGTCCTGGTCTGAGCTCTCTAATGCACCCCCTAGTGGAATTATCTGGTAACAACCGCAGTACACAAGAAAGCATGCAAACATTCACCCTTCTGCTGAGCCATTTACCACAAAGATGAGGTTAAAAAGAAAGTATATTCCTTACTGAAAGGGGCCCTGTCATGCTGTTTGGATTTTTCTGAGCTTTACAGTTTTATTGTGTTGAATACTACAAGTGAGTGGCGCCATTTTTTTATCATATAAATGCATGTTTAGTTTATTTAGTTTCCGTAGAGCTGAAAGCAATAGATAGAGTTTTTTCTACTTCGATATTTCAGTGATGAAGAAGAAGTCTTCTCTGACCTTTGAGCTCTTTTACGTTGTCCTGCAGGCCGTTGACCAGCTCCTCGGCCGCTTTCAGGGCGGCTTCCATCGCAGCACCGTCAGCTGGTTTCAAACCTCCGTCCATGTGCAAGAACAAAGTCTCCAGCTCCTTCAGTCTGCCAGCGCTACCCTCCATCTGAGACACAAAAAAGACTCAGTGTTTGTTGTTTGTCGCCTCCTACTGTGGAAAAAAACCTGCTCACATTGCAGCTTTAACGTTCCTGTAAAACAACCAGAAAATGTGTAAAATCAGATGAAGCCACGCCCCCTTCTGAAGTTTTTCTGATTGGCTAGAAGCCCGAGAAGGTAAGCCATACTGTTCCTGTCTTATCAGTTGTTTTTGTTTGAACTTAAAGTCAAATTTAATTAGACAAAATAGTAAGAAATGCCCCGAGTGTGGAGTCACCAACTTTTTCTACAGTTTCTGAGGAAAAAGATAGATAAGACTGTTTTTTGTCATATGCAGGTTCAACACAAAGTCAACAATTCAATGAAAGGCTGAGGATGACAAGAACTTTAGACTCCCTAAGATAATCAAGAAGTACAAGTAGCATGCAGTAATAGTACATGGTGAAAAAACTGTTTGCAAAAATACAAGAGAAATAAACAATATAGTGAAAAATATAATAAAATTCAAAGGTGTGGGTAGGATTAAATAAGGTGTAAGTAACGTATTTCACAGTTGGTTTTAAATGAATTTCGTATTGTACACAGTCTAGTATTGCCCGTGGGTTGTGGAGCAGGTAATTGCACAGGTAATAAGTAGCGTTGACATACATGAACATACATGAGCTCTGAAATAATGAAAAGACTGCTTTCTAAAAGCAGATATTCTACCATCGGAGAGAAAAGGCAGATTTTTAGAGTATAAATGTAGGACAGATCTAAATATGATGAAATCTAATCTGATTTCATTGGGACTCTAAACATGATAATAATGTTTGAAACTACGCTGATGTTGCAGATATTATCTCATTTGACGTTTAACTCTGTTGTTTCTAACAGAATTGTGACTGATGTCTTATGGTGCGTTCAGACCAAAAGCAGCGAGAGCGTCGGGAGCGTCAGGTTTTCATGTTAAGTCTATGTAAAGGCGCA
>JBAFTA010000009.1:30553256-30564202 GCA_036919975.1 Melanotaenia parkinsoni
AGGTTAGCTGCAGGAGGAGACAGAGGTTAGCTGCAGGAGGAGACAGAGGTCAGCTGCAGGAGGAGACAGAGGTTAGCTGCAGGAGGAGACAGAGGTTAGCTGCAGGAGGAGACAGGGGGTTACAGGAAATCCGGCTTTTGTTAAGTTTCCATGATTCACTTTGACTAAATCTTAATCTTCTTGATTTTTCTCTGTTAAATCTGTTAAAGTTCACATTAAAACAAAAAGCAAGACAAAAATGTTTCTTTGCATCATTTATTTATTTATTTATTTGGGAATAATGATAAATATCACTGTTTTTAACAAAAGGTCGAGATGACAGTTAATGTTAGAGAAACGACAGTAAATGGTAAAAATTGTTAGAGATGGATCTATTAGGTTTATTTCCAGAGTTCTTATAATTTATCATAGTGAGACATTCGCTCTAGACAGTGTTTGAAGGGTTAAACTGTCATTAAAAGCTTCATGTTCAGTCACCGTTTCAGCTTCTTCCACCTCTGAATCTCCTTGTATCAACTAAATTCATTCAAGCGCTTCAGATCTTTCCATCACTTTAATTCCTCTCTCAGCTGGAAGTCTGTCTGGATCTATTTTTATGTCCCTTGTTTGTTTCACGATTACTTTAACGGCCTACTCAAATCCTGAACCTGACTAACAGCAGCCTTATGGATGTTTACAGAGCATCGGAGCGTCTTGTTTGTGGTTTGTTCAGAAATCCCAGCGATTACTGCACCTACCAACCAACAGACAAATGACCAAAGTCCACTGAGCTCCACCCGAACCAGCCAGAGCGCCATCTGAGGAAACACCGCGGCTGAACGTCAGATCGAAAACTTTCCCAGCAGGTTGTGGTAAATTGGGAGAAGTCATTATGAAAAGGGGACGAGGGAGATTAGAGGGGAAAGATTTACAAATCAGCCTCGGTCTGTGATGGACTGGTTACCAGTCCTCACAAGCCTCCTACCCCCCCAGCGACCATGAACTGGATTGAACTGGTGGAGAATGGAAGGAAATCAGCCTCTGAACTGCAGCAGCAGTCTGAGATTTATGTAAAAAATCCTCCAAACTCTTGGATTGTAGCTTCATGCCGGGTTTGAATGAGCCGCTCTGACCTCTGAGCTGCTGGGCCAGTTTTATGTTTTATGGGCCAGACCTGTTCGAACAAGTCTCACATTTTTCTTCTTTGTTTCTTCTGCTTGTTTCAGCTGAAGATGGTCAAAGTTTCACTTTTTATTCAAGTTTAGTCCGTATGATCAAATCCTCCAAAATCCACAGCAGTTCTAAAATAATAGATAAAATAAAATAATAATTCTGACTCAGACTTTCAGTTTAAAATAACCTGGTTCATCATGTTTTAATACGTACGTCTTAAAATGAATATTTTGTCTTGGTGTTTGGTCCGAGGTGAACCATGCTTTGCTTAGTTTGGCACATAAACTGGAAGTAAACATCACATTTAAAAACCCGTTTTTATATTGATGAGGTTGCTTCTTACTTTGATTTCAGACACTTTCTATTCAGAAGGTCGTAGATTTTCTTTGGCCCAGTCACTACAGAGTCTGTCTGGGTCAAATGTCATTTTCTGTAGATAAAGTGCACTTTTATAATCTGTGTTAAGCCATTTACTTAATATTTTTATGTTATTTTTGTATATTTTATATTTAAGCTCCTTTATGTATGTTTTCTTACCTTTGCAGGACAAGATGAAATGCACATCGGTCCTGTTTCTGCCTTCTGAACCACCGTAGCCAATTTCCTCTCAGTACCGCTAAACTATATGGGAAGATTCGGCTCTTTTGACTCGACTTCCTTAGAGGAGTCGAGTCAAAAGAGCCGACTCCCTTAGAGGAGTCGGCTCTTTTGGCTCACAAATGGCTTGTACCACGAGGGTCTGTAACACGACCCCCCTGTCATCTCAGAGGTCCTTCCTTTACATAGCAGGACGATCCTGGTCTGTCCTTGTATGGAACTGACCATCATCCATCAATCATCCATCCATCCATCCCTCCCTCCATCCATACATCCATCCATCCATCCATCCATACATCCACGCATCCATCCATCCATACATCCACGCATCCATCCATCCATGCATCCACGCATCCATCCATCCATACATCCACGCATCCATCCATCCATCCATCCATCCATCCATGCATCCACGCATCCATCCATCCATACATCCACGCATCCATCCATCCATACATCCACGCATCCATCCATCCATCCATCCATCCTTCCATCCATCCATCCATCCATCCCTCCATCCATCCATCCATCCATCCCTCCATCCATACATCCACGCATCCATCCATCCATACATCCACGCATCCATCCATCCATCCATCCATCCATCCTTCCATCCATCCATCCATCCATCCCTCCATCCATCCATCCATCCATCCCTCCCTCCATCCACGCATCCATCCATCCATGCATCCACGCATCCATCCATCCCTCCATCCCTCCATCCATCCATCCATCCCTCCATCCCTCCATCCATCCATCCATCCATCCATCCCTCCATCCATCCATGCATCTGTAGATAAACAGTTTGCTCTGTCAGTTTGTTTCATATCAACGTTTCTGTGATGATCCTGTGAAAAACATGATTCTTTGTTAGAGCTGTTCCCATGTTCTGGCTCCATTTTGGGTCAAACTGTGTGATTGTTCTTATCCATGAGTATGAATGATGCCTGGAGGGTAATGTGTAGATGGCTCTTTGCTGCCAGCAGATGGAAACTCCTTCTTGCAAGAATTAAAACTACAACTTATTACCATGAAATACCAGACTCTAGAAGTAGGAGGACTTGTCTTATCACAGTGTAAGATATTTATGAGAAGCAGTTATTAAGAGGCAGAATTGTGAGTTATTGTCTTTATTAACTGACATGTTAGCGATTCTGATCTCTTCCTTAGTTACTAGTTAAAGTTGAATCTTGAGGTGTGTCTGTCTGAGGGCTCATCATCTGAATCATCTCTCCAGCTCAAAGTCCACCAGCGATTACTCCACCTGACTCACTCTGCAGTCTGTTCACCTGACGATGAGTTCAGGTGTTACACCGTGTGTCTCAGCGGCCTGCAGAAACGGAGTCACTGTTTCATAACCCAGCTATGAAGTTTTTTTTCCTTCTGTGAGAAGTTAGAAAGCATAACAGACACACCCAGAAGCAGTCGTTCAGTCGACAGCAGTGATCGCTACCCGGAAGGATGAATCCAAACTTTACAAACAGCTGATCATGTTTGCATGCCCACCAGGGAAAACAGGGTCAGAGGAATTTCTTTTCATTGCAGCTTGGAACGAAGCTTTCAGTAGCGACAGACATCAGAGCTGAAGTTATATAATCACCACATCAGTGCTGAAACGAGCTGCACGAACCACCACGTTTACTTCTTTGTGCACGACGGACAGACTGTAGACGTCTAAACAAAGTGGGGAAAAAGGCCAGCTCTGTGCTGGGTGGGGAGCTGGAACCTTCTAGACCTGAGAACCACAATAACCCCCCTTCCATAACCCCCTGACATGACAGAGAAGCAGCTGCAGGTAGAAGCTGATCTGTGTCGGGATAAAATCCCTGCAGACAAAACAATCTGAGATTCACCTTCATTTTTATTTTTCCGCCAGTCACCCATCAGAGTGTTAATTCTCTAGACATGTTTAAACTGCAGCTGGTTATAATTCTGCCCCTGGGGGGGGGGGGCACCGGAGCCCCACCCATGGGTGCCTCCCCTGCTCCAGCAGGTCGACTTGGACACCCACTTTAAACAATGAGAATTTAAAGCGGCCACATTTAACGTTTTCATTCCTCTTCATCTAAATTTCACTCTGTTGTTTTTCACGTTTGTGTTTCAGTGTAATTTAGCTTTTTTTGTATTCTTTGGATTCAAAAGGACTTTTTTTCTTAATCTGATTCAAAGTGAGAGCTTTGGCTTCATGGAAAAACATTAGAAAGCAAACTAAAGTAGATTCAAGATCAACTAGAAACACTACTGAGATCAAAGAAACGATAAAAATAAATAAAAATTTTAAAAAGCCAAACTGAGATTATAAATAATACACTGATATAAAACACTTAGTGGCAGAAATAAAATACATTAGTCTGAAAAATGTGAGAAAAGAATATTCCAGATACAAACTGGTAAATTAACAGATTATTCTATGTTCCTACGTGTATTAGTACATTTATATAATAACTCAGACTGTAATGATCTCGAGATAACTAACTTCATGTGAAATATTTATTTTTCTTCCTGCAGAGAAGAATATTATTTTCTTTTAGGTTTTATTAAATGTCAAAGTTAAATCACAGACGGTGAAGCCGGAAGTAAAAACAACTAACTTTGTGTTTTTAATGTGTATTTTAAATCAGCCTGCAGCCATGAGTCATGAAATCACAGCTTTCAGAGCATAAAAGCATCGTTTCCCGCTGCTCTTGTCTTTACTGGTACATTTTTAATGGTGAACGAATGAAAAACAAAAATAGCTGCAGCTTGTCATTAAACACATCCTTTCTACTTTCTGCTCTCGTTTACTTATATTTCTATTAACAACAAAACGCAGCTCTATTTTTTTTTTATTTTTATTTTGTATTCGTTGTTTAAATTTATGCAATTTGAAATGAGCATAAATATTTGTATGGCCTTTAAAATACATTCTTTAATTAAACTCCAGAACTCTGCTGCAAGGGAGCGATGCGTTAATGAAACAATCTGGATAAAGAAACCAAATTATTATCATCAATTATTGTGTTTAAAAAGATTGCTAAAGACTCTATGATAGAAAATAACGAATGAGGTTAATTTGTGATGTTGTGTTTTGTTCTATAGTATTTTGTAGATATATATAATAAAAAATAAAGTGTAAAATGTGAAGTACTTTATGTGGTTAGAAGTCAGCGGCATGTTGGCCTGCAGCTGTTTATGGTTAAATGTTTAATCACTGAATCATTTATCAGTGAATTATTTGTGAGAAAGGGGCAGATAATAAGATTTTCTTCTTTCTGCTCCTTTTCATGCAGGTGTTGATTTTTTTAATGAATTAAATAAATCTTTAATAAGGCTGCTAACACTGGACTCGAGGTGGTCGCTGTTTTGAGGCCGTGTCACCTCGGCTGCTCTTCCTCTCTCCGTCACTTCATAAATCAAGGTTAACTTATATTTCTAATAATACATATTTAATAAGCTCATGTAATTTATAATAAAAACCTTTCTAAGACTGAGACTGATAGGCTGGGATGACCAACCCATCAGTCCACCCAAAACAAGCTCCATAAAAACCCTCATTAACCTGAAGGTCTCCTCTACAAAAATAAGAAGAATCTGTCCATCTGACTCCTGGTGTAGACCATGGTGAGACCACTACAGATGGTCCAAAACCCCGCAAACAGAGCTTCTGCTCCTTCTGGACCACAGAGGTCCTCAGGAACGTGGTCTGGTTCTGCTGTCCCTCAGTCCTGATCTCATTGGTGGTTCCATGATCGTGGAAAAAACCAACAAAATGCCGTCATCGTCATCTCTGCAAAGAAGACCTCTTCTAACACCCTAACACACCACAGTTCTTCTTTAATGTTAACATTTCTACCACCTGAACAGCTGAAAGGCCTCTTTAGTCACTAACAAACCCTGGTCAGGACAAAGCCTGTGTAAGGTGTGTGATTCTGTTGGCGGTAAATTAAAGTTTTTACAGAAGAGACGTCAAACATGCAGAGAAAGCAGCAGAGTAAACGTCAACTTACAGCTGTAGGTGTAGGTCGCCTCGGCGGCGCAAACCGCAGCCAGAAGCCCGCAGAGTGAAATCCAGCCGCTCCTCATGTTGTTGGAATCCTGCAATCAGCTGAGGGAAAACATGCAGCCCTGCTCCTCCAACCACCGCCTTTTAACTCCTGTCCCGCTGCAGGTCGGTGCATGCTTCTCAGCCTGCTTCTTAGTCACAGTGATTCACTCAGGCAGGATGTGACGGCTGCAGCGTGTCAGCTGGGACAGGCCGCGTGTTGTTCTGGACCTTTACAGCAACCCTTCCATCATATTTACATCTGCACACACACAGAATTTAAAACCACATTTCTGTTCATGTGAATACTCGCTCTGTTGCAGACAACACGGAAAATATGATCGTCCAGATAACGGATGTAAACACGCCTCTGTGCTGCAGAAAGTTCAGAGAAAACAAGCTGAGGAGCGCCAATAAAACACAATAAAACACAATAAAACACCACAAAACACGACCAGTTATGGTGGTGCACTATAAAGCTTGGCCTGGTTTTATAACAAGTGTCCACAGAAAGACACAAACTGACACCACACAAGGAAAAAGAGCTAAAAACGAAGTTTAATCATCACAAAAAAAAAACATAAAACCACCAAAGATGAAGGCAAACGGCTACAAACATGAACTTTCACAAAGTGGCATAACGACATGTAAATGACCACAAAATAATTCCAGCTGGAGCTTTAAACCTGGCCACTGCACTTCACAACATCCAAACTTAACAGACGAATAAACGTGTGTCATCTTTAATGTAACTGCCTTTAAACATAAGCTGAGGATCGTTTAGAAAAAAACTAATTAAGTCAATAAAACTGGATTATTTTGTCTTTTCAAAAGCTCGTGTGTTCCAGCTTTAATCTACTAATTTCTATTAAACCTGACTTTTATTGTGGCTCAAACATTCTCAAACTGTAGCAGGAAAGTTTGGAAACAACCCGAAGTCGTGGTCTATTTAAAAGGCACCAAACATTCAACATTCAAGATAAATAACAGAGACGATCATTAGATTGTTTTCTTTAAAGCTTGAAGACTTTAGTGCCTCAGCTGTTTTCATTTTAACATCTTATTTTACTGCGACACTAAATTATTAGACATGAACTGGAACCACGTCTCTAACATGTGAGAACAGAAAATAAAAAGTCTGTTTGTGTGTTACACAGACAAGAAACGTTTTTATATTAGACGGTGAAGTCTTTTGTAAAGGATGAGGAAGCAGCTTACAGACGGATTTCCCCTCTTCTTCATCTGTTGGCCATGTTCAACCTCACGTGCTGAACAGCTTTTATCTTTTTCATGTTGAACATCTGCACAGAGAAACCTGGCTCACTGCATCAGGACCATCGTAGGAGTCCGAGGGGACGGGTAGATGTCAGATATTAAGAGAATGAAAACATGTGACATAAAAAAGAGAAAATGATTTAATTTCCTCTGAATTTTCTGCACGAGCCCGAAAATAAATATTCTTCAGTAAAAATGCTTCATTCAGAACAGGCTCTGGTTTATATGCTGATTACTTGTTTACACCTATAAATAAATCAGAAAACAACAGCTGGATGTAAACATGCACCTCCCGGGCTTGTCCTCTTCTTCTTAGCCTGCAGCTGTCCTTGTCTCCACGCCTGAACCATGTCCTGCAGGTATGACAACAGACGGACACACCCTGCACCTCAGACACATTCTTACTCACACACACACACATCCATTAAACACACCCTGCCAGTACATGCTTCACACGCACACACACACGCACCGGGCCACACCCGGGTTGTTCCTGTTGCCATGACAACGCCACACCTGAACACACACTCACCTTATCAGCTGCTGACTGGATTAAGTCAGTTTCATAACCTGAATTCACTTTTTACCTGTGTGTGTGTGTGTGTGTGTGTGTGTGTGTGTGTGTGTAATACAGACCAAATTCAACCGAACACACACCAGCCAGAAATGTTTATGGTTTTACTTCAGTTTATTTATAGAGTCCAAATTGACAACTCAAGTATGTTAAAGAGAAAGTAAACAAGTCCAGAACCAGAATCTGAATCCCTGACTCTGTGTGCATGAGGGTAACCGTGGAGACGAATAGCTGCCTTGTAACAGGAAGAAAAACCTCCAACAGAACCAGCACCAGGAAGGTCGGCCATCTGCTTTCAGATATGTAGACAGAAATCAACACTGTGCAGCGTAAAAGGAAAGTTTAAAGCCTGGTTTTAAAGGCTGAGGGGGGTCTGACTGCAACAGGTGTAGATCTAGGTAACACAGTAAGGACACAACAGTGTGTGTTCAGTCAGAGGCTTCTTCAACTACACTGCAAGAAAGAAGGATACAGGTCATTCTTTCCAGCGGCCATCATCCTCTGGAGCTGAACCAATACGACTGACAATTAACTTCATCTCATTTAAACCAATAAATAAAACTTAACTTCCCCTCAGGTGACAGGGTCGGGGTCATTATTCCAATTTGATTAACTGCTAGAAACATGAAGAAACATCCTGAAAACTGTTTTCACATCAAAGCCTTGTCTGTTGCATCATCAGTGCTCTGTGGGCTGAAGCCCAGCAGTCCAGGACACCGCTGCCTCCCAGTGGACAGACACGTCACTACAACAACAGAAGACCTGAAAATCACCTGGAAGGACCTCAGACCACTGATGCAGTTAAAGTCACTCTATAAACCACTACCAAATAATGTGTATTTCATCCATACAGTTGCAGATATTTACCTGTAGTCTAACTTTCATATTGTGATTTTAGGTAATGAAAAATTGTTGAAACTGAACCCAAACACATCCAGGTGAGCTGGTTTACAAAACATATAGTTTAGTGTTGTAGGATTGGCTAAAGTGTTTATTCTCCAGTCACAAGTGAACACAGATGGTTAACTACCTGCTCAGAAAGCATCAGGGGAAAGAAAAGGAGAGTTATATCCATGAGTTCATGCACCAGCACAGCTTAATGTAAATTAGTACGTTTTAAGTCTTTTGCTATAAGTTGTGACTCAGCTTTTAGTCCTGCTGAACTGAGAACTTTAATTTGAAGCTTCATGCCTTGTAGTTTTGTTTGTAACATGAGTGCAGCTCGAATATTAGTCCCGGTAGAGAAAAAGGTGAATTTTTAGTGGTAACACGAGTCATCAGAACCTGATGTAGCTTCTAATATGTGGGGATATTATATATTAAGTTTTGTGACGCAGCTTTTTGAATAATTTATTATTCTGAGATTATTAGGACGAGGAGTCGCTGCTCTACCACATGCATGCATGGAATGAAGACCTACTGGAAAAGGGCTGAAGCCTGATGTAGTCCCCCTCTTTTTCCCATCGAGACATGAACTTCTCAGGGGCAGGAGGGGTGTAGGGGTTTGAAGGGAGGCTGAGTGGGATTCGGGGGATTGGTAGGGGGAGGTGCTGGGGTGTGTGACAGGGATGTTTGTTTGTTGTGTGTGTGTTTTTATGCTGTGGAAAGTGTGGTTATGTGTGTGAGTATGTATGCGTGTATGTGTGTGTGCATGCATGTGCTAGAATGAATGCGAGTGTGCAAGATCATGGGTGAGTAGGTGGGGTGGGGAAGGATCACATGAACCTGTGGGGGAGGCCTGGGTGGACCTGGGGGTGGTGCGCCATGGATCTGAGTTCACTCCTCTCCTTCCTTGGGGCTCAATGGGTGGGCATGGCTCAATGGGTAGAGTGGTCGTCCTGTAACCTAAGGGTTGCCGGTTCGATCCCGGCCCGGAGAGCTCATGTCAAGGTGTCCCTGAGCAAGACACTGAACCCCTACTTGCTCCTGATGGGTCGTGGTTAGCGCCCTGCATGGCAGTTTCCGCCATCAGTGTGTGAATGGGTGAATGTGATGTATATGTATGGATGTAGATATATGGATGGATAAAACCATTCCTCCGTGGGTGTGTGGTGGGTGGGTGCCTTCTGGGGTTGGTGGCGGCTTGTTGGCTGTGGTCGCTGCATGGCCCGGTCATGGTGGGGCATCTTACCCCAGGGGGCCTCCTGGGGAGCGGGAGTGCCTAGTGCTGCTAGCAGCTCACCATCCAGAGGGAAGTTCGCGTCCCTCTGGACTTACATCCCAGGACCCCTCTTCTTCCCCGCTCTCTCTCTTTCTTACACACACAGACACACACGGATTTGGGAGGCGTGCACACCATGCGGGGTGGAGTGGTGGGGGCCACCCAAGTGGCTGCATCCTGTGGCGACTCGCCTCTGGGTTTTAATTATACTTAGACATCAAAACACAAGAAACACAACACACAACTTCTGGGGGGTGTGCCATGTAGTGCATGGAGGGCGGGGCCACGAAGATCTCGGACCCAGCACAATGTGGTCACTGCCCCTCAGTTTTACTCAGTTACAAACAACACACACACCACAAACAGTCATAAGCAGGAAGGATGAGGGCAATGGAGACCTCTCACACCCCTGTTACCCGGGCCACCGCCGGGGACGGCCAGGGGGAGGAGGTTGCCCCGGGAGCCAGGACCCGGAGTGGCTGCACTGATGGGGTGCATCTGGTTGTGGGGGATGCCCAGTCAGCCGCATCTGGGTGGGAGGTGATGGGGCGCGACTGGGGGTGGTGCTGGGGAGCGGATTTGTGGCTCGCCATCCTCTGCAGGGGACGTCTCCCACAAGGTGGTGTGGGAGGGAGGGGGAGGTTCTAGGGAGTGAGATTGGGAGGTTCGTATGATGTGTGTGTGATTATACTGTGTGCCTAAGGGTGGTGTGCCGTGGGTCTGGGCTCTCCCAATGTCCTCCGCGCCCTCCTGTCATTCCTCCCTAGGCATGTGGGGTGTGTGTGCCTTCTGGAATTATTAGTGAACTTCCCTCTGGACTTAGATCCCCAGACCCCTCTTCTTTCCCGCTCTCTCTCTCTTTCTCTTTTACACACACGTAGGAACTTTGGAGGTATGCACGCCATGCGGGATGGAGCGTCCTTGGCTGCACACTGTGGTGACATGCCTTTCTGTTTTACCTGCACGCAGACACTTCTTGGAGCCGTGCCACGTAGTGCATGACGGGCCAAAAAAAAAAAAGAAAAATAAAACATGAACTTCAGAAACCTCTAAAGAAGCACAGGTGGACTTTAAAGTCATGAAGAACTAAATCCAGGGAGTTGTCCCCCAGATATTTGGGACCATTCGAGATTATCAAGGGTGGCAAACAGACACCAGGGCATGCA
>JBAFTA010000009.1:30602179-30614223 GCA_036919975.1 Melanotaenia parkinsoni
GTGACCAGTGTGTGCTGGAGGCCAGGTGTGTGTGTGTGTGACCAGTGTGTGCTGGAGGCCGTGTGTGTGTGTGTGTGTGACCAGTATGTGCTGGAGGCCAGGTGTGTGTGTGTGTGACCAGTGTGTGCTGGAGGCCAGGTGTGTGTGTGTGTGACCAGTGTGTGCTGGAGGCCGTGTGTGTGTGTGTGTGACCAGTATGTGCTGGAGGCCAGGTGTGTGTGTGTGTGTGTGTGTAACCAGTGTGTGGGGTCTTTCCTGATCAGGGTGAACGGTGAGGAAGCAGAAAATCGTTTCTGTGAACACAAACGTCTGAACATGGCAACTCTGAGGATGACCTGGGAGGCCAAAGTCCAGCTGAAGGAGATCCTAGTCAACTCTGGATTTCCTGAAGGTACCTGAACGCACCACGACTCTGACCGACTGGTTGTAAACCCTGTGATGATCTGATCTGTTTTTGTCGTCTTTCAGAGTGTTTGATGAATCAGATGTTCAACACGGTGGGACCCGACAACAACCTGGACGTGGTGGTCTCTCTGCTGACCTTCGGCTTGTACCCCAATGTCTGCTACCATAAAGAGAAGAGGAAGATCCTGACCACAGAGGGGCGCAACGCCCTCATCCACAAGTCCTCCGTCAACTGTCCCTTCAGCAGCCACGACATCAAATACCCGTCTCCGTTCTTCGTCTTCAGCGAGAAGGTGGAGCCATTTTTTATCTTTGAGCTGTTTTAAAGACATGTATATATAATATATCAGTTAGACGACACATTTACTTCCAGCTAACACAACGACTGAACATCAAGCGACGATACTTTAGAATTCAACTCAAAGAAAGCCGTGCACGCTCGTATTTCAGGTCTTAGAAAAGGTGGACAGCTTGGAAAGTGTGTGGTGGTAACGCGGGGCGTTTGTTTCAGATACGAACCAGGGCGATCTCGGCTAAAGGGATGACTCTGGTCAGCCCTCTGCAGCTGCTGCTGTTCGCTTGCAAGAAGATCAGCTCCAACGGAGACATCGTGGAGCTCGACGACTGGTGAGTACCATCATGATGGAGGGCTGTAGCTCTGATGATGGAGAAGTGTCAAAAGTTGTAGGAAAAGTCCAGTTTGTGGAAATTTAAAGTTTTAAAGTTTCCTTTCTTCATGAATCAGAGAGTTGACTTGCCCTGCATCATCATGACGAGTTCTGCTTCTGTAGAGCTGTGAGCTCTGCGCTGTCCTCCAGCAGATGGGTTGTGTAACCACCATGCCAGCGTACAGGATGCCTGGGAGGGAGTAAACACAAGAATATACTCACTATTATTTACACCTACTATCGTAGTTTGTTTTGCTCGTTTGAAGAGGTCCTTAGTTTGACCAGATGGAAGGTGACAGGGTTGACAGCGGAAAAGATGGTAGAAAGTTTGAAAACAAGTTCAACTTATCTGCCCTGAGTTCTCTAACGCGCCCCCTGGTGGAATCCTCCGGTAATGAGCATAGCACGCTGGACATGGATGATGGAGCGTATGCTGAACGTGTGTGTTCAGTCAAACTTAAACAGACCGAGGAGGACTCTGCAGTTCCCGCCCTGGTCTTTGCCTCTAAAAGTACAGTCCAGCTGGCCTCTGGACATCAATCTGCCGCCAGCTGGTTTGCAGCATCATCGTGCCTCATGCTGCTGTGTTGGTTAGAGTTTGTTTTATAGAGTGAAAAAAGCCTCCTGAAGAGCTGTGTTCTGATTTCCTTCATCACCATCCCACAGGAAGTGACTGTTGACCTTCTCACATCAACCTCCACAGGATCAAGCTGAGGATTCCTCATGAGATGGCGGGAGGCATCGCAGCCCTGCGGGCCGGACTGGAGGCTCTGGTGGTGGAAGTTACCAAAGACCCTGAATACATCAACCAGATGGACCAAAGCAACGAGCGGCTGCTGAACGCCATCAGGCAGGTGTCCAAGCCTTCGGCAGCTGGGATCAACCTGATGGTCAGCAACCAGAGGTACCAGAGGTCGTCTCCTCCATGATGCCAGAAAAGTCTCCCAAGGTTTGCACATCTAACCCACTTTCTTCTCCTGCAGGATGGGAGACGGCCCTCGACCCCCAAAGATGGCCCGCTATGATGGAGGAGGAGGCGGAAGTTACCGAGGAGGAGGAGGAGGCTACCGAGGGGGCGGTGGTTATGGAGGAGGAGGAGGAGGAGGCTACAGGGGGGGAGGAGGATATAGAGGTGGTGGATTTGGAGGAGGAGGTTACAGAGGTGGCGGTGGATATGGAGGAGGAGGAGGTTATGGAGGCGGAGGTGGAGGTTATGGGGGAGGGGGAGGAGGTTATGGAAGAGGTGGGGGTTATGGGGGAGGAGGTGGGGGTTATGGAGGCTACAGAGGAGGGTATTAACATCATGGGTCAGTTTGCTCTTCAGGTTCTTTGTGTTCATGTGTAACATCCAGAGTCGGTGATGAAGAGGAGTCCGTGGTGATGAAGAGCCACCCGGCGTGTTTGTGATCGGTCACGTTGTTTTTATTGATTATCTGTAACGGCTGTAAACGTTCCATTAAACCTTGCTACCAACATCATGGCTGCCTCGCGTGTTTTACCTTCTATTGAAGTCTTGTGTGACTCTGGTTTGCAGGGTCTCCGCGGCCTGATCCCCGTTGTCTGGGTGGACCCTGGGGTCCTGCCTGATGGTTGCGATGTGGGACCTGGACGGCCATGGATGGTGCTTCCTCACAGCACCATCAAGCCAGATACTAGGGACCCCAGGGTACCAGGGACAGGAGTTTGTCTATGTAAAGTTGGTGGGGGTGTGAGAATTAATGTTTTAAACCATCATCTAAAGCACTTTGTTCTTTAACTTGTACAGAGATAAAATTTGATTTTAAACAAAAACATTTCAAGAAGAAACTTCATCCGGACATGTTCAAAGTGTAGAAGAACTTTGGT
The DNA here is from genome assembly GCA_036919975.1 of Melanotaenia parkinsoni. Classification (NCBI taxonomy): domain Eukaryota; kingdom Metazoa; phylum Chordata; class Actinopteri; order Atheriniformes; family Melanotaeniidae; genus Melanotaenia; species Melanotaenia parkinsoni. Next base: position 30,605,098 of record JBAFTA010000009.1, read on the forward strand.
CCAAATGGCAGAATTCAGTTTCCAGTGTAGGTGAAGTAAATTCAGTCAGGCACAAAAGCGGGCAGTCCTGCATCGTGTTGAAGTTTTACTAAATCTCCAGAGAGCAAACAACAATAGAAACAAATAAAAAGCTCCATGTGCCCTCACAGCGCCCCTTATGTCCTTCTAAGTTCAAACCCATCCTGCGTTGCCAGGACAACAGTCCTGCTTTCCTATTGGCTGGTACTAATTATCCTCAGTGGTTTTTACTGGTTAAATTATTTTCAATTTTTTCTAGAAATGCCATTATTTATGTCCAGGCCTGTTTCATTAGGTTGATTTTTAAAATGATTCTGTTTAAAGTCAGTCTGATTTTCACTCGATCATTTTCAGGACATTTATTTACTTCAGTCAGTTTCAGCTTATTTTAGTCGTCGTGGGTTTTTCTTTCATTAAAAACTGAAAATAAAATAGTTCTAATGAGCAAATGTGATGGAAATTTATTCGTTTTCAACACGAAGGAACCTATTTAATTACGTTTCGGTAACGTTAAACTGCATGTCATTTTTATTTCTGTTCTACAGTCATTTAGCAGACACTTTTATCCAAAGAGACGTTTGAACAACACAAACAAGAATTCAAACAGGCTGGGACGTACTGATGGGATAAAGAAAAGCCTGAATTTCACAGTTTGTTTGGTCCTTTGTGGCCATCTTGCTGTTCGTTTGCATTGTATTTATTTAACTGTTTAAAGGCCTTCAGAGACGTTCACATGAACATTTGTCTGACTCTTCCTGCCAGTTACTGTAAAAGGTGAAGCTGTGTGCAGCTACATGGTTGCATTATTAAGCGCCTCCAGCAGAGGGCGCCCTCGCTCCAGCATTTCTCTTTTACAAACTGCTGCAAACAAAACTTCTTTCTGTTGATTAAACTGATATATGGGACATTTTGTATGAATTTTTTCATCTTTGCTCCAGTTCTGGAGTTTTCTGTGAACTTCTGGAGCAAACCTGAGACCCTGGAAGCTCTTGCATGACTTCCAGTCAGTGATAACATGATTAACTGGTCACCTGTGTGGGAATACCAGAGCTCAGCTGATATGATAAAGAGTTGAGCTACTGTCCTCTAATCTAGAGTCAGCCCTGTGATTTTAGCTCTGAATATGATGCAACAATCACTTATAAAATGAAGTCTGTGTAGGACTGAAAAGGCCTGTTGAAGCCCACGAGGAAGATCTGAAAGCTCCACAACGAGCCGGAGGTCCAGAACCGCAGCGACCCGAGCATGTCCAGCTCAGCTGCACAGCTGCTGGTCTGCTACCAGCCACACTGGATTTATCTTCAACACGTTGGTGTGAACGGGCTGACAGAAGATCTAATCAGAGCTGAACTATGTGTTAATGAAGCCCCCCTCCTCTTCATCACTCCTCATCGTCTCTTCAGGCTCAAAGGTCCAGAAAAAAAAAGTCCTCAGACATCAAAGATATTTCGTGAAAGCAGCAGATGGAGATTTAACTGAAGCTGAAACATCTGTGGCTTCCTGTTTTAAATAACCAGTTTATGATCGGCGAGCCGGTTTCCAGCCGAGATCAGGCCTCATCCTGGATTTAAATCAGCTTCTTACTCTTCTTCCTCGGTCTGGAATCCGTGATGAAGTGATCCCTGAAGGAAGATTAGAGCTGACCCAGGATTAAACCCAGGTTTAAGTTCAGATGTAAGGTCTAATAAAGCTCATGTTTGGTGACTGGTCACAGAATCTGTTCCAGCTCAGGTCTTCAGACCCTCAGACTTGAAGCTGAGAAGATGAAGGAGGTTACTTTTATTTATATACGTGTTGACCAAAGTGCTTCACATGAGATCAAACTGTCTATTCTACAACAAGAAGATAATAGAATGAAAAAGACGAGTAGGAGGGGAACCGAAAGAATAAAACTAGGTCTTTAATCAGGTTTTAAGAGCAGCCAGAGTCTGCTGGTCTAAGGTTCCACAGACGGGGAGCATCATCATCGTTTTCACCAGCTTCTTCTTCTTCTTTCCAAGTCATCCTCTCCTTTGTAGTTTTTCTTCTTCTTCTTGGTTCTTCTTCAGAACCACCTGAACCACCTGGCACTCAGATTCTCCAAGAAAACCATGATCCAGATGTTCCCCATTTACACCAGGACAGCTTGTAGAGTTCCACATTTTCCCATCAGAGCACTTCAGGTTTACTGGTGGTTCCTAGAGGTAGAAAAGGATCCAGAACTTCCAGTGATCAGACCCCTTTCTCTGGAACCAGCCCTCAGCACCTTCCTGGGTCTAGTTGTGATGAAGGTTTTCCTTCTTGGGTCTAGTCCTGATGGAGGTTTTCCTTCCTGGGTCTGGTTCTGATGGTGGTTTTAATTCCTGGTTCTGGTCTTGATGGAACATGCAAACCCCACGTGGACAGAGCCTGGATCTAGGACTGGTTCCTGACTTTCAGCTGTTCGGAGGAAGATCAACTAACCTGCGACTTTCATTTGTCTCCTTTTTGTGTCTTTATCATGAATCTGATCCAAATCAATCAGTGTTCACTGGTTCTTCATCAAACTGCTCGGTGTCGTTGTTTCCTCCGTCCAACATTTTAATATTACATTTATTTTTACTTCCTTCCTCCAGATACTTTAACCAATACTGCATCATCAGTCCATTAATATTAGAGAACAATCACACAGGTCTTCCACTAAAAACCAGTTCTGATAAAAAAATATTTTTCTCCTCGATGTTAAAATTCATCACAGATTCATTTCCATTCAGATTTTGCTGTTTACCTTCAGTGAAGGTGTGTTGGAGTTTTTTTTTTTTATTATTATTATTTTTGGTGAATATTTAGTTAAATGGAGACAAACCTTGAGTTTAACTGCAGTTCTGGGCTTTTGGTCACATTTTTGGTTAAAAATGAACCAAAAACAATCAAACAAACCTTATTCTTCCTGGATAACATTTCCCTCCTTCATGACCACCAAGGGGCTCTGTCCTCCACCACCTTTCACCACTAAGTTACGCCCCTGGATACATCACGTTTTAGGCTATTATTATTATTAAAATAAGTCAATGAAGAAGAGAACTGAGGTTCAGGTGTTTTATTCTAAACTAAAAACTAAAAACCATGTCCTGGTTCTCAGATAAACATTTCCCACCTTCATAGACACCAAGGGGCTCTGTTCTCCCTGGATACATTACATTATTATATTATTATTATTATTATTATTATTATTATTGTTGTTGTTGTTATTATTGTTGTTGTGGGTGAAAATGAGCGTTTCCTGCTGATTTATGACTAAAACTCGGCTCTTGGACGCATTTCTGATTTTAAAAAGTTTCTAATAAACTCTTTCCAGCAGCATCGTGTTTCATCATCTTCAGTAAAACATCAAAACTTTTTCGACTTTTTTCATTAAGTCAGAAAATATTTTTTCACCGCCACTCCTGAGCGCGTGCACGTCGTGTTCAGGTAAACGGTGTGTGTGCTGTGATTCGGTGACTTTGGAGACTGGTGTGGAGTTGTCTGACGGAAGTGGCGGACGTCCTCTGCGCTCCGGATCTGCGCAGTAGCGGACTGGGTGTAGTCTGGACTCCCGTCTTTTCCTGCCGGAGTTTGCTGCATGGCGGCGGACACAAAGAGCTGAGGCCCGAGCGAAGAGCGACACACAGCAGCAGCACAGCCGGGACACGAGCTGCAGGACGCGGCCTGGAGCGAGCCGAGCCGCCGCTGATGACATTTCCCGCATCTTTTTCTTGATGCTTGTCGCTGTTTCTGCGGAATCTGCCGCTAACCGGAGAGCCGCCGCAAACTTTGGATAAGTTTTGGGAAAGTTCGTGTGGGAGTTTTCTGGACGAGAAGGAGGACGGAGCGGGTCGAGAGAATGCAGAGTTTGATCCGGGCTCTGGTGCTTTGGAGCGGGGTGGCCGCGGTGTGCGTCCGCGCAGCCATGGACGAGTGCGCGGACGAGCAGGGCCGACCGCAGCGCTGCATGCCCGAGTTCGTGAACGCAGCTTTTAACATGACGGTGGAGGCCACCAACACCTGCGGGTCTCCGCCCGAGGAGTACTGCGTGCAGACCGGAGCCACCGGGGTCACCAAGTCCTGCCACATCTGCGACGCGCGGGACCCGCGGAACCACCACAGCGCCGTGTACCTGACCGACTACAACAACCAGCAGGACACCACCTGGTGGCAGAGCCAGACCATGCTGGCGGGGATCCAGTACCCGAACTCCATCAACCTCACCCTGCACCTCGGTAAGACCCTGACCGCGTCCCGGTCCTTCTGAGGGGCCTCGAAACTCAACACACACTCACACACACACACACACACTTGCGCACAAACATGAAGTGTAGGAAGCTGGTCCTGGACTTCCAGAATCTGAGCCGAACCAGAGTCCAGGTCATGGTGGAGGAGACACTGGACACAAACATGATGATGATGAAGAAGACTTTGGGGGCTGTTGGGTTTTGACCTGAAGGACATAGTTTTCATTGTTGGGGGTGGAGTGTGTGTGTGTGTGTTGGTGGGGGTTGCAGCTCTTTCCTGACCCGACTGTAGGGTCAGTCCTCAGCTTCATCGCTGCCAGCAGTTTTCAGGTGTCCCTGGTGTCCCTGAACACATCATCTGGACTGCAAGTCCAGTTGTTCAGGGTCTCTGATGGATTAAGGAATTAGTTTCAGCTGACAGTAAAATAAATTAATTTGGTTTCTGAGGATCAGGACTGGATCAGATCTGATGATCCGACTCTTTGTGGCTGTAAACTGAGCAGATGTGGGAATAAAAAACCTTGAAGACGTCAGATCGGCTTGTAAAACATCCGGTTCTGACATTTAAACGACCCAGAATGTCCCAGCTCAGGTCACAGATTTGTGTTCTGGTTCTTGCCAGAACAGCGGGGTCACGAGGTCTTTGTTGTTGTGGTTGTGAGGCTCAGAACTGTGGAGCTGGAAGTGATCCGGACCGGCTGCAGAGATCATTTCTAACATGATCCTCGCTGATTGTTAGCAGGATTACTGAGACCAGCTGATCAGGAGCAGATGGAGAACTCATCTGGATCCTTCAGCTCAGCCAGACTTTGGTATTATTCTGGTTCAGATAAACATCTGGCATCCAGACTACAGCTGAGAGACGTCCTCATCTCATGGTCTTCCTCCTGAAAACCACCTGGTTAAAGTCAGGCTAAAAAAACCTGTGTGTAGACCACCTGCTGTAGCGGTCCTCCGCCACATGGTGGCGTGTTCAGAAACGCAGCTTCCTCTTGGTTTGTCTTTCCTGTTGGTGGTTTTTACTCTGGAACAGAAAGAATCAGTTTTTTCTGGAGAAAGTTTAATTTAAAAGCACGGACCCCGTCAGAGCGATTTGTGTTGCTAGCTTTTTGGGGACGACATGTCGGCCTGCGTTGAAAAATGACCCAGAATCCTTCAGTCTGTGGTTGCTGAGAACTGAAAACATACATGAGTAAAATTAGTTTCTCAGGCTAAGAATAAACTTCCTTTTTAACCTCTCGTAGCTCCGTCATGAACGTAAATGTTCTCGTCCTTGCTCGCGTTCTAGGGTTGTTACCACAGGATTCCAGCAGGGGGCGCATTAGAACTCAGACCCAACAGAGGTGCTGAATTTGTAGGATGGTAAGTGTTTAGTTCCTTTTGAGAGGCCGTGACCTTACATCTAGTCAAACTGGTCTCTACACTGCCCCCTACTGGACATATTGCAGTTGGTGAAAGCAGAGCATTTATTTTTGAGGATGTGCATGAACATAAGCCACGAGATTATTCTGGACCTAAGCAGTTCGTAGTCCGGTGTCTGTTTTTTGTTGGATAATTCTTCTAAAGGTTTGTTCCAGGTGTTACAGTCATGGGTGATATCGGCTACAGCGCCACCTTCTGGTGACTTCAACCAGCTGCGTTTATTCTCTGAAATCCAGCTGATGGAAACGTGTCATTTATTTTTACAGCTGGTCAGTTACAGCAGCAACAGCAACCACGCAGATCTGAGATGTAAACCACCTTTTACTGCAGCGGCCATGTTTGTAAACACAGCTAACACGTGGATCTGCGCCATGCTTGGTTTTTCTGTTAGTCTGTTGCAGACGGTGATCTGCTGTGAAGCACCATCAGAGGTTTCTGCAGAGGAATCCACTCACTCACTACTAGTGGCTCATCGCATGAGACCAGAAGGATTATTTTAGCTGAATCTGACTTTATGTAAATGAAATGAACACATTTAAGTGTAATACCACTGGCGGCCACTAGAGGCTCATAGGAAACCCCAGCTGTCCTTAGTTAAGTTCCCGATGGAGAGTTTTCTGTGGACGGTCTGAGTTTGAGCTGCAGCTTGAGGTCGTCTTCGTTTTCCTGGAGCTTTTATAAATACCTCCATCGTCTATTTCTGCAGCCGGAGGCCTCCAGCAGCAGCTCCACTGTTTCCACATTCCTGAAGGGTTCGGTCACGGCGCTGCTCCGAGGCCTTTGGTGCTCCTCCAATCAGAGCCGTAGCTGACAGGAGCCTCATGACACACTGGCGCATCAAAGTTTTACATCATCCCTAAAGAAAAAGGTTCAGCTGTTGTCATAGAAACAACATGTCTGAAGGTTTTTCCTGTTTTCTAATGTGGCTCTGAAGTGGACACAACAACAACCAAGTAAATGTAAACATGTAAACAAAACAACAACCAGAAATAAAAACATGACAACATTTCTTAAAACAGAAAACTGGAGAACAACAAAAACAAGATTGTTTCAGAAAACAACAAAACAGAAAATATTTCACTTGGATGGAAGGATGGAGGGATGGATGGAGAGAGGGAGGGATGGATGGATGGAGGGAGGGATGGAGGGATGGAAGGATGGAGGGATGGATGGAGAGAGGGATGGAGGGATGGATGGAGAGAGGGATGGAGGGATGGATGGAGAGAGGGAGGGATGGATGGACGGATGGAGAGAGGGAGGGATGGATGGATGGATGGATGGAGGGAGGGATGGATGGAAGGATGGAGGGAGGGATGGATGGAAGGATGGATGGAAGGATGGAGGGAGGGATGGAGGGATGGATGGAGCGATGGAGGGAAGGATGGAGGGATGATCAGAAAAAAAGGTTCATTTTGGTGGTTTTTGTTCACTTGTTTTGTTTGTCTGTAAACGGTGGGTCGAGTTCTGTGAAGCAGACCGTGCTGGTTCTGGGTCTGCAGGACTTGTTCTGGTTCAGCTGACCCTGCAGGTTCTGGGTCTGCAGGACTTGTTCTGGCACAGTTCCCGGAGGAAGCTGTTGAGGGTCTCATTAACCTTCCTGTTGGCAGACTGAAGAGCTTGTCTCCCGTCCGCTTCTCTTCCTGTTTGGACCGCTTCACATGTCCAGACCAAACAATCAGTCCCAGAACCTTCAGCTGCTCCCTGATCAGAGGAAACTGGACTCCGGGTTTTGTTTAGCTTTTCATTTTCCTGTTTGTGTTTGCTGATGTTTTCTGACTAAAATCAGCCCCTTAAAGCTTCAGCTGGGTCAGGTTGTCCTCAGACCTGTAAACCAGGACCCGTTCAGGTTTGTTCATGTTCCAACTTCCTGCTGGTCCTGCGTAGACGGGGAGAATTCCTCTGATGGATCTCATTAACTCACCTGTTTCTGGGTTTTTCTGGCTGTGGTTGGTCCATCTGTTGGTAAAGTGTCAGGTCAAGCCTGAATCTGGGTCTGGATCTGGGTCTGGGTCTGAATCTGGGTCTGGGTCTGGATCTGGATCTGGGCCTGAATCTGGGTCTGGGTTCGGATCTTGTCCTGGGTGTGAAACATTTTGCTGCTTCAGACATGAAAACCTGAATGTTTGTTTCCGTCTCTGAAATCTCCTGAAGTTCCTGAACGTTCTCCAGTTTTCTGAGGATGACGAAGCTGCAGCTTTAATCTCAGAAACCTGATGTGTGTGTATCTTTTGTGTGTGTGTGTGTGTGTGTGTGTGTGTGTGTGGAGGAGGGGGTCTTTGAAGTGCTGCAGCAGGAAGGCGACGTGTCCTGACTTGACGTGCATCATCATGGCTGAGACCGACATGAAAGGCCCTGAGATGGATGTAACATGGCCTCCTTCATTTACCACAACACACACACACACACATTTGCGCACACACACATACATGCACACGGACACACACATGCACACGGATTATCAGCGGTTATGATCCATCTGAACCAAGTTTTAGATCTGAAGTCTGTGTTTGATCCTCCAAACTCTCCAGATTCCTCTGCTGTGAAGAGCTGAACATTCATCCGTCCCTCTGAGGGAGGGGCCCCTCACGTGTCCCCTCCCCCTCTTCAAAAAGAGAAAAGTGGCCCCTGGAGGCCTCCGGAGAAAGATCCAGACACAGGAAGCTGTTTCTTTGTCTTCTTCTTCTGTTAAATTCTGGGATGTTCTGCCTGAGGAGGTCTGGTCAGAAACCCTCAGTCTGGCGTGTGGCGTTCATGAAAACTGGGATTTTCCAGCTCCATCAGAACTGGTTTTATTTAGATTGTCCTGATCCCAGGCGACGGTGTTTTAGCTTTGCAGCAGAAACACAGATGTAAAATCTTCTCCGTGTCTGAGTAAAAAATCCAACATAAGTTTTTTCTTGATTATTTTTCATCTTTTGTTTTTCTTAGTTATGAAATTGGTTGTTGGCTCCTCCATCTCCAGCTGACTTTCAGCCAGTCAGCATGTAGCATAATCTCCAGACTCTGTTATCTTGTTGGAAGATTATATGTGTGTTTAAATGAAAATTACCCAGAATCCTTCACTCTGCCAGGCCTGAGACTGAAACTGGTGACTTAGGGCTGGGATATATGAGCTGTTAGTGACGCGTCCGCAAACGTATCATGGCTGCCGCGGGTTCTTAGTGTTCGTTTGGCACATAGGCCGCTCACGCTGATTTAATGTGTCACATGTGCGAGTTGCAATATTGACCTGAACGCTAGAGGCGCTCATGCGAACATGAACATGACAGGTCCGAGGTAAACGCAGCGGTGTAAAGACCGTCTCTCGGATCTATCGGCATCTGTAGGATTTTATCTCCCTGTTGCACAGTGACAAACACTCGTGCCAGGGTTCCTGGCTTTAAGACCTGATGGTTCTGGAGGGTTCCTGGCTTTAAGACCTGACGGTTCTGGGAGGGTTCCTGGCTTTAAGACCTGA
>JBAFTA010000009.1:30617485-30630349 GCA_036919975.1 Melanotaenia parkinsoni
TTTTAGTCGGACTGACATGTTTACACGTTAATAGTCTGGTTTTAATCGGACTGACATGTTTAGACGTTAGTAGTCTGGTTTTAATCGAACTAACATGTTTACACGCTAATAGCCTGGTTTTAATCGGACTAACATGTTTACACGTTACTAGTCTGGTTTTAGTCGGACTGACATGTTTACGTGTTAATAGTCTGGTTTTAGTCGGACTAAAAGTACAGACTATTGAGTTACTCTGGAAGTTCCATATTCTCTTTCTTTCTGGAAGTTTTTCTGATTCTTCACTCAGATTTACGTACATCTGAAACTGTTTTCTTTGGTGATGGAAAATTATTTCAGTGAACTTGAAACCAGGTCTTGGTCTTGTTGAGATGTAGGTCTGGTGGTTTTTGATCAGAAGATCCAGAAAATTTCCTGTTTCTTATATTAAAAAGATGTTCCTTGGTCTACAAGTTGGTATAGACTCTGTAAGTCCATCTCAGAGTTCAGGATCTCATCTGTTGTTGTCTGTTGTTGTCATAAGTTGTGGTTCAGGACTTTTGATGCGAAGGAGCAGAAAGTGTCTGGTTCAGATTCTGGAGACAAGACCTCCTGATCAGAAGAACCACCAGAGCAACAAACAGTCCAGGTATTAGACAGCCCCATGATCCAGATCAGGATGAAGTCTGAGCTTGTATCTCTGCACACAGGAGGTGTTTACACAAACAGGGCCTCTCGGTTATCTCTGCAACCTTGAAGCTTCCACGTGATTCGTGGTGGCCTCTCAGACTGTAGGACAAGGTGAGACGTGTGGAGAAGGAGGGAAGGCGGAGCTTAAAGACCTGAAACTGGGACGGAGCTGCTCCCAGATTTTTACAGATTTAACTTCGTCTTCTGGAGACATTTGTCCTCCTGTCTGACTTTTCTTTCTGCCTCATGTGTGAGCTTCAGATTTCACCTGCAAATCTGCCAGTTTTCTATCTTCAGTTTTACAGGAAATATCTGGATATTTCCAGCAGGTAAAACGTATAATGAAAACAGTTTGAAGCTTCAAAAACTATAAAATGTTTTTATCAAAGTGTAATAATCTTAAAAACAAAGATTAGGATTTAATCCTCCTCACTGATCAGGTCTGACATCACATCTTTTCCATCGACAGCTTCGATAAAGATCCCTACGCCGTTTATTCGCTCTGTTCTTTCTTTTATTATCGTTACAGACCTCATCCTGTCTCATCTTATCCAGGACATCTTGTAGGAGTCTATAAAACTATTTCTGAATGTGGATTTGATCCGTTGCTGGACCTGGCCCATGGTCATGGTTACGGGCCGAGTGGCTGAGTTCTCACTAATGTTTGGATCCAAATTTAGATGACATGACTGAACAGAATGGTGAAAATAATAAATGGATTAAAAAAATCATCTGTCTTCTTCCAAACTTAATTCTTATCAGGAGGAGAGAAAAACAACAAAGATTAAAATGACTCAGCAGATGTTTGAGGTCTGAAACTTCCCAGATAAGATACAACGCATCCCAGATATTCCCACTGACATGAAAGGAATTCCTGAAGAAGAGTTCTCTCCATTTTCCACTTGTGGATGTCCACCATAGTTTTGTTTCCTGTTAGAACGACTACCTCTTCTACTAAATTATTGCCACAAACTCAGCTTATACCGCCCCCCTCTGGTGACTCCACAGCAGAGTTTATTCACCTCAGACCAGTTCATTGAAATGAGTCTGATTCTTTGAAATGAGTCTGATTCTTTACAGCAAGTCAGATTAATTGAAATCAGTTGGATTCTTAGAAACTAATCAAATTTGTGGAAGCAATTCGGATTCTTTGAAACGAGTTGGATTCATTGAAAAGCATCAGATTCCTGGTAAGAAGTCGGATTCCTGGAAACGGGTTAGATTCGGTTTTATGGAAACGAGTCGGATTCATTGAAATGAGTCGGATCGTTAGAAACGGATTCGTGTTTCTGGTTTGTGGCTTTTTAAAGAAAAAAACTCTTTAAATTTTCCTCCCCAGTGAAGACCAACCTGAGACGCCTGCAGCTCTTCTCAGTTTTCAGTTTTTGGTCCATATTTTTCTGTCTGTCGGGGGTTTTCTGCGAAACTCGTCAGTAACATGAAAACTGCTGCAGACTGATACTGAACCAAACTCTTCCTGAACTGTGGAAGGCGTCCTTCATCCTGCAGCTGGGATGTGATTGTTTGTGTTTTTAATGAATCACCTGCTCAGCAGCTGATCCCACAACTCTCAGGATTAATCAAAGCTTGTATCCTGAGGCGATGTCTCACTCTGTCAAAAAATGAAGCAACAGCCCTGCTCCCTCACATCACTCTGAACATCAGACAAACCAACTTCTTCATCCTCATCTTCAGCGTGAGGTCTGAACCAAAATCATTTCAGGAATTCAGGCTTTTCTTCAGTCCTGGAGTGACTCCCCCCCTCTCCCCTCCATCAAAGAGAAGATGAGTCCTATCAGGAGATCAGAGGCAGGAGGCCGCCTCCTCTTCAACTCCTCCAACATCAGAGACATCCCTGTCTTTTAACATGGAGGAGGAGGAGGGAAGGGGCTCTGCTGCGCCCCTACCCCCTCCCAAAACTCGACCATGCTCCTTTGACATGAAGATCTGCAATGGTTCGGTTTTTTCTTGCTTCATTTCTCCAGCTCTGGGTCAGCTGAGAAGTTTTAACCACCTGAAGGTTCCTCGTTCAGACGTTACAAAAACAAGCTGCCTTTCGCTGCCTCCCCCACTTCACAGCAGCTTTCAGCCATTTTTAAAAAAATATTTCCACTTGTTCCGGCTGACAGGGACCTGCAGACCTCCAAGTTTTTCCTGAAAGACTAAACCTGAAGGAAACCTAAAACTCTGACATCGGCTGCTTCCTCATTCTTTCATTTACAATCTCATTCTTACTGTTAGGTTTATATTTGTTTACATTCTTATGTGTTTTTTGGGGGGTGTTTTTGGGAGAACTTTGACCCAAAGTATTCGGTACTTAACGTTCCAGGAACCACCCCCCCCTCAAACCCCAAACAACTTTTCTGTGTTTCTTTTGACATGTAAATTCCTGTAACAATAAGATAAAACATTCTTATCTTCTGACCTTATAGAGAGGTTTTATTTTACCACTAGAAGGGGGCAGAATGAGCTGCGTTTTGATTCAGTAGAAGAAGTAGTTCTAAACGGAAAAAACTAAATTAAACTTTTTGGTCGATGTTGCATGCAGCAGGTTTTCAAAGTCAAATTAAAGAATTTTTTAAAAGCATTTTTCCTCTTTTAAACAACGATAGAACATCAACACACAGAGAAACAGGAAACTAAATCAGCTGAGTGGCCGTCTTTCACCAAAAATAAGATTTATCTGCAACGCTTCACATCTGAACTTTCTTTTATCACTTCTGGCTCCTCGAAGTCCTGAATGCTGAACGGAAAGATCCAAAGTTTTTTTTATCTTGGAACCAAAAGCTGGATTAATGAACTGATTTCCCTCCAGATTTCAGACGAGCAGTGAAAACATTTTCTACAAACCTGCCTCATTAATTCAACTACTTCCTGTAATTTTCTGACATGTTTTATTATTTAACATTTTATACAAGGATTTTGAAATATTTTTCAAACTTTTGACAAATATGTTATATTTCTCATTTTTAAATGTTTAAATTTTAAATATTTCTGTCAATTATATATTATATATTTCTGTTATTATTTCTCTGCATTTAAATAAAGGAAAAGTTGAATATGAAGCAGGCTGATGTTTCCAGCCGTGGATCAGGATGTGTGATGTGGAAATTTCCAAACACTGAAACCTTCAGGTCTTTATTTACCTGCCGTCACCCCACACACACCCCTCCCCCACAACAAACATGGTCCTTTCTTCTCGGCCGAGCCGCCTCCTCGTGTTTGAGCCGCCATTCTGTTTGTTCACTCATCACGCTTCACTTTGAAGTACAAGCTCCACATTCCTGTTGCTGTGTGCTAATTAAAGACTCGTGGTGCATTCAGGGTCCATCCTGGGCCTCAGTGACAACACAGGTCCCGTCCTGTCCCTCAGACGGCAGCAGACATGTTGCTTTTCTCGCACTTTTTCTCCCTTTTTGTAGTTGTTTGAAAAAGTTTTGAAGGAGAGGAGTTAACTACAACTCCCAGCATGCACTGCAGAGAAAATCGCCCAATCAGAGCTCCAGTAGATATAACAAAGCACAGTGAGACTGAATCTGCAGTTTTACTGAAAGACGGAGCAAAATATCAGCTGATTGATCAGAAAAGGATAACCGATCAGTCCAGAAACTTTTTTAGTTTTTAGAACCAAACAGCTGATCAGAACCGAACAGCCGATCAGAACCACAAACCCAGTCCCTCCTGAATTGAGATAGCGGCCATGTTGTAGGCGGAGTCTTTGTGTGAGGACACGCCTCCTGTGGTAGGGTTGATGAGTTTGTTTCCACCTCCCAGCATGTGGAAACCCAGCAGGAGAGCTGGAGCTTCTCCATCCAGACCTGCGATCAGCTGTTCATCTCGGCTGAGTCGTGTCTGAGCTCGTCAGGTTTCTCTTCGACCTGCTGAACTGTTATTAAACATCTGGATCAAACCTTCATCATGAGACGATAAAGTTGCAGGAAGTCATAATTACAGCTTTGTCTCGGCCTCTGTGCCGATTCTTCCCACCGGAGACGTCCTGATGAGCATTTACAGCCGGTTTAAGGCCTGCTGCAGCTTCACGACAAGAGTCTGCACATTAAACTCTGGATGCTTCCGGCTGCAGCTGCACCTTTTATGACTTTACATTCTTTCATTTATTCTCAGTCCTGCAGAGTGAAGCTGAGCCTCGTCTCTGCAGTCGGATCAGCTGAAAACGGCTCGCTGGTGTTTTCCCACACTGGAGAGGTCTCGTTCATCTGGGGCTTCTGGCGTTTTCTGAAGCTTGGCAGTATGAGGACACTGATGTTAAAAATGGACATACGTGTTTATGTCAAGCGGCAACCTCCGGTTGAAAAGTGAAGTGAAGTCTGTGCAGAATTGCAAAAAAATTGCAGGTCCCCCCTCGTCCACTAGGGGCTCCAAAACAGAGCAAATCCCCATAGACTCCCATGTTAAAAAGACCAACTTCACAGCAGAAATAAACAAGTTTAAAGCCTGGTACAAAAATCCATTTTAGGATTAAAAGGTCAAGTTTACCTTCATGACAACTGTGAGGAGGGTTGAATGTTTTTCTAACTCCTTCGTTTAGATGTTATTTAATCTTGAAATTCTGCATAATTCGCGGTTTTTAGCCGGCTAACAGCGTGCCTTAGCTTTTGCCCGCCTACCTCCGTTAGCTGGTTAGCTCCGGGTTAGCTCGGTTAGCTCTTAGCTACAGGCAGCTCGGAGTTTGATAGTTTGATAGTTTGATAGAAACCTACAAGTGACGTCACGGAGGCTCCGTCCAGCTATGGTTTACGTACGTAAGGGCAGCATTGATCGGCCTTTAGATGTAACTAAAAACATGTCAAAGAAGTTGAAATCATATGTGTGATGGACATTTCATCCACATAAACGTTTTCCTCTCCACGTTCACGTGAAAACTCAGACATGACTGAAAAGCTGACAGGAGTCAAACCAAAAGGTGGAGATCTAGCTCCGCCTCTAAAACCATGCTGGCCAATCAGAGTACTAATTTAAAAAAATTGTTGGTTGATATCAAAGTTATTCTTTGATGTTTTCCTGAGTTTTGCTTACTTTGTTTTTGACAGTAACACATAGTGGAGGTTCGCTGGGCGAAATTCGGCGGTGTCTTACGACTGTCCTACGACTACAGCCGTTCTCTTCAGACATCGAAGTGTAGATTTAGATGTAACCTGTTGCCACGGAAACGAGGGACTTAACGGAGCACAGTGTGACAATCTGTCCTGTCTGCAGATAAACTGCTGGCTTATCTTCGTCCTGAACGTTTGTTTTCAGAGGCTTTAAACTGCGTTTGTGTCGGGATGTCCTGGTGAATGATGTGAGTGAGATGTATGATGCCTGGCATCTTCCCCACGACGCAATGATGGTGTTTTCTCAGTGGTGATGAGAACATTGGATATGAAGATCAGTGTGTTTCCTTTCTGGTGTGAAAGGTTTTGGAGAGTCCAACCACCACAGCATGTTCCTGCCTTCATTCATTCTGGATTGATGTACATCATGTCTTTTCTTTCAGTCCATAAGTCTGATTTATTCCCCCCAACAACAGAAGGAACATCCTCCACTTTCTTCTTCTACCTGGCTTTTATACGAGCGTTCTCCAGTATTTCTCATAAATCTTTGATTTTCATTAAAACACCTCTGCAGAGACGACTTTCCTTCACTGGGCTGGATCGACGGTGCAGAGTGCTCCTTTGTGTTTGAATCTTCCTCCGTCGGTGGAGGAAGCCTCATGGTGGCTCAGACTAAACACCCTGAGCTCA
The DNA here is from genome assembly GCA_036919975.1 of Melanotaenia parkinsoni. NCBI lineage: Eukaryota > Metazoa > Chordata > Actinopteri > Atheriniformes > Melanotaeniidae > Melanotaenia > Melanotaenia parkinsoni. The sequence goes on from JBAFTA010000009.1 coordinate 30,623,896, forward strand.
GATAAGATCTGTGGCTTGGAGGCGATCCGTGAGGAGGCGGCTAGTTAACCACCAGGGACGTTTGTCTCTTATCAGCGCTGCTTTCTGTAAAGGATCAGTCGGCCTCAGCAGGAACCGGAATGCTGACTCTGGATCAGTAAATCCTGGGAAACTTTTCTAAAGATTCCCTGCTTTATGGAGACCACCATACTGTTCTTTTTTTCTGGATCTGTGAGATTTTTAAGGTGGCAGAACCTTGTTGAGGTTCTAACATCACATCCTGGTATGGACTGGTTTTATGAACTGGCTGTACGGACCAGATCACCAGCAGAGTTCTGACTTTTTACCAGCAGGCAGCGCTTTGGTATGAGCCCAAAATTAAAGACAGGTTTTCAGAATTTTTTCAGGCTGTTCGTGATAAAAGTCGACTTCACTAAAGACAAGTTTACCTTGACGTGTCCCCCATTTGGTCCACGTCCAGCCTTTTAAAGCCAAAATATCTCCAGACAACAGATGCTGTTCAACATCTGTTCCAGCTTTCTGAACTTTCTCTGCTCAACATCTCCAACAACACAGCTGTTCTGCTGCAGGTTTAGTGGTGCAGCAGTGAAAACGGTCCCCCCTCAAACTTCCGCCTCAGCTCTAGTTTGGGTTGGAACAGATTTTTTATCTGTGAGACGACTGAGAAAAAAAAAAGAGAAGCAATGCTGCAGATGCTGGAGATAAGACTGGATGTTCTGGATGGGCTGATTGGAAACTCGGTTTCAAACCCACTTCTCTGGTCTGGGTTCTGGTCCAGTTGAGAAAAGCTGGCTGTCAGCTGACCTCTGACCGGACTGGAAACTGCCTCCCTCGTGGGAGGAAACGTCAGCGTGGGAATTGAGCCGGACGGGGGAAGAAGAAGCCCCTGACCCGAGTGGAAACTGAACTGAAGTGTGTCAGGGCAGCATGGGGGGCTGGGGTTGTGTGTGGGGGAGTCTGGGATTTGTTTTTACCAGGATGTGACTGAGCGCTTCAGGGAGTGTGTATGTGTGTGTGCTGGGGGTGTATCGTTACAGACAAGCAGAGATGCATTACAGGGACAAGCAGATGCATGCAGGGTAATTTTAGCCTTCTGGAGGAGGAAGAGACGAGTAAAAAGGGGTCGGGGGAGGGGCTGAGGTGTCGACGGATTTCCGCTGCTCTTCATCACATGAGACGATGAAGAATCTGCAGCTTTGGCTGAAATACAGCTGCTGATTAAAAAACAGTTTTTGTTGCTTGGAGGCTTATTTGATTGGGACCACGCCCCCCGTAGTGATGTCACTGTGATGTCAGGTTTAATGGGTGTGGTAAGATGTTCTCGTCCTGTCCAGCATCATAGCAAGCAGAGAAATGGTCTCTAAGGAAACAAAGCAGACAATCATCGACAACATCTGCTGGAAGAAAATCATGAACCGTTTGGGGCGGCTGTAGCTGAGGAGGAGCTGGTGGTTCAATTCCAGACTTCCCCTGACTACACGCCGAAGTGTCCGAGACTCTGAACCCCACGTAGCCTAAGTGTCTATCTGGGAATCTCCTAGTGTGTAACGACAGAGGTGCTGTACGAGTTCTTTGATTTTCCGTGTGTTTGGATTGGAGCAGTTTGATCACATGACGCGTCACAGAGCGGCGCGGTGAAATGATCGGTCTGAAAACCACTCCGGTAACCTGCTCACATATCTGCCGCCGTGTCTGCTGGGTTTGTGGGTTTTCATATTTTACAGATGAATGAAGTGAAGCAACATAATAATAAACCGTAACCTGTTAGAGATCAACAACCATTCAACAGAACACACAGGTGTGTGAAATTGTGGTAGCGTTTCACAGAGCTGGACGTTTCCGTGACGATTAGACGAAGCAGCGTCATTGGGCAAATGTTCTCTGATGAAGATGAGCAGAAGATGATGAAGAACTCTGCAGCTGGAATCGGACTTTGACGTTCCTTTTGGAGAAAGGAAAGCTGAAGCGGTTTGTCTGGAAGCAGAGATGATCTGGGCTGCAGGGTCTGAGGTTTTTTAATAATCCGTCTGCCTCTTCAGATGAGCAGATAGGAGCCGAGCGTCCCCGGGCGCTCTGAAGAAGATGTTTATGTCTCCAGCGAGACGCCTCACTGATGTGGCTTTTTATTTGCTGAAGAGCTGAAGCAGATGTTTTCTTTTCCCCCTTTCTTTGGGGTCTGCGGGGAATGTGATGCTCCTGATTGCTGCCATTTAATCCCACAGACGAAGGACTGTGGAGTCTTCCTCGCGTCTTGCTCAGGTTGTTGTTCAGCTGCAGAGAAGACATGAATCAGCCTCGCTGTTTTACATCTTCCTCACTGAACTCTGATGTCTCACTTTTCCCTCCGACTTCACGCAGACGTTGAGCTTCAGTCGGGATGTTTTACATCTGTACTGTCACACTGAAGCTGGTGTTGAGGTGTTCCAGTGACTCAGAAGCTCGGTGGTCCCAACAGAAAGAGCTGGTTCTAAGTCCGGACCTGGTTCCAAACGCTGTCTGGCGAAGGCTAGACAAGGTAACAGTTGGGGACTTTACACTGAGCTTTCCATGTGCTAGAACCATGTCTCTCTGTATGTTAGTAAGTCCGCTGAAGCCTCACACATCATCCTACGAGCATGAAGGGCAGACCTGCGGGACAATATAACAGAAGAGGTCTGAAGCTTGTGTTCCGGCTCAGACTCAAACCATAAACACAAACTAAGTTATTACAGTGAAACTGGCTGAGTAGACTGTACATTCCTCCATCCAAGCAGCAGCACTTTAACCCCAACATTCCTGATACTCGCGTTAAATGGGAAGTTCAAAGAGGATCTTCGTTCCACTGCATGTGGGAGAAATTCTCTTAAATTTCAGTTTTTTTCATATTTTTATATTATTAAAGAAAATTATTATTATGAAAGTATTTACTCATTAACTTGTTAAAGTTTACATGATGGCACATTTATTGATGTTAATATTGAATAATAGGAATTTCATATCATTTATAGTTCATTTAATTAAACAACTTTTCTTTGAAACCAAGCAGGTACAGAACTAAAACGGGAGTTTGTACGGATGAAACAAAAAAGTAAATAATTTATAAATAAACAACCAGAAAAGATTTTTTTAAAAAAAGCTGTGGTGTAAATGAGGAAACAACAAAAACCGACTGGGAACCGTTTTATCAGAGAAAGTTTCTCCATCATTTTACTCGTTTCCATAGCAACATGTAGCACAACTTGTTTTCTGTCGGGTCAGTATCAGGTGGGTTGTCTGACACCGGGTTGTGGTTCAGGATCTGGTCTAATGATCTGACACCCGGTTCTACTTCTAGAACTGGTCTTAGTTATCTGACACTGGTTGTGGTTCAGGATCTGGTCTACTGCGTTGACTAGACCCGGTGCTGGTGTGTCTGGTTTAAGGTCCTGGTGCTGGTGGAGGTGTTTCTGCAGCTGTGTTAGTGGAGGTGTGTGTGTGTGTGTGTGTTGTGGGGGGGCTGCCGTTTGTTCCTGACGTCCCGGTGTGGTGACACCTCCTCTGGGTGGGGTGGACCCTTCCTTGGTGGTCTGGGCTGTTAAATCTCCACCAAACGCTCTGATGTTTGGAGACGGGGGCAGGTGGAGGCTCCGGGTGGAGGGGGGTTGTCCCTGGATCTGGAGGGAATCTGCTGCAGGTTCCCTGGAGAGCCTCAGATAAACCTCAAACTCACCAGCTGCTGTACTGGACAATTCTAATCAGACAAGACCGGATCTGGACCCGGCTCGAACAGATCCAACCCAGACCAGATCAGACCCAACCAGATCAGATCAAACCAGACCAAATCAGATCAGGCCAGATCAGACCAGAGCTGACCGGACTTTATCTAAAGGTTTTTGTTCTGCCCTCAGTGAGCCGCTGCAGACAGACTGACCCATCATGTCCTCACACATTAACAAACACCACCTCCCACCTTTACTCCCTTCCTGCCCCCCCACCCTCATTTTAATCGGAATTTCCCAACACACACACACACACACACACACACACACACACACCTCCTCCAGACTGCATCTGTAATCGGCCGTCATCCAATCAGAGTGCTCGCTGCTCTGTTATCACACAGAGGAGATTAAGTTAAACCTGTTGAAGAAAAGAAAAAGAAAATGTGTAAAACTTTTTTTCAGTTTTTATTTTGGCAGCAAATTTTTATTTAGTTTTAATCAGAATTTAGTTCTTAATCACGTTTAAATGAACAAAATAAAACATAACAGCGGACTGTGAGATAAAGTGTAAAGTTAAGTTAAATGATTCCAGTTGGTTGTGGGTTTTCATCTGTGACCGCGTGGACGGACGGACTGTTTCGGTTCCGCGCGTCATTTGGTCGGTTTACATGAAGCATGGATGGAATCAGACACGTGCAGAAATGAAGGTTTCATCTTGTTAAGCATCTCCGTTTTCTTTCTTCTTCTGGACCTTGTCAGCCTGAATCAGAAGAACCTGATGGAGTTTCTGATCCAGTCGCAGTCCGGAAGCAGTTTTGGATCGGGACGGAGTGTGTGCATGATATGATAAGAAGCTGCAGGCGTGTCCCCGCGAGGAAAACAAACACACCTCTGTGGTTCTGGACATTCCTTCAGGTTAATGTGTCACCGCTCCACTTCACTTCGTCCCAGACCAGAGACCAGGTCTCTGCAGAGTCTCTGAGAAACCACCAGAACACTGAACCGACTGCAGCTTCATCATCATCATCATCATTTGCAGCTTTTAACAGAAGTCTGGTCCAGATCAGGACGGTGTAGTCCAGTCCAGATCAGGACGGTGTAGTTCGGCCCAGATCAGGACGGTGTAGTCTGGTCCAGATCAGGACGGTGTAGTCCGGTCCAGATCAGGACGGTGTAGTCTGGTCCAGATCAGTTAGGTGTAGTCCGGTCCAGATCAGGACGGTGTAGGCGGACTCCAGTAGCTGGATTTTCACCCATGAAACTCAATGTGTTTATAAAAACATAAAGAAACCAGGAGGTTTTTGTTAGTGAATCCTTCAGAGCGGATCCACTACGGCGGTTTTCTAGCGTATTCTTGGGTGGGGATGTCACAGTGGACATTAGTGAATCATCCAGTACACACACACTCACTGTAAACACACATATGATGGAAAATGCATACATAATGTCCATGTTTGCCTCAGTGATGAACAGGAAAAGAAAATGTGAGAGAATATTGGTTTCATGTTAGTTATAAATATTTCTGTAGAATGCTGGATAATAAATAAAAGCCAAAAAGATGAAAAGGCCTCGTTGATGTCTGTAGGAATAAAATCCTACATGTGCAGTTTTAATAACCGGTCGCGTCCACTCGAACACAGTTTTCCCTCCCACATGAAAACCACTGAAACATGAAGCTCTGACGTCCACTGACCGTTAAAAGTCCTTTTAGTCCAGGACAATCATGGCTACGTCTGCCGTTGCCACGGAAACACGAGTTAACAGTGCATATTGTGATGCAGATGGTGAGTTTGTCAGAATACCCATGAACATGTGGACAGAAGTGAAGGCTCTCTGGTTTTCCTTATTTTAAGAGGCCCTTGAACGCACCATAGAGATGTGGTTTTTCTGTGGTTCAGATTTATCTTTTTTGATGTGAAGAAACTTCTTAATGTTAGTCCTTAAAAACTCGGGTAGTTTGGAGTTTCTGGTTGTTCATGTTAACCAGCGGATAAATTCACCGTGTTTCCTCGGAAACGTGTTTGACGTCACATCAGGAAACACGTGGATCTTTGTCCCTGAAGCAGCGGCTTTCCTTCAGATTCCTCTGAGCGGTTTCCATCCCAGCTCGGAGTAATGGGATTACTGCGCTGCGTGTTGACACCTGTTGGTACCTGCTGCTGTCAGAGGAGCTGCAGCTCGTCTGCAGGACGAAGATCAGCCGTCCCTCAGCCACAAGTCAAAGCCTCCATTGTTCCTCCTGCAGAAGAATGCAGTGAGGTCATGGGAGGAAATTTAATTGGACCATGCTGGGAGCTGAGGCATCCCCTCCTCCTACTTCTCCTCCTCCTCCTCAGGCCGACCCCGAGGCTCTTCTGGTCTGCTCGGACGGGGTTTTACAGGAATCCTCCTCTTCAGATCCTCGTCGTCCAGCAGCTTCTCCTCCCTCCACATTTGTTCCTCATCAGTTTGAGGATTCATCCGTTTGAATGTGTCTGAACTTCCTGACCAGAGCTCATCATCTCCTCCCTATCTTCATCTGTTCTCCTCTTCCTCTCGACAACCCGTCTCCTCAGTGTGGGACAACAAACATCTGCCTGAGTCTGAATCCTGCCGACCCCTGATGCTCCACAGCTGGTCTCGCTGTAAACCAGCAGCAGCCATCAGCGGCGCTTCTTTCTGAGAACATCTAATAACAACCATTATTATTATTATTAGTATTATTATTATTGTTATTATTATTATTATTATTATTATTATTATTGTTATTATTATTATTATTATTATTATTATTA
>JBAFTA010000009.1:30757678-30770240 GCA_036919975.1 Melanotaenia parkinsoni
AGGGAAAGAAGAAAGGAGACAAAAACATCACAGACAGAAGGAAACGTCCTTCAATCCACACCATCACCAGACAACAAACTATTACACCTGTACATGAACACACCAGAACATTTCCTACAACTTTTAAAAACGCAGAAACACACACACAGAAAAAAACTAGTCATTAAGAGTTTTTAAATAATAACCAAATCAAAAAGACATAACAGCGACCAGATACTAACTCACAGGAAAAAAATAAAAAAATAAAAATGATCTCTTGGTATAAACCCACTGGAAAACTCGGTGACTGTCAGCATGCAGAGGAAGAGGAGTGATCAGTGATGAAGAGTGGTGAGTGAGATCGTGGAGGTCAGAGGCAGACCAGGGTAACCCAGAGACCCGGGCCCCCAGCAGCAGCCCCAGAGCACCAACCCAAGCTACCCCACCATGAAGACGACTCCAGCCCCACCCGAAGGGCGGCAGAGGAGAGCCCCAGCAAGAGCCCCCCACGGTCTTGGGGCACAGGCCCCAGTGGGCCAAGATCAGCAGCCACCGGCCACCCAGGGCAGCCCAAGCGAAGGGCCCAGGGCCCCAGGAGCCCAGAGGCGGCCACCCCACCCCCCAAAGGCAGAGGGCCTGCACCATGCCTAGGAGGACCAGGCCCCCCAGACAACCACCCGGCGTAGGCCAGCACACACCCCGATGTTCCAGCTGCACACCCTGGGAACCAGGGCACCATCGACCCCCTCCCCCCACCTACTCCAATCTGCACCCCATACGACCCCACACTCACACCCTCCCTCACGCTGCACCCACAAGCACCATCACACAGTCACTCTCTATATTTATGTCTCTATTTGCCAAAAAATGTATTTCCAGGCTGTTTGAATACCAGCAGGCAGTCAGAAGTTTGGTCCAAACCTTCTCTGACATGTACCTGGAGCTCAGTATTACCACGACCAAGGAGCTGTGCTGTGGTGCAGAGACAACTCTCCGTCACCTCTGTTCACACCCATCAGCATCCACGGCCAACAGGTGGAGCAGCTTACAGGTTTTAAATATCTAGGAACTGAAACGTGCTTGTCCTTCAGAAAACACGCTGATACAGTCTACGAAAAGCCCAGCAGCTTCTCCACCCGCTCAGGAAACGTCCGGCTTTCTGTCAGTAAAGACATCTGAACTGTGGTGTACAAATCACTGATGGAGTCTGTATTACCTCCTGGTTCAGCCACCTCCTATCAACACAGAACAAACTCAGCCGTGTAATCAGTCAGGCCAGTAAAACAATCAGTCATCCCAAACAGCTCTGTCAGCCGTACAGCCGCTCTGTGGCCAGGAAAGCCACCATGATCACAGAGGACCCCTCCACCCACTTTACACCTCCTTTCAGCTGCTACCATCAGGAAGACGTTACGTAGTCCCACTGGTCCGGAAAACGTCTACAAAAATCCTTCATTCCCTCAGACATAACCGTTCTGAATGTTAAATAGTAATAATAAAACTCATCTTACCTTTTTCTTTATAAATCGAATTATTCTGTTTGTTTTAAATGTTTTAATGATGAATTATTTATTTCTCTCTTTCATATGTAGATGTGCAGTTTGGTTCCTTTTCCGATGCTTCAACCAAATCAATGTAATTCTGTTACTTGCAAAATTTTACATTCATAAATTTAAATTCTCTGCTCACAAACCTTCATCTTTGATTTTTGAAAAGAAATTCAAGCAGCACTTTATGGCAATACAAAAGTCTATAAACCAAAAAGCTTTTAAAACCATTAAACTGTCTGCAAATCTGGGAATATTTTACTTGTTCATGTTTGTTTCTTTTTGTACTGAACAACATCCAATAAAGTTGATTTAAAATAAGTAAATAAATAAATGTTTGTGAGCTCTAACTGCACTCCGACTGCAGTCTGGTGGTCCATGCCGTGTTTTATGGTCATGGTTTGAATTACACCCGGGCCTTTGGAGGAACCCTATTTTTATGCACCCCCAGCTGTGATCTGCCTTTTAAGGATTCTTTAATATGGGGAGATAAGGATCAATAATGCCCTCAATCATTGGTAAAAATATCTGAGATGTTTTTAATGCATCCTTTGAATGGCATTCTTTTATTTTATTATATTTTTTTTACCAAACAAAACAGTCAATACAATCACAAATCTCAAACACAGAAATGAAATAAATAGAGCACAAAGAATAAAACTCGTATATAATCTGCCCTTTTCTCACAGATCAAACACAAAATTCACGACTTGAACTGAGTGAAGTTTCTGGTCTTCTGCTGCCCTCTGCTGGTCTCAGAGTGAAACTACACCAGCCTTAAAGACCAGCCTTATTTTATATTTGAAAATTTAGTTAAAAGTAAGAATGGTACCACTTTTTAAATGAGTTTTAAAGCATGTATTTGATCAAATGCTAAATATCTTTTTTTAAAAGAGGTTTGAGTTTGATGAAGCTGCTGATGAGGATGGGTTTGTCAGCTTGAAGCCTGAGACGTTGGAAGCAACATGTGATTCTGTAAAATGTTGTTTTCTTATTAAACCTTTTAAAGGAAGAACTCATCTTACGCCCCTTTTAAATACTAGTTTCTAGACTGGCTTCAGAACGGTGGAACAAAAGACGGACTGAGAGCCACTACAAAGAGCCTTCCTCAGTTTCTCACACACATCACTGACCCATCCGATCAACGGATAAACTTAGATTTTCTCGTTATACATTTCTGGTATTCATGTGATATCACATCCAGCTCATCAGCTGAGCTCACTGTGAACGTGCTGCTGAGGTTTGAAAGCAGCATGTAAGTTTCCCTCCACCCACCAGGACGGCCTGGTGGCCGACGACTCCTGTGTGACATCACCAGAATCAATCAGAGAACAAACTTCAGTCTGGAGCAGGAAAGTGGTGTTCTCATCTGTACGTGGGAGTTTCAACTGGATCGGTAGTGTTTCTCGTTTCTACATGAACTCTCAGGTGTACCACCTCACCTGTCCTCTCATCACCCCGTTCATCTACCGTGGAAATGCAGCCATCTTAAACTGTCCTTTATATCCAACCCAGGCTCGGCCAGAAGCTCGTCAGCTGCCTGCAGGAGTCCACCGCTCTCTGGGATGTTTGATCACCGCACCAAGATTAAATCTGCTGCTTCGTTTCTTTTCTTCATGCTGATCACAAAGCTGCTGCAGGATGAAACACTCCTCAGAAATTCAGAATAAGACAGGTTGAAAAGAGGAGATGATGTGAACAGACACCCAAAACGGTGAATAGCCCCACAGTTCTGAGCTTGATGTGCACATGCTCCATCATTTCTGCCCCTTGTACACAGATACAGGATGAAGAGGACAGAGGCGTCTGCTCAGGAGGCGAGTCGGGTGAATTTAACAGGAAGTCTGACCCTCAGAAATGTGAAGCTGTTTTATTCCAATAATATAAACAGCTTAATTTAGGTTAAACTGCCCGTTGGAGAGGACATGGAGGTCCAGAGACGGAAGAAGCGACTCCTTTCACACTCTAATCCTGGAAGAGTTGGATCTACTAGGAATTTTCATGGAAACTCGTTGCCTTAAACCACGTTAATTTTTACAAATGCTGAAACGAAACAAGTTAAGTTGTCTCAACACATTTAGACTTTAATCAAATCCATTTGTTCCCTTAACTCATTTACCCCCCCCCCCCCACCCACCCACTCGATTTACTGAAATTATTTAGTTCTTTTAAAAGACTAAACCACACTGATTCGGTTTAATGGAAAATCAACTTAAAAGACCCAAAGTCCTCTAAATATAATGTCTGATCGATCTAAAGTTACTTATGAATCACACTGATGTCTGTCAAACACTTTTTAATGATCATAATTTATAGGTGCAGCTTTGCTTATATTAGCAGCAGATCAGCTGGATAGAGGGAAGCTGCAGGTCACATCACTAACCATCACTTTACCCGGGGTAAAGCTGGGGTTGGTGGGTTTCGTTTCCTGTACTGTCCATCTCACTCGTGGTACCAGCTTTAAAATTCTGACAGGGAGGAACTTTCCATCATTTCTAACTGTAAAAGTAACACAGGAAAAAGCACAGGACTCACATTCATGGCACAGAAATCACAAACGGCTCAATTTCTGCTGAATCATCAGAAGGACCTGACCACGTAACGCCCAGAAGGTCTAAATGTGACTGGAAGTCAATGAAGTCTTGGTAAAATAGGGATGTGTGACTGTTCTGGGCGGACCGGTCAGCAGGCTGAAGTCGCCTTACAAGTGAAAACAGAATTACAATAATTATAAAACAATGAGGATTACAAGAGACTCCGAACTTTAGAGACAGATCTCAGTGTTGAAAACAGTTTTGGTCAGCTGTTGGGAACGACCCTCCAACGACACACAGCAGCTCATCAACCACAACCCAAGGTTTGTGAGGCTGGCCCCGAGCCCCGAGCACCAAGATGGTGTCTGCTCATCTTTTTACCGGCAGCAGTGATCACACGTCCCGTTTGCTTAAATTTATCTGATGGTAATTTGAAGAGAGACAGTTTTTGATGCAAGACAGAGATTTATAAAGCTGGCGTAGGAACAAAAACCGGCGTACGCTAAATGTAGTCACCTTTTGGGATTTATACAACCAAACTTGCTGGGAAAATTTTCCTACCTCCACGACAACGCTGACCCGGGTGTACGCACAAAAACCTGGGAAAACCGGAAACGGCAACACCAGCAGTCCAGAATAAAATCAAGGAGATGATGAGGTGGGGAGTCTGCTGCCTACATTAACCAGTCAGTAAAAAATGTGGAAAGTAAACTTTGGTCTTTTAATTCTGAGATCCAGGGACAGACTGGAGGTCTAGAAGTGATGCAGCGATTATGAAACACACAAGAGGTGGATTTCCTTTATTTATTCATTCTTACACAATGCTTTTGTAATTGTTGTCCCAGTTTCGTTAAGCAGGATAAATCCTGGTGGAGCGTGGCACCTGCTCTTCAACGTAGCTTTAAACTCATCCCCATGGTTTCACCGCTGGATAAAAGGAGCAACTTTGTATGTCGTCTCCTGAGAGCTAAGGCCCCCCTGTCTTTAAATTCTAGAGACGTCCCTGTTCGGCCGGGAAAGACAGTTCAGCAGTGCTTCTTTAAAGAAGAAGAAACCTGAAGCTGTAACACAACCTAAATGATAACCAAATACAGAAAAACGTTGAGGGGAAAACATCTAAAAATGAAAGGGGGCTACAGAAACGTTATGGAAGGGGAACAGGAAGAATGACAGAAGAACAGGACTGAAAAACAGTGATAACATTTAATTTTAAAGATTCACTTTTATTTAAATGTTTAAAAAATGTAATTTAACCTTATCTTTGTCCAACTGACCCTGGCTGATTATTTGGATAGTTCGGGACAAAAATACAGAAAAATGTGAATATATTTATTGATTTAAAAGTTTTACTACTGTTTTATATTGTAATTATAATGTGATATTATAAAACACGTATTAAAGTGATAGCGTCTGCCCCTCTCTGCGGCTCCCCCCGCCTCCCGCTCTCCTCGCCGCGGCCCTGCAGGTCAGACAGGAACAATATGGCGCCGGGAGAAGCGGTAGCTTCGGGACCAGTCGTTGTCTGAAAGACTGGCGAACCGACAGGATGAACCTCTGCACCCAGTACCTTCGGTAAGCTCGGCACCGTATCTACTATCCGGCCTTCCTGTGGTACTGGTTGGCCCGGAACCGACCGTGTTCAGCCCGCAGGTGTATTGTTTTGTTCGGTTGTTAGCATGGGAGCTAACAGGTTCAGGGACCACCCCCTTAGCTAATCGTTGGCGCTAGCTAGCTTCACATATCAACAAACAATCGATAGCTCTGAGCGCCTTCTGATCACATACACCTTGCCAGACATGATAAATAATTAAATAAAAAGTGTGTGGTGACACAAATGTGGTGTGTGTCTTGTATTTTGATTTAGTGTTTACCGCTACACAGACGCAGTGTGTTATTGCTAGTTAGCAGTAGCTTGCTAGCATATTTCTGCGTATGTCAGGTTAGCATCGATGTTGACACATTCACACTCAGCCTGGTTAACTGGTGTTTACAAGCCTATTTTATTATTTATTGCAGCTAATAATATGTGTGTTTAAATGCTCTGCCGTGTTGTTTAGTTGTAGTGATGTAGTAACTAGCAGTCAGTGTTAGCCTGTTGTTGTTTGTTTGATATTTTGTGATTCAGGAAGTCGTGCGAGCCCTCATGCCGACATTGGTGTGGGCAGTGAAATGTTTGAATGAGGCTGCGTTGTGTGGATGGTGAGCAGTGATGAAGTGCTACGCGCGCGTGTGTTTGGGGTCAGGTGTTGTCACGCTGCGTGTTGCTGTGGTGGTCGTGTCTAACCTGTGTTCTCTGTTTACATCCGAGCAGCCAGGCAGAGGCCCTGAAAGCTGACATGACAGGTAGGTGTGCACCATCACCTCCTCACACACACACACACACACACACACACCTGTCCAGGTATCAGCTGGATGCTGAGCAGGTTTATCACACACAAGCAAATGCTGGTTGTTAATCTGAGATCAGAGTCCAGTTTGTTTCTCTCATTTGTTCCAGTACAAACCAGAAGCTCTGGTGTTTGGGTTGGTCCTGAATATGAGGAGGAATTTATCTGGTGGAAATATGAAAAATATGGGTCCCTGCTGGTATTAATTTTTCACTTGGTCTAGTTTAAGGTTTCCCTCTGTTGGAAATCAGCTGTTCTGTCTGTTTGCTGGCACTGAAACTGGACTTGATGAGAGCTGGAGAACAAAGGAAGATTTTGGTGTTGCTGAAGCTGAAAGTCTGGTGTTGGCTCTGGATGAAGATGTTCAGTCGCCGTAACTGAGCTGTTTTACACAAGCTCATCAGCAGAAGCCAACAGGCTGATTTTAGGTCCATTCTGACATACAAAAACCTGAATGTCCCCAACAAGCTGTAGATCTGTACGTTTAATCTTGGTCTCTACAGAAAGCTGAGACATGTGTGATTACTACAGAAGTGTCAGAGTAAATTCACCTGGAACACAGTAGAAAATGTAAATGTTTATCTTCTAAAAAAAAGAAATCAGTGAAAACCAGAGGATAGAAGTCATCTGGTAATTAGAAGAGTAGTCCTAGGAATGAGTTAATGTTGAGCAGGTATCAGCCTGGAACATTTCTTCTGACGGCATTTAGATGTTTCAGTCGAGTTTTTATGTCTGATATGAGCTCTGAGTTCAGCATCATCAGTTACCATGGTGATGCTGAATCGGCCGTCTGCAGGCTGACGTCTGCTCCGTCTGGTGATTCAGAGCGAGAAGAGCTTGACGTGAGAGAACTCGGACAGACAGGAAGTGATGAATGAAACTGGGTCGAGGATTTCTGTGTTTTAGCAGCCAGTCATCAGCAGTTTGTTGTTTGTGTTTCAGGTCACAGAAAACTGAAGATATTTGTTAAAAACCGATTCTGTCTGCAGCTGAACGTCACAAAGTTGACGAGGACGGAGAGTCTGGGTTTGAGTTGAACATACAGGAAGTGTTTGTTTATCTCAGCTGCTGATAAAGTTTGTTGTTTGTTTTTGTTCCACATTGTTTACTTCCTGTTTTGAACCTCCTGGTAGATTGTAGAAATATTTTCTGTTTGCACTGCGGACAGTTTGTGGACTGAAAGAAATATCCCACCTTGGTCCAAAAACAGATGCTTTCAGACCTCGTCTGGTTTTCTGTTAACATGCGAGAGAAACCAACTCGAGAAATCGGGTTCAGCTCAGGTCAGGTCAGAGAAACACGACCTCATCCGTGTAAAAATCTCCTCAAATGTACAAAGAGGTTTGAAACGGGACGACAGAAGTGATGAGATGTTGTGAAACGTCCAGACGGACAGTGAACGCATCTGATTGGGTGTTGATATGCTGCTGATCAGGTTCATGTTTACAGGCTGGACTGCAGTCACATGACTTTGGTCCATGTTCGGGAGCGCATGTAAAACCAGGAAACTCGGGAAACACCAACCTACCTTCTGACTGTCGTCATTTTAAACCTTCCTGTTTGTTTTTAAACTTTTGATTTGGCAAATATACTAGTTTTACACTGGAATTTAATTTGTTCTTACATTTTTTATTCTATTTTATTTCATTTTACTAAATTAAATTGGTTCGAGTTGATTTAATCTATAAAAAACGCCCTGAAATGAATTAGTTGTGATTTTGACGCTTTGCAAATAAAGCTGATTTGAATTGAATCATTTCTGGTTCCTAAAAGTTGTTTTTTTCCTTTTTTTTTGTTGTTCTTTTTCACTTTGATTGTTTTTGTCTGTTTTAAACGATTTCTTTTGTTTTCAACCTTAAGATGAAAATTAAGCTAATTTAGTGGCAACGTGAAGCTGTCACCATGGTAACGTGTCTCAGGACACGCTGTGAAGCTGAGTGAGAACATGTCCTCTGTGATCAGAGTCTTTCTTGTGTCCACCTTGAGTCCTGAGATGATTTCTGATGTGTGTGTGTGTGTGTGTTTAGATTCAAAGCTGGGGTCAGCAGAGGTGTGGACGTCTCGGCAGGCCCTGCAGGACCTGTACCAGAAGATGCTGGTCACAGACCTGGAGTATGCTCTGGACAAGAAGGTGGAGCAAGACCTGTAAGCTGATCCACATCACACTTTGATCCATGTCACACACACCAGCTGTTCCTCTGCAGGTTTATTCATGTAAACACACACACACACACACAAAACAAAGCTCACGAGAGGTCACAGCAGCGGGAACCTGTTTGAGGGGGGGACCCTTTTCACTGCTGCACCACTGAACCTGCAGCAGAGCAGCTGTGTTATTGGAGAAGTTGAACAGTGAACGTTCAGAACGTGAAGCTGGAGCAGATGTTGAAGATGAAGGTGACGACACAGATTGAGGAAGAGGACGGTGATCCTCAGCCGTCCAGGAATTCTGAAGCTGTCTGGTTGTTTTTGTTTCATCATAAACTGAACTCCGTCTCCTGACGCTGTCCTCTGTCCTCCTGCAGGTGGAATCATGCCTTTAAGAACCAGATCACTACACTGCAGAGCCAGGCCAAGAACCGGGCCAACCCCAACCGCAGCGAGGTCCAGGCCAACCTGTCGCTCTTTCTGGAGGCAGCGAGTGGCTTCTACACTCAGGTGGGGGTCTGAGCGGAGACAGGACCGTGATGGTTGACGTCTCGCTGCGTGCGTGAGGCGCTGATGTAGATGTCCCCCTGTCTTCCAGCTGCTGCAGGAACTGTGCACGGTGTTCAACGTGGATCTTCCGTGTCGGGTCAGGTCGTCTCAGCTCGGCATCATCAGCAACAAGCAGAGCGGCGGCGGCGCCATCGTCACGCCGCAGCCCAGCTCCTGCTCCTACATCTGCCAGCACTGCCTCGTCCACCTCGGAGACATCGGTGAGGAGACCCTCGTCGTTTCTGGAATGAAGCTTTTTTTAGTCCAGAAATATATTTAAATTTGTATTTATTATATCTTTTTTTTACATCTGTATTTTTTATTAAATCTATTTTGTAAGTCTTTTTTTTATTTATATTTGTTTTTTATTTCTACATATTATTTTAATATATTATTATTATTATTATTATTATTATTAATATATTTATATACTTTTAAATGTTCATTACTACATACAATTTTCATTCTATATATTTTGTGTATTTTTTATTTTTAATATTTTTTAAATATTCTTTATATTTTTAATTATTCACATTTTATTTATCTTTGAAGTTCTTCTTAAATCTGTTCTTTTATTTGTATTTTATATTTAATGTATATTTTATTAATAAGTAAAATAAAATGCTTTGTGCGGTAGGTATTTGTTTTTTAATGTATTTAGTTTCTTATATTTTTATTTCTGTTTTCTCTGTAACAAACTAAACGCCGTTTTCTTCGTGTTTCTGTTTTTCAGCTCGGTATCGGAACCAGACCAGCCAGGCCGAGTCGTACTACCGACACGCTGCTCAGCTGGTTCCATCCAACGGTGAGTCCGGCCGGTTTCTGGGTCTGGCTGCTTCTGTTGGATCAGGTTTATGTGGACCTCTAGAACCTCTCCCAGCTAAAGGCCGTTTTATCAGACAGTGAGGGGCAGCCATGTTTGTAGTTTCCTGCAGTGATTGGACCTTCCTGGTTCCTCTGTCTCCTGCAGGTCAGCCCTACAACCAGCTGGCCATCCTGGCCTCCTCTAAAGGAGACCACCTCACCACCATTTTCTACTACTGCCGCAGCATCGCAGTCAAGTTCCCGTTCCCAGCAGCTTCCACCAACCTGCAGAAGGCTCTGTCCAAGGCTCTGGAGAGGTAACGCCACCCGATACAAACACACCAGAGAGATTTTATTTAGTGGTCTCCATCGTCAGCCTGAAGGGTCTGACTGAGAGGACATGAAGCAGAATCAGAATCGCCTTTATCGTCATTGTTGTAACAACAAAGTTTGAGCAGCTGCATCTTAAAATGTTGCCTTTTAAAATATTTACAAGATATGAAATGAACATAAAAATAGAAAAGTATATAAATACAATGAAATAGTAAATAAACAGAATGTAAACAGTAAATCGTGCAGATGGAGAGACAGGCTTTGTAGAGCCGTTCTTATCGCTGTGATTTTGACTTGTTTAACGTGGTTATTGCTCTTGCCTCTTAGTCTACTGGTCCGGGCTCTGTGTGGCCTGTAGCACCTCACCATGGTAACAGCTCAAACCGGTTGTAACTGGGCTGAGAGGTTGCAGAGAGCAGCCTGGGATCCTCTGGGCTGCGTCGATCCGTCTGTGCACGCTTTCCTATCCGCCGGCGAGCTCCCTGCGTACCACGCTGTGATGCGGTGCATCTGGATCCTCTATGGTGGCTCTGTAGAACCACACCAGCAGCTTGGCTCCAGGCTCAGCACCTCGGGAAAGGGAGTCGCTGCTGGGCTTTCGTCACCGCCTGCGATGTGTGTTGGCAGTCCAGGAGAGGTCATCGGAGATCTGCACGCCTAAGAACCGGATGGAGTGAACCCGTTCCACGTGGTCCACGTTGATGTAGAGAAGGGCCGGATCCGTTCTGCCCTTCCGGAAGTCCAGGATGATTTCTGTAGTTATTGTAGTGGGAGATTGTTCTCTGAACGCCACGCTGTCCTAGCAGGCGCCTGATTACTGTTTCTGTAGTGGTGATTTGACTGAATCCCTGCCACATGCTCCTGGGGTCATTTTCAGGGGGTCATCCTCAATCCTTCTCTTGTAGACCGCCTTGGCTCTGTACAGGGCCGATTCCTGTCCCTCAATTCGAAGGCGGTGTTGAGGCTTCTCAGGAGTGATTGTAGACCTGTAGAAGATCCTCTGGGGGATTTTTCAAACTCCTTCCATCTGTTTTTGCAGTCGTGATGAGGTGAAAACCAGGTGGAGCGTGTCTGATTTCATCAAGGCCTTCATCAAGTTTCATGGCCATGTGTACCTGTGTAAGAGTCTGGACAAGCTGGACGGTCTGAGGGAGAAACTGGAGGAGCAGTTTCAGGTAGGACGGTGCCTTCACCCTCACATAGGATGTGTTTTCAGAGTGCACAGGGTGGCTCATGCTTTGTGGTGTGTGTGTTTGCAGCGGCTGATCCTACAGAAAGCCTTCAGTTCCCAGCAGCTGGTGCACATCACCATCATCAACCTGTTTGAGCTGCACCACCTCAGAGACCTGACGGCCGACAGCATGGAGCAGAGCTACAGCAGCGAGCAGCAGGTCAGCTGGTTCCAGCTGCTCGGCCTCTTCAGTAAGAACCGCACACACACTCTGTTTTCGGCTTTTATTTTCACCTCCTGTTTGACGTCTGGAGCTTTCTGAGCATGGAGGGAAGTATCTGTGGTTCCATGTAGCATCACAACGCTTGGACCTGTATCGAGTTATTTATTTGAGGTGAAAAGCTGTAGTAACAGAGCTGGTAGCAGTACGCCTGCTTTCTTTTTCTTTTTCCACCCACGAACGTCGCCAACGTGCAAGTCACATGATCAGTGACAAAAGCTTTAAAGATCTTGTCTATTAATGTCGCCTGCATCGTCAGTTTTCAGCTTCAGCCTCTAAAAACATGAAGGAAATGGGAAGGAGGGACAGTGTGAATTGTTTTCATTGAGTAAACAATGTTTCCATGGCAACATGTTCGGAAGTGTGTCCCGAGTTAGTCTGAGATCACTCCGTCCCCACAGTGTCCTTCTTGGGTGTGATGTGCAGCCGAGTTCTGCTCAACAAGAACCGGGGTGAGGAGATCATGGGGGAATGTCCACTGCCAGCCATCAAGGTGTCTCTGGACTGGCTCAAGCTGAGGCCCAGCATCTTCCACGAGGCCGCTGTGGAGAAGAGACAGTAGTAAGTTCCTTTTCCTGTCCTCCTTTAACCAGCATGGAGCTGCTGTAGCGTCTCTGACTCCTCTGTCTGTGTTGTAGTGTCTGGCCCTGGCTGGTGTCCATCCTCAACAGCTTCCAGCCCAAAGAGGAGGATGTGTCCAGCCCCTCGGGTAGGAAAACCTCAGAGGCTTAATCTGTTAGGCTCCACTTTCCCTGTTAGCTTTACCGACTCTGTTAGCTTTACCGACTCTGTTAGCTTTACCGACTCTGTTATCTTTACCGACTCTGTTA
>JBAFTA010000009.1:30789720-30808198 GCA_036919975.1 Melanotaenia parkinsoni
TTCCTGCTCCGTCCTCACACGAGGAAAGCTAACGATGCTGCTAGCGGCTTGTTTACTTCCGGTTGGTGTCACACTGGAAAGTTCCGGCTCACTTTTTGTTTCGCATCCAGAAAAATTTTAAAAACGGCCGGTGGACGTGTTTTCATTATCATTACTAATAAATGATTAATTTTCAATTATTAATGTACTCAGAAATGCTGAAACTACACAAAGTGAAGCTGAATTCTAGTTTAATTAGGGAGAAAAGGATTATAACTCAGTCTCTAAATGAGATGTGGAGAAACAGACCTGTGACAACCTCCAAGTTATTCCTGGAAATAAGTGGACATTTTGTGGAATGTAAATTATTTGAAGGTGGATATTTATGGACGAAAGTAATTGAAGGTAATCTTTAAAAAGACGCATTGGTTGATTGAAAGCATACGATTATGACAAAAGTTAAATTACAAACCACCAAATACTTAATAGATAAATTACAGACACAGTAACGCCACCCTTTTGAATCCCAGGCTTACACATATAAAAACATAAGATTATTAACAAATTACAAAATGTTAAATAGGTTTTTGATAGTCAAAAACATTAGTAATAATGATTAAAAAAATGCAACAAGGCAATGATCCCAAACGCAGAACTGAAAGAGACATGATTCAGTCGAGTCCAGACCTCAGCCTGAAAGAGCTGTGGTCCCTCTGTTTAATGGTGGGTTTTATAGTTCTGCGTTAATATTAAGTTAATATGTTCCATCCTCTAAAAATATTCCCATACTTTACCTGAAAACAGGGAAACGGCTCGTCTGTTTTAAATTAAATATTTGACATCTGATCCACCTTAAACAAATAAAAAGGATATTTATATTCTTCAGTTTAGCATCAAATAAATTAGTTAAAACATTTCAGTGAGTCTCCTTCAGTTTCTGATTAAGATGGGCACAGAGTTTTATTTTTTAACCCATCATGTCAGTTTTTATGTTTTTCAGACTGATGACGAGCTCCATCAGATAACAGCTCTCTTCTCTTCAAACAAACCACAGCGGGTTGATTTGGAAAACCTCAAGCTGCTGCTGCAACGCTTCCATAGAGAAACAATTCAACAGTTTTTGTACGAGTGTTTTTCACCGTGTCTACGTACCACAGTGACTGAAGTCAGTCTGACAGCTTGACAAAAACCCTGCAGCGTTTTCCAGGTCTGAGTGCGCCGAAGAGAAAACAGCAGAGTTAGAATCAGCTGTCTAACCTCACAGAGACGATTCTCCTTTTATTAATAGGTTGAATAAACATGTTTCTAGTCCATAGAAAAACTCCACAATCACACAGAAAGAGGATCTTCTTTAGGCAAGGCAGTTTATTTGTACAGAACATTTCATGTACAGAACAATTCAAAGTGCTTCACATAAAACAAAGACACAGTAAAATAATAAATTACATTAAAATGATTAAAAGCAAGATAAGTTAAAAAGTTACTGTGCAGATTTCATGCATAGACACATGAGAAAGGAAATGTTTTTAACCTGGATTTAAAAATGTCTACATTTGGGGAAAGTTTAACTTTAGGATCCTAATTTTAGTTCATTTCAGCTGTTAGAGGTTCACTTCTTTTTAAGCATTTATTCCAGCGGTGGGGGATTAAATAATGAACTAACTCCTTTTACCATCAAATAAAATACACGTAGCTGGTTCAGGAACTTGTGTTGGTTTTTGAATGCAGATGGTGAATAATTTTACTTCTATATTTTAATGCCCAAACTTCATGGTGAATAATCTAAACAGGGATGCGCTTACTGATACTTTGGAGTCGATGTTTCATTATAGGGATAGCTCAGTCCTGTTGAGCACATGGACAGGCTCTCAAGGCTCAGCTGGAGAGAGGGAGGAGTTTGGGAACCTCAGGGTTGCATCCCTGCTTTTTACAGATGATGTGGTCGTCTGGTCATCAAATGGGGCGGTTCACAATTGAGTGGGAAGTGGTCAGGATGAAACTTCAGCTTCTCCAAGTCTGAGGTCATAGGTCTGAGGTCATAGGTCTGAGGTCATAGGTCTGAGGTCATAGGTCTGAGGTCATAGGTCTGGACCAGAAAACGGTGGAGTGCTCCGTCTGGGTTGGGAATGAGTTTTTGCTTCAGGAGATTCAGGAATTATTGTTAACGAGTGATGGAAGGATGAAGGTTGGTCTGACATACGGTGTATTTTTTAGGACATCCTTGTAGTCAGAGTCAGGTGTCAGGACAAAAGTCATCAGGTATCAGGAAAAACTTGTCAGATGTCAGTGTCGGAGTCGGGAAAAAAGTCGTCAGAAAAAAAGTTGTCAGAGTCGAAGTGTGTCTCAAACCGTGCACTTACATGAGTGCACTGGAAGGTAGTGTGTAGGTAGTGTGTAGTACGCACTAAGCTCTATCTTCTGTAGTGACACTATCGTGGGTAAGTGCTGATCCAAAGTGAGCACTAACGTTCTGAACTTACCGGTAGTGACGTACCAGCTTTTGATGGTGATTCTTCTGCTGCCTTAATTTACAGAAGGAATTTCCAACTCTTGATTTTACTTTGTTTACTCCTTACTTAACCCCACCTGTCACACTTCCAGACGGCTTTGAGGAGCTTCTGGTCCACCATCCGGTGGCTCAGGAGGGGAAAGCAGTCCTCTATCAACACTGTGTACAGTGGGGATGGGGGTCTGCTGACCTCAACTCGGGACGTTGCGAGGCGATGGAGGGAATACTTCGAAGACCTCCTCAATCCCACCAACACGTCTTCCGATGAGAAAGACGTGTTGGTGGGATTGGACCCCTAATATGAGCTGTCTGGTCCCTGTACAACTGGTGCCAGAGCTTGGTCCGCATTGCTAGCAGTAAATTAGATTAGTTTCTAGTAAATGTTGGACTCTGCCAAAGCTGCCCTTTGTCACTGATTCTGTTCATAACATTTATGGACAGAATTTCTAGGTGCAGCTGAGGTGTTGAGGGGATCCGATTTGGTGACCTCGGGATTGGGTCTCTTCTCTTTGTGGATGATGTGGTTCTGTTGGCTTCATCGGGCCGTGATCTTCAGCTCTCACTGGAGCGATTTGCAGCCGAGTGTGAAGCGGCTGGGATGAGAATCAGCACCTCCAAGTCCGAGACCATCTGGGTCGTCAATGAAGACCTGCCCCAAGTGGAGGAGTTCACGTTTTTCGGGGTCTTGTTCACGAGTGAAGGAAGGATGGAGTGGGAGATCAACAGCTGGATTGGTGCGTTTGGGTGTTCAAGACCAACCTGGGTGTTTAGGACCAGCTCCTAACCACCTGGGCCAGAGTTGGTCATCAGACATGCTCTCCCAGATATGACCTGAATACGTCCTGGCTTGGTCCAGATGTCCTGATATTTTGTAGTTCCCACCCACTTGGGCAACAAGACTCGGTGTACCACTTCCTTCAGGAAAACCGTACAGAAACATAAAAACTCACAACCAGACTGGAAGGCTGCTTCTTCCCCAGAGCTGTGAAATCCATCTCCATCCTGCAGAGAGATGCACATTCAACATGTCTTAAAGACTGGGACTTGGTATGTTTTTGCTGCTATGCTGTTGCATGTTAAACATATTTATATTTATTATTATGTTTATAGTTTATGGCTGTTTTCTATATTTCTAAGTTTTGTCCCTTTCTGATGCTGAGAGCTAATAAAAAGATCATTTCTTTGTGTGCATGCATACTGATAGTTAAGACTTTATTATTGACTTATTACAAAGCTTAATAAATAAAATCTGTATCAGTAAGTCGACTGTAATGTGACTATAAACTGTTCAGATGTGTCACCATAAAAAAATCACAAATTTATTCAAGTAACCATTTTTTTAAAAAATGTTTTGAATTCTTCTTCGAAACAGGAACAAAAGTAAAATTCAGAAACGTTATTTTAAAAAAAATATTTTGTGGTTTGAAGAGTTTTCTTTCCTGTTGCAGCTGCAGAGGTTTTTGTACGAGGGTTTTTCACCGTGTTGGGCTGGGAGCCACGATGATTCAGCTTCCACACAGAGCTGAACAAAAACCTCCAGAAGCTTCATCACACCATCTGCTGAAAGCCAGAAACCCTCCAAAGACTGAGAAACACAAAAAACCCGGACAGGGTTTCAGGTGATCCGTCAGCAGCTTCTTTCCTGCGAGGAAACAGATTATTTCTTCATTTCTTCATCTCGTTCGTGTTTCAGCTCAGCTGCAGCTGAAATGATGTTTTTTATTCATCCAGCAGATAAAAACCCAACATCCAGTCTCAGACTGTTCCTCTGGGCTTGTCAGTCCTGGACGTGTCCAGTGGAAGTGGATTATTCCCGTTTTTACCTGGAATGAGGAGGCTGAAGAGCTTGGAGGTTTTTGTACGGGGCTGAAACACTGTGATGCTCTAACATTTGGAAAACCGATCAAGGTTACCGTCACTCCTAAAGGTAAGAAGAAAAATGTTTCTGCTGCTTAAAACTGTGAGAACTACAGATTTTAAATGTCCTGTTTAGTTTTGGAAGCAAGTTTTTACGTTTAAAGGCTTAAATGTGAAGATCGGCTGAGTTGTGAAGTGACGGCGAGCTGCTGAGAGAAAGCTGCGAACCGTCCCGTTTTCACGCCTGTAGACAGATTTTATTTAAAAAAATACCAGAAAACTTCCAAGATTGTATCAAGATGTCCTGCAAAATGTTTGAATCATAACTTCTGTGTAAAAAAAGTTTAGTTAAAAACAGTTCAGGATAAACTTTATTTATGATGCTGACCACAGATGAGAGACCTGCTAATGTAAAATTAATTTTCTTTTTAGAAATGTGTGTAAACTGTAAAAAGCGTTAAAGTTTTCCATGCAGTTAGTTTGCTGGAACAAAACAAAGTTAGATGATTAAAACGTTGAAGATCATTTTTAATGATGGTGAAAAAAAATAATTATAAATCAATTTAGAAAAATGCATTTTCTTTCCACAAAAACTTGAAACCTGAAAATAAAGCAGAAAAAAATCTAAATTTTTAACTTGAATTTTTTATTTTCTGATGAGTTGTTTTTAATTCTGTTTCCACCTCAAACAAAAACCTAAAAAAGTAAAAGATGAACTAAAATAAAAGAGTTTAAATGTGAAGTTTTCAGGGTTTCTTCTATAAGTCGGACTTAATCTGGTCTTTTTAAAAATGAGCAGAAACCAGAAAAACGTGTGTGTTCGCTGGTTGACGTTTTTCATCACAACGACTGGGCCAAGTTTTCTTTAACGTCCTGATTTATTCCCCAAAACTCAGCTGAGACTTTAACACTAAATATGAAGAAATCTTAAATAAAAAATGAGCTTCCTTCACATAAAGCACGAGCTCCCAGTGGACATTTTAAAATCTTTATTCTAAGTGTGAGTTTAGTTTTTCTTGTGTTCTTGTTTTTATATGAATTATTTTTGTCCTGTGTTTTACTTGTTGTGCAGCACTTTAATCAACCATGTGTTGTATTTTTAGGTGCTTTATAAATAAATATGTTACGGTATATTTTCTATGATGGTTTGAGACAAATGCAGCAGAAAAACCAGTTAAAAATTTAACTGAAGCAGAATTTTTGGTAGAAAAACTATGAAAACATCCAGAATCAGCCGGATTCACCACAAGAACCTGATGTTTCTGGACATTTTGACATCTTTGATTTGTATTAATTAAATAAAAAACTAATTGACATTAAAATGTCAGGATTTCCTGCAAAAAGCAACGTTGCTGCCGCGTTAACGGAAAACCGGTAAAATGCTGGTTTAGTGCTGCAGAAACATCAGATTTAAACGTGTTGGTCCAACCTGGAATGGTTTTTAAAAGTTCTTCTTATTGGGAAAACACACACGTTTTATAACAATGTGGTAATATGTGGACATTAAACACAAAACAAACAAACAAATAAATGGGAAAAAAGAAAGGAAACACATCGTTACGTTATAAGAATCATTTAATCCAGCTTTAAAAAAGTGGATTATGTGTAATAACTTGAATAAAACCAGGTCGCGCTCACGGAGAACTTTTATTCATTTCCACTCTTCTTCTGTCTCCTTCTCGTTTAATTTAATTTAGCTTTAGATATGTGTCCTCGTCATGGTAACAGGGTTTTAGTCCAAATTTAAACCAGTATTTAGAATTTTGTCTAAAACTGACTGATCACTGAGTGTTTGGACGAAAAGGGACCTGAACTAGATCCCCCCCCCCATACAGTCATATTTTATTCATGGTGATGTGACTGCAGTCACAAAGACATGCATGTTAAATGGTCTCTTTAAATTCTCCCTACGAGTCAGCGCAGAGCTTGTTTGTCCCTCTTTGTTGTCTCCTTGATGGACGGCGACCTGTCCAGGTGTACCTGTCTCTGACCTGCTAGTTGCTGGGATACACTCCAGCTTCTCTAAACTAAACATGTTTTAGTTTGGACCAAAGCAGATGGTTCTGGACCACGACATCCAGGTTCTTTTATTTATACCCAAAGGTAATATATAGGGCCTAGGTAAATATATATATATATATATATATACACGTATAAATGTTTCATATATGAAACATTTATACGTGTACCTATATTATTAGTATTATTATGATTATTACTATTATCATATACCATTGCTGATACTGTTATTATTACTTATTCTATTTTTCTACTTCAGTATTTCATCCTTGTATTTTTATGTATTTTGTGTACTATACCAGAATAAAGTAATCTATCGATCAACACAATGAACCCAAATGAAAAGAAAGTAAAAATGCAAAAAGCTCCAGCAATGAATGTACCTGAAACAAGGTTTGGCTGAACTCGGACTAAAAACCGCTTTAAGTTGGAGTTAACCTCCGTCCACGGTGTGGAGACGTGGCTCAGTTACCAGGAACTAACTGTACAGGCATCGCACGGAAATATATCCAACCTGCAGCTCAACAAGGAAATCATGAACAAAACTTCCAATAAATTGCCTGGAAAATACAAAACCTTTAAAACAAAAGTCCCCAGATGTAAGAAATCCAGCATAAATCATTTTTGTAGAAAAACAATAAAACATTGAGCTTTTTGCTCAGAGAGAAAAAATTGTTTAGTTCGAGTCTCAGTTTCCTTTTAACATCGTTAGAATATTTAAATCATTTATTTATAAATTATTATTATTTATATTTATTTATTTATATTTATAAATCATGTTTTCATGAGAAGTATTTTTACATTTTCAAAGCTCAATTTATTAAATGTTCTTTTAATGAAATAATAATAAAATATGATGAAAACCCATTTTAGAAGGTTTAATTTCCATGACGTGTGCTTTCTGTTCGGACGCAGCTGGAAGATTTAATAAAGTTAAAGTTCAGTTAAAATTCATCTAGTCGTCAGGAGTCCTCAGCTTCTTCAGAAATGTGTGACTGATTATTATTTTCATTCTGACACAATAATTCCGATCAGGAGGTGATCTCAATGTTTTATTTAAATAAAAGCTAAATTAAACTAAATAACAGAAAAGGCGTGTAGGAAGTTTCTGATCTGAGATAAAATGTCACATTTTAAAACGTCCTGGTTTTCATTGTCCAAAGTAGAACTTATAAAGGAAGTAAATCCTTTCAGTCTTTACAAGCCAGAACGAGAAAATACTTCGGGTGAAATTTGTCTTTATTTCATGTAAAAATTTAAACTCTGTTAAAACACAGGAAACTAAACTTTTCTGGTCCGGTGGACCTGGTTCCTGTTTCCTGTCCAGATGATACATACAAGGGTGACCCGGCCCTGTACGTCCTGAGTCCCCTGCTGCCCCAAGGTTACCCGCCCAAGACGGCCGACCAGCTGGGTCCGGATGTCTGCCTGGCCACGGACTTCTACCCGAAGGATGGCGAGATGGTTCTGAACACGGAAGGGGGTCCGGTCAAGGTGGAAACCACCGCAGCAGCTTTCTCAACGACCACCAAGAGCTACTACTTCGCCGGGTTCAGCAACAAGACCATCCACTCCTGCCAGCTGCATAATTCGTCCAGCAGCAACGAAGCCGGTACCATAGCCGACCCGCCAGCCGACCCGCCCGCTTTCTGTTCTGTCTCTCAGTAAACCATGAAGACCTGATTCTCAGACCAAAATCAGACATGAACTCTGAGCTCTGACACCATTTTACTTCATTTATAAAGAAAAGTGACTTTATTTTCACCTGAAATATCTGAACATAATGATGTCATGAATTGACGTGATGATGTCATGAAGTGACATGATGATGTCATGAATTGACGTGATGATGTCATGAATTGATGTCATGATGCCATGAATTGACGTGATGATGTCATGAATTGACGTGATGATGTCATGAATTGACGTGATGATGTCATGAATTGACGTGATGATGTCATGAAGTGACGCTGAGAATCAAAGTCTCCAGTTTAAGTTAATTTTTTAATTCAGTGTTTCCTGATTCATTTTGGCTGATGTTTGTTTCCTGTTTCCAAACAGACGACCTCTGCGAGGGCATTTATCCTGGTAAGACACACACACACACACACGCACACACACACACACACACACACATGCTGTTCCGGACTCTTCCAGTCAGCTCCAAAGTTTTCCCATTGGTCTAAATTCTTCAAATTATTTCTAATATGCCCCCAAATATTCCATATTTCCACAAATTGTTCCAAAACATTCCACATAATTCCAGTGTTTCCCCAACGGTCTGATCCTGCTTCAACGTGACCTGAAAGTCCTCCGGGCTTCATGTGACCTTCATTCGGATGTTGTGTATTTGTGGAAAACTGTGAGTTTGGTCCTGCAAGGCATGATGGGAAATGGCTTCTTTCCTCTGAGCTTACAGCTTATTGGATCTTTGTTTCTGCTTGGGTTTCCTGTTTCTGGTGAATGTTGGAGAGGCACAGAGGCCGGAGTCTCGCTCCTGTCGCTGTTCTGACCTTCAGTCGGACCACTTCCTGTCCTGATGGACAAACCCGTCTGAACTTTGATCCTCTGCTTTCCAGAAAAAGCCAAGCTGAATTTCTACCTGCTGGTGATGAACGCTGTCCGGGTCGTGTTCACCAAGACGTTGGCCTTCAACACCATCCTGACCATCAGGGCCGTGCTGTTCTGACCTCCGACCGGGTTCCGGTCCTCCGGGCCACCCACCGTCAAACCGATGCAGGACAGCGTCCAATCAAATGCCTTCCAGATGTTTTATTCTCCTCATTTTAACAACATACATGTCGCATGATGCAAACACACACACATCAGCAGTTTTAAAACTTTAGAGATTTTCTTTCTTTTAGTGATTTTCTCAAACTGAAAGTCTTATTTTACACACATTTCTCATTTCTGTTCTTTTAAAGATGAAATATTTGTCTTTTTCTTTTTGCTTTACATATTTTTTCATAGTTAAAAAGCAACCATTATTAAAATACTGAAAAAAGAAAAAAAAAAAGTTTTTTTCTGTTTTATATTTTTGTTCTATCATTTTCTAAAATGTAATTTTTTTTTTTTTTTTACAAATTCTACATACTTTAGTTTTTTTAAAGTCAATTCTGCTTTTTATTTCTTTTTTAAGCAGTAAATTCAAAACACATAAATTTACAAAAAAAAAAAAAAATCCATAGTTTGGGATAAAAATATAAAATTCATCAAAGAAATAAAAACTACAGTAAATAAATTCACCGTTTAGATTTACGTTATTACGACGTGAGCATGAATCAGATCCAGAGAGACCAAATAAACCTGATAATCTGACAACAAACTGTAAATAATTAAGTTTGTTTTGTATTTAGAGGAAACGTAGAACTTTCTGTCGTGTTTTTATTCATGTCAAATTATTTCTATGTATAATTTTTTTCTTCATTTTGTAGCCATGTAGTTAAACTTTATTAATAAAGCGGCTGTGATTCAGAGTTTTTGTACTTCATTTTTCTGACGTGACGACGTTACCAGCTGGTTGGGAATCAGCTCGTTGCTTCTAAAATCCTGTTTTCTGTCAGACTGGATCTTTGCTGGTTTAAACCAGTTTAAACTGCTTCTTTGCTAAATCGTTTAAGTGTCGACACACCTCCGGTTCATTCCTGAGTTAAGAGCTTTTTTTCTGCCTGAATAGTTCTCAGGTCTGAGTTGTTCCTCTGAAACTGGTCTGGTACCAGGACTGGACTGGAAATGAGGAGAAAAAACTGAAAATGTCCAAAGACAAACTTTGAAAGACCCTCAGAAAGCTGGAGAACTGTAGATGAAGACCACTTTAGAAGATCAGAGATGGAGACATGAGGACTGGATAAATATTTCAAATTTAAGATTAGCTCCTTCGGTCCTGCAGCTTGTGGAGTTCCTCAGGGTTTAATCCTGGGAACGCTTTAACTTTTACTTAAACGCGATTGATGTATTTATTTTAAATTTGATCTGTAACATCTTTGCCATTCAGGTTGTTTCTGGGTGTCAGTTTTCACAGCAGCAGTTTCATCAGTTAAAACCACATTTCAACAGAAACCTGCACCAGAAACAGCCCAAGTGGAAGCTGCAGATAAAAATCTGACTGAAACCCAGCAGCAGCTCAGTTTCACATCAACAGGAAACGCTTTGGTTGAACATCAGCTCGGCTGTCGCTTCCTTTCACATCGACTTTACAAAACACACACGCACTCAGACTGAGCTCAGTATAATCTACAAGCTTTATTTTCAGACTCATTTTCCTCAGAGCTGAGGAGAAAAAGCCACGTTTATCAGCAGCTTTCACTGTAGAGACACTTTAAAAAGGATGAGACAACATCCGGGATAAAGTTTAAACGTTAACATGAGCGGGATGATGTGCAGGTTTGTCCCACAAGAAATTCCACACAGCTTTTCCTTTTTCAGTCGATCTCAGCAGGTTTTAACACCTAAATCATTTCTGTCCCAGATCTGCCTCCATCGCTTCTTGTTTGATTAAAAGAGAAACTCTGGCAGTGGTCCTTTAAATGACTGAGATGTCCTTCATCATCCCTCATCATCCTCCGGACACCGAGGTCAGACCAGCTGACAGGGCGCCTGAGAGGCGCTGCGACCCGGTGGATGAGGCAGGAACTCCACCTGTTTGATACAAACACCAGCTTCACCAAACAGGTCACATGTCAAACAGAATCATCCTCACCTTTTCATTTCACCAGAATCTCTTCAGACCGATGAGGTTTTATTAATTCAAGACAGATTCCTAACAGCGCGGACAGGAGGGTGGGTGGAGAGGAGGGAGGCCATGTAGGTCAAGTTCCCAGGCTGGGACCTGAGTCTGGGTCTGCCTCAATGCTGCCTCCTGCTGGACAGATGGAGGAACACACTTAGTGGTAGAAACTGCAGCAACACACACCAGAAAAATCTCCGTTAAAAATAAAATTCTAGAAAAATCTCTGAGTAAAAATGAGTGAATGAAAAGTCCTGTTATTATTCATATTAAATAATTCATCCACCCTCCACTGTCTCGGGCCCACCTCCTTTAATTCTTGGTGTCAGAGATCATCAAGGTTTTGGAAACACCAGGTTTATTTCTGTCATGCTGCCCAACGTGCTTTACAAACTACAACTCATCTAAAATAAAACAAAGTGAATAAAAACAATTAAAACCAACAACGACCAGGACAGTAAAAAAGAAAAATGTTTAGGGCAACTTGTGGTAAAAGCCAGCAACATCCATCACATTCGGACTTTCTCTAACTTCTTTACATCAGTGTTGCTTTTACGTCGACCAGGAACCTTCATCCGTTCCTGGATACGACGGCAGGCTGCCGTCCAACCTCCACGTGGAGGACAAGTCGAGCTTCTGTCTGGACAGAATTCAGTTACAGTGGGAAGAAATGCTTCATGTGTTTTACTGGAACAAAGAGATGCTGCGAATGCACACCTCTGTTTGGTTTCTTGGGCCTCAGGTGTGTCGGGCCAGGCTGCCTGCTCAGTCTGAATACACTGAGACCTATAAAACCTTTATACACACTCCTCCCTTTATACGAAGCGGCTCCATCACTGGTTTCTCTTTGTCTACGTCAGTGGGTCCCAAACTTTTAGAACCACGGGCCTTAAGATAACATATGTTGGTGTTTGGTGAATCCCCAGTTGGAGAAAGGAAGATGATCCTGTCTGACATCTCTTCATCTTCGTCTTCGTCTCGCCTGCAGTACGTACCACACCAGGTCAGGTAAATACATCACATTCTTTATTCCCAGCAGCACCGCTGCCATGTTTACATTTTATTTAATTTACAAAATACCTTCAAACACAACTTTGACACCTCTCACTATTTCAGGTTTAACCTGCAGCAGATTATTACTGGTCACAGCTGCTGTCAATCATCCTGGATCACACTTGCATGCACACACATACACAGACGTTTCTTTTCTCTTCTGTTAATACGACCTCAGTACATTTTCTTCTTACTCTTGTCATTTTAATATTACCTGACTTACATGCTTTGGATTGAGTGGATTTTGTTTATGTCTTCATCTGTGTCCTGCTGTGTTTCTACTCGGGCCTCTTGGCCAGTTTGGTAATGAGAATTTGGTTTTCAAGCATTTTACCTTGTAAAAGGAAGGTGAGAAAAAAGCAGTGAGTGATAAAAATACACTCCTCTGGCAGCTGGAGTTTCCTCTCAGGTGTTTTTAGGCCACAGCTGAAGTTTGTTTAAGAAACAGGTCACATCAGTTGGTTTCCCGCCTCTAACAAACAGCATCTGACGTCTGATGAGTTCATGTCAGAGAGGAGAAGCTAGAGAGGAGTCCTGAACCTGGTCATCAGGAGGGATCCAGAACTTAAACCCGATAACTTCATGTTCCCAACGTCGGTCTGACTGTGGAGCGAACATCTATTAAACAGGAAACTTCTAACAACCGACATCAGGCTGACAGGTTCTACAGTTTTCTGATTGACCAGCAGGGTGGATGTTTGAGAAGAATCACTACGGGAAACGATTACTGACCTTTCCTCATGTAGGTTTTACTCACAGAGGAAGATGAAGGTTTTCACCAGATTTTTACCTGCAGAGATGAACTTTGTCCAAACTCTGACAGAATTAACACGCCGGAGGAAAACAGAAAAAAAGGTTTCAGTAGTTCAGCTGTAAAAAGTCACGTTTGCGTTTTTATTTCTGAAGTTTCTCAAAATGTTTTTTTTTTTTTCAGTTTTCCATTCACTAGTGAAGCCAGTCTGAAGCGATCTTTGGAAAAGCTGAGACACAAAACGAGACACGTGAAGCTGTGTGGAGTCACCAGCAGGGGGCAGTACAGGCTGCACTGTTAGTGGCTGTAATTAAGAAAAGAAGTAGTTTACTTCATTTTCTTTTTGCACCAAACCAGGTAAGAAAAACACGCCTTTTATATTTTTCTCAAACACTTTGATGAGAATGAAACAAGTTTTTGAAAAACATTTAGTTAATTTTGTTTCCTGTTGATAAACTTTTAGGCCACACCCCTTAGAAGGAGGCAGAGCTTCTGTTGGAAAACAACGCCCGGGAGACGTGTCTGTCCTGGACAGTGGACTTTAAGGATTCAGGGACAAAATCATCATTTTAACAAAAGCAGAGCAGACTGACAGATGTGTGTCGCCTTGATGAGGAATGGGAAGTGGACATTAACCGGAAGTGGATGTTAACAGGAAGTGGATGTTCACAGGAAGTGGACGTTAACCGGAAGTGGACGTTAACAGGAAGTGGACGTTAACAGGAAGTGGACGTTAACAGGAAGTGGATGTTAACAGGAAGTGGACGTTAACAGGAAGTGGACGTTAACAGGAAGTGGATGTTAACAGGACACAGTGAGGTCAGTGTGAGATTATGTTTTAATCTTGTCAGACAGACTAAAACTTTAAATGACTTTAAGAAAGAGTAAAAGTTTTAACTGATTAAGCTGTTAACTCCTTCATTTATTTATGGTGATAAAAACTATAATAAATACAGTAAGAAAATCAGGAAAAATTCTAAAAAGAAAAAGTCTGGAATTAAATTAAACACACTTAAATATAAGTTAATTAATAACATTTTTTTAACAAAGATACATACAAAATAATAATATGGAAATAAAACCATAAAAATAAATAGCAAATAAAAAAAAAGAAATTTGTCTAATAGAAAATAAAAAAGGTCAAGAGATGAATAAAAGTACGTCAGTGAATAAAAAAGTGTCAGAATACTTTAAAATCCAGATATTTACGATGTCAGCAGCCGACGTGAAAAGATCTTCAGGTCAGTGTGTTTTTGTCAGAGTGTGAGTTGATGTGTGAAGAACCAGGGAAGAGAAAAACTTTATTTCAGTACCGGAACCAAACTGGTTGTTCAAACTGGTAAGAAAAATATTTTTCTGTTTCTCACTTTTCAAACATTTTCTTTTTATTCTTTTCAGTTTTAAACAGTTTTCTAAATGTTTAGTTGAAGAAAAAAGCTGCAAAGAAAATCAATTTAACGATAAATCATTCTTCTAAAAGTTAGAAGACCTCAGAAAAAGAAGCTTCACAGATAAAATAAAGAGTGATGGTGAATAAAAACTGGCAGCAGGTTTAACCAGAGTGTGAGTTACAGTCTGTAATGAACCAAATTAAAGTCAAAAGAGGAGATTTTTGTCTTTTAAATTTTATCGCTTTAAATTAAAACTCATTTGATTATTCTATTTGGATTTATTTTGTTTGTAAAAAAAAGGGAAGTCAGAAAAACAAGATGAGGTGAATTCAGAAATGATTATGTTTTTTATTCTTTAAAGGCAGAAATTAGATTTATAGACATTAAATGTTCAAAGGAGGAAAAGCTAAAATGTCTGAGACAGATAATCATGTTTAACCAGACAGATGGAGAATAAGTTAAAACAAACAATAGAAACTGAAGCGACGTAGTTTTCGTCATGGACTGACGCTCAGTGTGAATCAGAGAAATGATAAACTTTATTTTGGAAAAGGCACAAAACTAAACGTTGAAGCAGGTGAGATTTTTTTCACCATTTCATATTTTCTTTATTATTTGTTGATTTTTCTTTAGATTTCTGTTTTTTGGACATCGTTACTGATGCAAACTGAGCGGCTCAGAACAGCTGCAGAGCTGCCAGGACAAATAAAAAATAAAAATACTGACCAGAAACTCAGAATTTTACAGTTTAAAACTGAAAAAAAGAACCAAAATATTTTTAAACTCTGAAATAATAAATTCACTGTAAAATTCTGAAGATAAACGAATGAGAAAAACAAGAGTAAAATGAGCCCAGATCAACATTTACTGTGGTTTTATGCTGAAATTTTAATTCATTTCTTTAGTTTGTTTAGTTGAAGCTGGTCGGAAAATAAAAAGTTTGTTTTTATTATAAAGAAGAAAATCAACATCAAACTGGATTAAAGAACGAGAAGACGGATGACGTGTAAAAAGACAGAAAGCAGAGAAAGAATCAGAGAATCATGTTTAATCAGACGGATGGAGGATAAATTAAAAAAAAAAGGTTAAAGCATTGAAACGTGAGATGATGTGAAACTGAGTTTTTTACATGGACCGAGTCTCAGTGTGAATCAGGGAGGAAACACCAAACTTTTATTTGGAAAAGGAACCAAACTGAAAGTTGAAGCAGGTGAGATTAAAAACATCTTTGTTTTATTTCTGCTTTTTTTTTTTACATATATTTTTGGACGTTTATGGATGAAAACTGAGATTTTAATGTTAAATAAATTTATTTCATGGTTTTAAAACAGCGGAAAATCTCCAGAATAGCAATGAAATGTTCAACGAGACGTTAAAGTAAAAATAAATATTCATTTTCATTCATTCATTCAAAATGAAATATGAGATATGAAATAAATAGATGGAGCAGTTTTCGTCCCAGACTGAATCAGAGTGTGAAGAATCAGGGACAGAAAATGTTCTTCGGCTCAGGAACCAAACTCAACGTTGAAACTGGTGAGATTTTATTTAAACTTTTGGATATATATTTTTAAAATCTCTTCAATTTATCTTTTTCTTTGTATTCTCTAGTTAAGAGAATTAAACTGGCAAAAAAAAAAGGAGCTGTTTTCATTAATAATAAAAGCAGAATAAAGACATAAAAATAAAAAACAAACTGGATTAACAACTTCAGATGCAAAAGAAAATCGATCAATTTGATGATTAAAAAATTCTGTTTCTCAGAATGAGGAATCACGAATGATTGTAATTCACTTTTAATTTTTAATTTCTTTAGACTTAAAAAGCTGCTGTTTGAGATTCAGTTTAAGTTTCTGTTTGGCTCGAGCAGCCGATTTATTACATAATCATAAAATAAAATCACATCAAAGTTTGAAACAGTAAAAATACCATCAGCTAAGAAGATATTAAATTAAACACGTAATTATTTACAGTTTAAAAGGATTTAGAAACCAGGAGCTGCACATCATAAACAAATATGAACATGCATTTATGAGTTAAAATAAAATAAAATGGAAATAAAAGACTAGAAATAAATGAAAATGTGAAATCAGTTTAGAAAAATGTTGAAAATTAAATCCAAACAGCCCCAAATAAATTAAATAATATTAAAAGTTACAATTTATGATAAAAAGTTCATGTAGAAGTTACAGAGTTTGTGTGAAAACAGGATTAATTTTCACATTTCAATTAAAGTTTTGACTTTGCTGAATGAGAGTTTGTGAGGTTTGTGTACGAGTGTGTGTGGTTGTGTGAATGGAGCTGGAAACAAAGTGATTTTCGGTACTGGAACGAAGCTCATTGTGTCCACAGGTCAGTAAATAAATAAAGTTTTTACATTTTACATGTAGATTTCCTCCCTGAGAAGTCGAGCCACCAAATTAAAGCAAATTAAACCTTAAATCAGACGTGAATTCTGGTTCAGCCTGGTTTTTGTGGAGGTTTCAGGCTCGGTGTGACAGCTCAGGGCGGGTACAGGACCACGTTCGGGAAAGGAACAAAACTCTCAGTTTACAGCAGTAAGTAACGGTAAAACATTAGTCTGGTAAAATATCGCATGTCGTGTATATCGCTTGATTATTTTTCCATAATCCAAAATTATTTGAACTTCTTTTTAATTATTACAACTTAAAGACAATAAAATTCTTTTATTCTTTTCAGTTTCCACTAACAGTTATTAAAACTTTCTAAAACAAACAAAAAGTTTGCACAGAAATGTTTAATTTTTTTTATTTATCCTATGAAAACATAAAAAAACCAAAACTACTCTGAGAGAAAATGTGATTATTCAACATATTTTTCTGGTAAGAAGTTGTTTTAAAAAAGAAAAGAACTTTAATTAACAGTAAACATTTACAAGTTTAAATTGACCTCAGACTTGTTTAAAATTTGAAATGATTTCTAACACGAACTTGTGTTAAATCAGTTCATACGGATGTTAAACAGTCATCTAGTTTATGTTCAGCTCTGCATCACAGTGTGAGAGGAAATAATGAAAAACTCATTTTTGGTGGTGGAACTCGACTAATTATCAACTCAGGTGAGATAAAAGTTTTAATTTGAGAGAAGAAATGGCCTTTAAATCTAAATAAGTCTGCTTTTTATCCACTAATATTCATCGTTGGATGTCCCAAAAAGTCCTCGTCTATCAATTCTATGTACAGAAAATATTAAAAGTTTTTGAATTCTTTTGGAATATTTTAGAAAACCTTTAAAAATCAGGTAAAATATATCTGCTTACAGCTGAGTAATTAAAATAAAAAACAACAGAAACATTAGGCGCATGTTTTATTTCTAGAACGTTAAACAGTCGTGTAGTTTTCGCTGAGCTCGGCGTCACGGTGTTACTAGAAACACAGAAAAACTGATCTTCGGTCGTGGAAGTCGACTGACCGTCCACTCAGGTGAGACAAACTTTAATATTCTATACAGGAAGAGAAAATGAAAACAACCAACAAAAACTAAATAAATCTGCTTTTATTCACTA
The DNA here is from genome assembly GCA_036919975.1 of Melanotaenia parkinsoni. Classification (NCBI taxonomy): domain Eukaryota; kingdom Metazoa; phylum Chordata; class Actinopteri; order Atheriniformes; family Melanotaeniidae; genus Melanotaenia; species Melanotaenia parkinsoni. The sequence goes on from JBAFTA010000009.1 coordinate 30,807,532, forward strand.
ATATTCTCTTTTCTGTTTCGTAATGTAAAAGTTATTTAGTTCTTTGGGAATATTTTACCAAAAATAAAAATGGGAGAAAATTAATTCCAGCAAAGTTACTGAATCTTCAAAGTTGAGATGAATAATCAGAATATTATAAACTTGCTGTAATCTGTGATTTTAAGAATTCTGCTGAAAGTCTCTAGTTAAAAACAAGTTTTCAGAAACAACCAGGCAAGAAATTTAAAATTTGATCCTGAATTTCTCAGTTTTACAGAAGGAAAAGCTTTTATAGGACATTCATTAGAACCAGAAAGATTTTTATTTCAGAAATAGTCTGACCGGAACAAACCGATCGTGTTTGCTGTGAGTCGGAGCCGCTGGTGTAGTTTTTGTTCAGCTCTCGGTCACGGTGTGAGAGGAACTGCCGATAAACTGATCTTCGGTGCTGGAACTCGGCTGATTGTCGACAAAGGTGAGATAGGAATTTCAAATCATCGTTTATTTACAGGAGAAAAGTAGAAACAAGTTTAGCCCGAACTGTCCAGAAAATTTCTGAACGATCAAAATCAGACGTCATTTCACCGTGTGAAAGTAAAAACAAAGAAACCGGCGTTTGGTCGTGGACCTGAACTCACCGTGGACTCGGTTTTACATAAAGCCGGCGTTTGGTCGTGGACCTGAACTC
>JBAFTA010000009.1:30852932-30868875 GCA_036919975.1 Melanotaenia parkinsoni
GAGGAACTAAGCTGTCAGTAGAAAGCAGTGAGTAGAAATCAGTCAGTAAATTTACTGTTTCCTGTTCTGGTGCCACCGTTTATAATTAAACCTAAAGGTAAAAATAATGATCAGATTTATCTGAAACCTCCAGGTTCAGTTTGCTGATGTGAAAATGATAAAACTGAAAATCATGTGACTGGAAACTAAATGTGTGGATGGAGTTATCTAACCAGGAACATGTATAACTGATGTTCTTATGCTGGAACTAACGCTGTAAACTTATCAATATTGTTCAAAGGCTGCTCTAGTTTCTGGTAATGAGTTAAATCAGAGATTTATTCATATCTCTCACATGTAAATTGACATTTAACAGAGTGAATTAATCATTAACACTACATTAATTTAATTGTTCTCTAACACCATTGGTGTTGGGTTGTTATGATAAACATCATTAATACATAAACGACTAACGTTAATGCATTCCAGTAAATTCAATGACAAAATGGAAATAGGAATTTAATTATTTTCCTCAGAAATATTTTCATACATTAAAATATTATAATTACCTAAAACACTAAAAATGCAAAATGTACTAAAAATACAGATAAATTAAAGTAAATACTATAAATTCTATTAAAAAATGCCAGTTTTTCCAGTATATTGTATGCTGGTGTTCTAGTCCTGACTGGTCTGTGGTTTTAGTAAGGACATGAAACTCAGTGTGACTGGGACGGGAAGCAGGAAAATCATTTTTGGGGAAGGAACCAAACTAGTTATTCAAGATCGTAAGTAAAAATAACTGTATATTAACTAAAGTTTATTAGTTCTTTATTGTTTAGTTAAAAAAATGAAAAAGCTAAAGAATATTATTTGTTCTTCGGTAACAACAAGGCTTTAAAGAAAAGTGTTCAGGTGTTATTTTTAAGTTTAAAGCTGACAGCAGTGGTGTAAATTATACCCAGTTTACACTGAACCTGCATAAATAAAGACCTAAATGAGAAATATATAGAAATACTTGTGTTTCTGTTGTTATCGCCATCCAGAGTTTATGTGTGGAGAGTTCTGGTTGTGTGAATAATTATGGAGGAAAACTGATATTTGCTTCTGGTACCCAGCTGATCGTTTACCTGAGTAAGTTTCTTATCGCCGGTCATTTAACCTTCATTTCATCTGCTTTTTATGATATTTTTTAAACGTATTAACAGGTTTTTCCATGAGTAGATTTATGTTTTCATATTACTCTCTCTTGTTTTTATGTGCAACAGCCTTCATTCTTACATTTCATGTTACTTTAGAATCAGTTTGAAACCCTTCATTCCTAAACGTTAAAACCTGATCGATGTTGCTGATCAGAGTTCATGTTCGCTGGTCTCTCACTGCATTTGGAAACTCAAAACTTATCTTTGGTTCTGGCAACAAACTTGAAGTTAAATCAAGTAAGTTACTTTGATTTCTAAAGACTAATGCTTGATCCATAACTTTGTTCTGACAGAAGCACCAACATGTAAATGAAAGTCTGCCGTCATTTTTACTGTTACGTCAGACTACTTTAATAAAGATTCTTACAGCTGCTTCTGCAAATATTGATGCTCACTCGAGAAAAAAAAGAAACATTAAATTAAAAAAAATCTTTGAAAAGGTTAGAATATTTAACCATGAAATTATGCTACAGGAGAAACTAAAGTTAATGTCTCAGGAATAAATTCAGTCTAGCGTTGACCTCTGGGTTAATGTTGTCATTCATCTGACTGTGTGACTAACACTGGCAACACAAAGATCATCTTTGGTTCTGGCACCAAACTTAAAGTTGAATCAAGTAAGTTCTCTTTTTATTTAATAAATAATAAATTAACATTTCTATCTTGTTGGTCTGGTTCTGTAAAAAAAATTATATTAAGTCCACCATATCGTTGTAATATCAAATATGTCAAAGACAGCCTATTAAACCAGAGAAAACCTTTATTAAAGGGTTTATATACTACAAACAGTTTTACCTTGAATTCAAACAAGTATGAAACATTAAAACAGCCTGTTAACTTGCATGATAATTCAAATAAAACCTTTTTCTGGTCTCAGGGTTTAAGTAGTTTGATTTTTCATTGTGTGAATAGTTTTGGGAACAAAGTCATCTTTGGTTCTGGCACCAAACTGATAGTTGAGTCACGTAAGTTTTTAACTCATTTATAAGAAATCGACATTTGTCTTTTATTTATTAATTTTTTCACATAGTAAGCCAAAGATGTGTAGCAGCCAATTCACTAAACACACATTAACTTGATCCCAGTATATTTGTGAATAATTAAAAACAGCCAATGATTATTTTTTTTGTCTGATTAAACAGTGTTTACAGGATTTTGCTGGTTTAATCTGGGATATTAGATTTTTATTATATTAGTATTTCTTTGAAATGAGCAAAGACAAATGAGTAATGGTTCAATTTATTTTACTCTTTATTAATTAGAGGTTTTACAAACTATAATAACAGCAGGATTACTTTTAATTCAGACAAACTTTACAGATTTAAGCATCCTGTTTACTTTTATAATAATTCATTTCTGTAGAAGGTAATTTGGATTGAGGGTGCTTTCTGGTTTGTGAGCTTTGGTTTTTCATTGTGTGAATGGTTACGGGAACAAATTCATCTTTGGTTCTGGCTCCAGACTGATAGTTGAGTCAAGTAAGTTTTTTTATTAGAAATAAACATTTTTCTTTTTTTTATAAACTAAGCCAGAAATGTCTAGCAGCTGATTCAGTAAACAAACAAGATTAACTTTAACACAGTGAATTTGTGCATAGTTAAATACATAGAAGACACCGTTGTCATTTGTGTAGTTAGCTTGTGTCGTTTTAGAGTAAATCACTGTAAATTTTGCCTTTTTTAGTAGCATGAGTTGGAAAATCTTCCTGAAGAATCTGTCGGGGTTATTGTTCAATACAGAGTTCCTGTGTTACTGGTTCAACGGGATCTTGGAGGCTAATTTTTGGAAAAGGGGCGAAGCTAACAATAGAAAGCAGTGAGTATTTACAGTTTAAAAGCTTAGTGAACAATCCAATAAATAAGTAATTAAATCTTAGAGATAACCACTGATTAATATAATTATAAACTAAATAATAGACTTTAATGGTGGAACTTTGTAAAGAAATATTCTGCTTCCTTGTTGTCTAACTTTACAATTAACTGACAAATTTCTGATGAAATTGTAATACAGTTGGGTAATCTTTCAAATGATAACCAAATGTGAACTATCTAGTAGAACTGAACACTGAGATAAAATTAGGCTTAATGTACGACTGTTTGCAGACGATGTGATTTTGTTTATCTAAAGTCAGTATTTTAAACTGAAGATGAAAAACAGATTATTCTATTTCCTGGGAAATATGGATGTTAATTTAGCAAAACATTTTGCTCTTGAACTTGTGTAAATTTTATTTGTGTTGTTGTAAGATTTAAAAATAACTAGGGTAAAATGCTAAAATTAAAAACAAGTCAAGTGTCAAGTTATATTTCAACATTATTGTCCTTAAATTTACGATATTTGGGACCAAATTTATTGCTCAGCTTAAGAAGATTTTGGAATTTTACTAGTCTGTTGTTACTTCTTAAGAACTGTTGTAGTTATTAGTCAGATGAGATCAACTGTGTGACTGCTTCAGGATCAAACTGGAAGCTGATTTTTGGAAAAGGGATGCATTTAACAATAGAAAGCAGTAAGTATTTAAAGTTTTAAACTTAGTAAACAATCTAATAAATTAACCTTAAATATAATTACAAACCTAATAATGCACTTTAATGGTGTAAAGTTTTAAAGAAATAATCTGCTTCCTTGTGATTATTGTCAAACCTCCCAGTTAATTTACACATTTCTGATAAAATTATTACAAACTGGGTAATTTTTTGAATAATCACTAGTGTGAACTTTCTAGTAGAAATTAATGCTAAAACTGCATTAAAATAGGCTAAATGTATGATTGTTTGCAGATGACATGCTTTTGTTCATCTATAGTATTTTAAACTGAAGATGAAAAACATGGATTATTCTCTTTCCTGGGGTATGATCATGTTGAATTGAGAAAAACATGTTTACTGTTGTGTTGGCGTAAGATGTTAGAAAATAATCAGGGTAGAAAGTTAAATTGGAAAATAGCTAAATATTGAGTAATATTTCAACATTATTATTATTATAATGTATAAGATATTTAACATCTTATTTATTACTACACATTAGGAACAGTTGTAGTTTTTGGTCAGGTCAGATTAACTGTGTGACTGGTTCAGGATCAAACTGGAAGCTGATTTTTGGAAAAGGAGTGAAACTATTCATAGAAAGCAGTAAGTAAAATTCTGTCTTTTTAAAAGAACATTTAGTTAAAATTTACACACAAAGACGCGTCTCAGTTTTTTATTTAGAAAGTTGTGATTTACAATTATTATGTTTGTTTTTCACTTATTTTCACGTCATTATTTTCAATCAGCCACCAACATGATTTATTTTAAAATCACTTTAAATTTCATATCATGTTTGTAGAATAACTTTTTAATGCAGTTTTTAATTCATGAGATCTATTTTTAATTCAGATGAAAGTTTAAGGAGACATGTAATTAAATTAGTTGGTAAATAAACCTTTCTTATTTAAGAATAGAAACACCTTAACCAATCTGTCTTTAATGAATAAATAACAAAATGCACCTTCATCAAACAGGTGTTGAATTAAATTTTATCAATTGGAAAAAAATTTATAGAATTATTTGTTGGGGCTAATTTGTTGAAATAGTTCATTCATTTCCTATTTATTTTGAGAAATCAGAAGTAGGAGAAGTGATGGTGAAGGGAAGATAAAGATTGTTAGCTTTACTTGTATTAAATCACCTCCGTCCATTGTTAACAGTAATAACTCTAAGGGACCTTCTTATAATGATGACGAAAGCAGACACCAGTTTTATAATAAAGTAGTAAAAGTTAAACTGGATGTTTTTTACCTTTAACTGTCCTCAGAGGGCTCTGCAGCATTTATGTATTTGGTGTTGTCACAGTGTGACTGACGCAGGGGGTTTCAAAATAATCTTTGGTTCTGGCATCAAACTGACGGTTAAATCCAGTAAGTGTGATTATTTTATTATCATCTGATGGTTTATGGTTGATTATAGATGACTAGCGTGTGAATTTGGAGTTAAAGAATAATGAATTTAATGTGATGTACTGATGGTGCCTTGAAAAATAAACACTAACACTTAAATTACAAAGAAAGCTGAGCCAAAACTTTCTAATTTATCTTTATACGTAAGAAAAATCTACTATTATCTGCTGTAATGCTGCTCATTAGAGCTAAAATATAACTTTTCTGGTTGAATTTGGTGTAATCTGGTTTACACCTTTAAATTACGTTCGTTATTAGCAGTAAATGAAATCAGAATTCAGATAAAATCTTCCACAGTGCTGAAATCTGGCTGTAAACTGAGTCAGTTTTTATTCATGCCTCTGTTGATGTGTGAATCTTGGAGGAACAAAACTTCTGTTTGGCAGAGGAGCGACTGTGTCGGTACAAAACAGTAAGAAAATAACGTCTTTAAGATCATTGTAAGATAATTATCATACGTTCAGTTCACTGTTGTTTTTTTTTTAGTTCTTCTTGCTAAGTCTGAATGAATTGTTCCCATAAATGTTTGCATTGAGAATGAAATCCTTTACCAGCTTAAAAGATTAAATTTACTTTATTTCACCTCCACATAACAAACCTGAGTTTAAGTTAATTTAAAGCTGCGTAGTGCAGCGGATGTTTGTGTTATGCAGCCGAGTGCTGTGTGACTGACTCTGGAGGACGAAAACTCCACTTTGGAACAGGAACCAAAGTAATTATTGAAACCCGTGAGTCCATTTTCATTATTTAACTCGTAACACACAATCCTGCTAAAAATAGTAGACGCACTAAACAAACGACAAATTCTGTCCAAAGGTTTTCCAGTAATATTTTTATTCAGACTAATTAGTGTTAAACTGATCTTAGTTATTAATCAGATCATTAATAAATAAAGTAGGAACATAAACAACATGTTTGGCTTCTACTGAGCATCTCTTGGTTTATAACTCATTATTTCTTGTTAGTGTGGTGATAAATGGACGGCTTCCAAAGTTTTTCAATTTCTGTTTTTAACCCCTGAATCCCTGAATTTATTTACATTTATATAAAAACTATAAATACAAGACAAATTCAAAACAAAGACAAAAGGAAAATGACCAGAATTAAAATATATTTAAGCATTAAATAAGTAAATTAAGATAAATAATGAATAAAAAAATAATTAAATGAATAAATAGGAGTGAATAATAGCAGATGAATAAATAAATGAACTAGATATAAATAAAAAACACAAAGGCCAGAAGATGGAAGTCACTAAGGGGTTAACCGGTTGGTAAACTGAACTGTGTGACTGGGAACAGTCAGAAGGTTAACTTCGGATCTGGAATAAAGCTCATCGTCGAAGACGGTGGGTAAAAACTCGTTACGTCTCAGTCACAGGACAAAATAAAGTCACTTTAACTTCTTATTCAACATTTTCTCCATCATGGAGACGTTGTTAGCTTGTGGCAAAATTAACTTATTTTGTAATTATTCACGTTGATGGAATAATAAATGATTAATTTCTGAGTACAAAGCAGGAATAAATGCCGTTATTCGTTGTTTTTAGTTGCTGTAAAACCGGATTTTCCTGTTGAGCCGTTTGTGTTGTGAAATGTCTCAGAGTGTGAATGATGGGACGAGAAAGCTGATGTTTGGACCAGGAACTAAACTGAATATACACAACAGTAAGATTATCACACACACAAAGAACAAAGTCGCACCGATGATTTATCCAATAATCATTAAAAAAAACATTTTTTAATCTGTAAATGCAAATTCCTAAATAAACAAAATGACCATTTAATCACAGGAAACACTAATCTGTAGAGTTTTTAAAATTCATTTTTCACTGATTAAATTTTCTACTTTTCATTCATGGATTTAGCAAAAAATTCAAAATTTTTTATACGTTATAATAGAAAAACACAGAAGACAAAAAAACGTGAGTTATCGATTAAGTGTCCTGTAACTGGTTACCAGAAAATCCACTTCAGAGTCGGAGTTAGACACTTTTTGATTATATTCATGTAAAAACTCACAGTCACATTGAGATATCCTGTATATAAACGGTAGATTTTATGAGTTTATGATTAGTTTCAAACATAAATATGAGTAATTAAAGCAAAAGATTTTAAATGAGCTTTTAATCTATCTATATCCTCGAAGGCTCATCCCAGAGTTTAAACAACGATTAATAAAAGGTTAAAACTTGTCCGTTTAAACAGAAATGTGACTAAACATCTTCTAGTAAATAAATCTGAATCTAGTAAACAATCTGAGTCCAGGAATATTTTAAATGCGTTAGTTTCTTAATGCGTTAAATCTCCTCCTGAGGAGGGGTTCTTGTCCAGAGCTGATTCGCTGTGTTACTGGTTCAACTGGATCATGGAAGCTGGTTTTTGGAAAAGGGACCAAATTAACTATAAAGAGCAGTGAGTATCAGCAGTTTAAACTTTATATGTCAAGTAGAAATGGGTAAAATAATCCTAACATGTATAGATGGTCAAAAAAAATGCAAATTATGCACTTTTATGTCGTAATTATCAATTACCCTAAAATGTGAACATTTAATTGAAAGTAAATCAAAATAAAACTATCATTGTTTGCACACCGTGTATAATAAAATGTGATCTCATTCATCAATAAATTAGGTATTAATGTTTTTTATTTTAAAGTAGTGACATGTTTAAAACGTTTGTGAGTTTGAGTTTGTGCTCAGCTTCTATGAACTGTGTGACTACTGATTACCAGAAACTCTACTTCGGATCAGGAATTAAACTCTTGATCTACAACAGTGAGTAAAAATGGTTTATTACTGTTTAATCATAAAGTTAATAATAAAAACTTAAACAGCTGCTTTTAATCCCACAATGAAGTGGACCACCTTTTATACTTTAATTATATCTCATAATGATAAGTAAAATCCTATAATTTAAGTACTTATAATTAATCTTGTGTTCAGTCATACGAGTAATTTGTTTAATGTGTTTGGTTATTACCTATAATAATGAAGACCATGGATAGATGGATGGATGGGGTAATATTTATTTTCATAGTGGGATTTTCTTATTCATTATTAACTTTATGATGAAAACTATCACTCTCCCACAATAAACACAAACTTGGCTGTTAGGACGCAGCTCATTGAATTATTATTAAATGAATTGGAGGTTTTTGGGCTGATGATGTTTACAGTGTGAATGATGCAACAAGGAAAATCATCTTTGGAAAAGGAACTAAGCTGTTCGTCCGTTTCAGTAAGAGCCAAACAAATATTACTAATGTTGTTTTACAGAAATACTGCGACCGTGTTTGTGTTAAAAAATGAACAAATTTGAACATTTTTCTCAGAAATCTTAAGAAAAAATGTGACTAAGAAAATATTCTTCCGTAACATAATATGTGATTACGACTGAACCTAATTCTTTATGTCTCAATTACTGTAATTTTTTTCAGTAATTGTTTTATCTAAACGTCGAAATGAGCCGTTCCCATAAAGATCTTCTTGTGTTAAAATTTTAATTCTATACCGACATAAAACAACAAAATCTCACCTCATAATGGACGTGAATTTAAGATTTTCTTGGCTAACCTATTAAACCCATCTGCATGGTGTAGCTATGATTGTGTCATGCAGCTCAGTGCTGTGTGACTGACTCTGGGAGACAAAAACTCCATTTTGGAACAGGAACCAGAGTAATTATACGATCCCGTGAGTCCATTTTTTTTTCAAATTTGTCATTAAACACAAAATCTTCTCAAATTGGAAACGTCTTTATAGCACAGACACAAAACCATTCGGTCAAACTGTCTTATTATTAGTTTTTTTTTAAATAACTTTTTAAATGTTCTGTATCAAATGAATAATTCAAGTTTAAAGTTTAGCATAATTATCACTTTTATTTTTTCTACTTTTACCAGCTAGTAAAGTTAAAATCTCTTCAGTGTTGCTCAGTAAATATTAAAATCTCTTCATTAGCACTGAATCCAGTACAAACATAAACATACTTTACCTTCATAATAACAAGGAACATCTATTAAATCTTAATAGAAAAAAACTAAAAACAAGCTGGAATATTAAGAAAAGTCAGCAAAACTTCAGGCTCTGAGTTTTTGCTGAGTCATCCTGAACTGTGTGACTAGTAACAATCAAAAACTTCACTTTGGATCTGGAGTTAAACTCGTCATCCAGGAACGTGAGTAAAACTTATTATTACTCAAGTAAAAAAACTCTTACCAATGTTTTTTCTGTAATCGTGCCAGAGGACTGAAGTTTTTTCATTTGAAAAATAAAAAAGTTAAATTAATCAAATTTGAATAAATCACACATTTAACAGTTTATTTATAGTTTATTAAAAAGAAATTATACATACAATATAATGTTAAAACAGCCTCATGAATCCGTTTTCCTGTTTAAACGATGACACAAAACAAGCGAAAGTAAAAGATTTTCCAGCCGTTAATCAGGTGAAAAACTAAATAATAAAAGCAGGCAACATCAACCATCAGACTCTGCATTGTGACGCGATTTTCAGGAAGAATTACGGCTAAATGTTTAATTGCTGATGATGTTGCTCTAAAAGCGACGTGGAGGAAACTTTGTGAGTTTGTGTTGTGAAACGAGTCCGTGTGTGACTGATGGAAGTTGGCGTCTGATCTTTGGAAAAGGAACCGAACTAAAAATACACAACAGTAAGAATTTTATGCTCACAAGATTAAACTTGTGTTCATCTTTATTAATGTTAATATCACAGTCAGTCTTACTAATCACAGAATCAACGACAACAGCTGAAATTGACGATCATCGATTAATAATAGATAAATAATCTCCTACATTTACAGATAAATTTCATCTTCACATTTTTCACAGTTTTGTTGGTTTTTGGCACATTTTACTAAAAGTTTAAATATTTTTATTTCCTAATCAAATAAAAATTTAACCAATGAAATTATTAGCACCACATTAACATCTGTGTAAAATACGTGACAACACCACATATAAAATCTATAAAACTATGAGTGGAAGCTGGCTGGGTTGTTGCTGGAGTTTCCTCTGATGTGCGACTCAGACCGGAGCTCAGAAGATGTTGTTTGGATCAGGAATAAAAGTCTCAGTGGAAACAAGTGAGTCTGATTTTAATGTAAATACCATATTATTAACATTCAGATTCAGACTGTTAAATAAGAAGTTGCCCCATATTCTCCTTAAAGTTTTAAATTAAACAAATTTAGGCAAATGACTAAAGAATTCATATTTATTTTTTATTAAATCACCTTTAAAGTTGGATAAACTGCAAACTTAAACAAGAACAAATATCAATTTAACATCTAAATTCTTAAAAGATTCCCAGATATTTGCATTATTAATCAATAAAGCTTCATTTATTAGCGCGCTGCTTTCCATAATTAGTTCCAAATTTTAAATGAGTAAAAAACAAATAAAAAATAATATATTCAGGATTAAAAATTAAACATTAAATTGCAAACGTGCTGGTTAAAATAAAATAACTGTTATTCATCGGAAATATGTTAAAACAATATTTGGTTTCACTGATTTAGCTCAGAATGAAAATGGTGAATATGTTCATACTGTGTCCTTTATAGTAAAATGTTAAAAGCAAAACTTTAGCTTCATCGTGAAGCTTCATCTTCATGTAAATGCATCTGAAGCTTCACAATAATCATTAAAACCTGAGAAGACACATTAGAACCTTAATCCAACCAAGAGCTGGACAAACTTTCTATCACGTGAAATTAACCAACTAGTATGTTGTGCATTTTAGCCTAAACATGTTATTTTAATGGGCAAAAACAAGAGAAAACGTAGAGTTTTACAGACGAAGATAAGTTCTTGTTGAACTCCACGTCGCTGTGTGACACAATCTGGAGTCGCTAAACTCCAGTTTGGAGCTGGAACTAAACTTCGTGTAGAAAAAAGTGAGTCATCTTCATCTTATTTGGTCATTTCAAAATATTTTATCTTGTTAATGCAGACATCCATGAATTTTAATTTTATAAAGCAACAAACTGAACATTTACACAACAGAACAGTCAAATCTGGGAATTAATGATTCTGTTTGATCAGCAAAATAAACACGATGAAAATGATGCTGAATATCAGACGGATAGCAGACATGTTGGGCCTGATTCCGGGCTGCTTTCGTTCCCCACGGCTCAGTTACGGCACTGGAAAGAAGATGTCAGTCGTTGGCTTGACTTGAATTACGGCAGGTCTGCTGTGGGCCAGAAGTGGACCAGATGCCAGTTGTTGGCCTGGAAATGGATTATGGCAAATAGTCAGTGGCCAGAAGTGGCACCAGTACGGGAAGCCTTCCTTGTGGCTTCATGTGGGGTCATGTACTAAGTTTTATAGACTCACATTTAGTCCGAACAGTCGAGGCCACGTTTGGACCAAACATCTTCTTTTCTATCTGGTGAGGAAACGTGGTTCTTGTGAAGTTATCATCCTGCAAGAAACTAAGAGATCACATTAAGACACATCACATTTAGAAGCCTGGCAGCCATAAAACTATAGAAATAATAAATAAAAACGCAACTTTTAACCAGTTCAGTGGAAGGAAGTGTTTACTGTACAGCCTGGTTTTTGTAACAGGATGATTTCCTGTGTGAATAACAACAACTACAAAATCATCTTTGGATCTGGAGTCAAACTGATTGTGTCTTCAAGTAAGTTTATTATTTCTGAGATTTTATCAGACGTTTAGTAAAAATAAGTCATGAAGTGAGCATCACGTCCGTCCATAAAATGAAATCGCAAAGCTCCAACCGTATGTCATAAAACTTATTCAGATTATTTCTGCATCTACAAAAGATTATATTAAATAAGACGCTCATACTGGACAACTAAAATGTTTTGTCTCTGTTGCAGAAATCGTGCTCTAAGGAATATTTTCCACATTAAAACAGATAAATGGAGTAAGATCTCTATCAGTTATGTTAAAATATTGATGCTCTGAGAAGCCCGAGCAGACAAGTCTGTGAAGCTACACAAACACAAATATTTCAGATTTCCCTTAAAAAGACGAGAAACTTTCCAATATTGATCCACGAACCTGCTTGGATCCAAGGCGGTTGTTATGACCGTTAAAATTTCTCCTTAAGCTGAAATATAGTCGACCCAGAATGATGATTAAAGTTTTTTCTATTAAAGAAAGTGATGGTGTTTCTCTGCTGCATTTGATCCTTTTTACAACTGACATGTTCAACCGATGTTCCAGGACGAAGAAGCAACAGACTGGAGTTTTTTCAACTTCAGCATATCGAGTATATGAAAAAATATTTACAGTTTGTTGAGTATATCATTTCTTTTCATACAAAAAATAAATAAACAACATAAAATAAAAACAAGCCACCAGGAGTCCATTACCAGGACCGAGTGGACAACCAATCAGAGCTGCTGAACATTAAAACATTTCCTTCTATTTAAAAACAAACTCTTTGGATCCGACTTCAGACAGAAAGTGATGAACCTCCAGCAGTTCTGATGAAAGTCGGGACATGAACAGTCGTGTTGCATTCAGGGTCATGAAGGCGGCTGAGCTGAATGAGTTTCTGAGCAGGCGTCATTCACGGTGTGTCTGTGAGTGACTCTGGATCCGGTTCTGTCCGGTTTCCCCATGTCGACCGAAACTTCTTGTTAGTGATATTTTTACACGGCGTTTGCTCATGAACTTTTCTTTCTGTGTGTTTCAGAGCAACCATACGAACCCGAATTTTACGAACTGAAGAGCAAAGATGAAAACACCAAGGCATGCCTGGCCACCGGTTTTACAAGACAAAATGGTGCTAAAGATAAAAAACCTGACTTGTTCAGAGACACGGAGCCTGGACGGATATCTTCAGATCTCGGCATGTACAACCAAGTGGCTTTAATGGACGGAGAAACTGAGGAAAGTCTATGCGAAGGTGAGCACGAAGCATTTCACTCAAATTCTCCTCATCGTAAGAAAGAAGTGGTTTTATGATTAGCAGCATTTACGGACGATGGTGAAGATACGAAAACAGAATAATTTAGTTTCTAAACTTAACTTCCTGGTAAATGTTGACAAACTAATTAATTCCACCATGTTGGTGAATTGTTGCAGCACTGTTTGGTCTGAATAAAGTTCTGATGTTTGTTTGATCTCTTACAGACACCAGTAAAGAAACTAGTGAATCTAAGCCCTGCACGGTTGAAATGGAACCAGGTGTGTGTTGAACCCGGCTGAACACGTGACTTTACGTTTGAAAAGCTGGTTCTGGGTTAACTTTGGTGTTGCTGCTGTTTTCAGATACGATAATCAACACGGCGTCCGTCACCATCCTCGGGCTCAGAGTGATCTTCCTCAAGACCATCGTCTTCAACGTCCTGATGACGCTGCGGCTGTGGATCAGTCATTGTGAGTAAAGACGCCAATAATCACACTAAGCCTGTAAATGTGAAGCAGGGTTTTATCTGGTTTTATATGGAACTTTCCATATTTATCTGTTTATCTAAAACACGGTAAACAGAAGTACGTTAAGTCATCCGGAACCTACAGATTCTTTATTTATCTATTAGTTGTGACGTTAGAGCAGAGCGAGGCCACTCATGTCAGCTGATGGAAAACAAATACAGCGTCACGTGTGTTTTTACGTGGCTGGAGCTTCGTAAATCAGGGATACGGACGTGGTTTAAACTTCAAACTTGAAGTTAGCTTGAACCGCAAACGTGCGTCGTTCTCGTCCGTCTTGTCAAACTCACGTTTTATATAAAAACCACGCCGGATCCTTCCTGACGGGACCACAGTTTATTTACGAAATGCATCAAGAACACGCTAAACATGTGTACCGAGATCTTATTTTGAAATCTTCTTCGTTCTGCATGTGCACGATGATCCCTGAAACCGGTTTAACTGAGTTTTTATGGAAATAAAAAATATTTATTAAAAAACTGGATCCTAAACAAAATGATTACTGGACAAATAACATTTTAAAATCTTCATTTTTCTTTTAAAACATTTTTTAAAATATTTGCTGCTTGATCGTCACGTTCTTCAGCTTTTTGTTCATAAAGAAATTTAGAAAATAATTATTGATTAAAGATGAAGCCACATTAAGCTAAAATTCTCAGTTTGGGCTGTTTCCTGGTTCCTGTCCTGAACAGGAGAGTAACTCACATGGAAGTATTGATCCCATCACACCCTTATTGATCCGATACCAGCTTCAGTTTATCGATACTATTGATTTTAGGGTTGACATGCAAACATAAAACCTTAATTTTTATCAACAGAGAAGTTCTGGACGACTTGTTTGGTTAAATTAAGGTTAAATAAATAAATTATTTATCAGAGACTTTTTCTGAAATAAAACTGAAACATAAGAACCAATCTCAGAGCTCGGTTCCTGACCCGGACTCGGTTTACCGCCTACACATGAAGACATTTAAACTCGTCCGGTTTCTCCTGGTCAACTCAGCCACTGATGTGGAGGAGAAAATCCAGGTGATTGTCACAGTTACTATCAAAGCTTTTGTTCATAGACTAAATGATGCATCAGAGGATGTTTAATGAACCGGTGGCTCAGCGGACGCCCACTGTCTGCATGACATTATATTTTATTTAGATTAAAATTTAAACCTGAAATTAAGACACTAGAATAAAAAAGAAAATCTGTTCATTTAAGAAACACTTTAGTCTTTAGATCGATTGATTTAAGTCTGAAAAGATTTAATATGTGACGGTTTCACTTGATCACATGATCTAAATTTTTCATGTTTTTTCTTTCAGAAACTGGTCAGAAAAGTTCGAGAAGACGGCTGACGGGAGACGTGGAGGTCGCTGATCTTCATCGTGTACAGATGTCATATATTCACCGTTAATATCACAGCGAGGACAGACTAACGCTGCCCTGCGGTTTATGAGCTTTTCATCATTTTAAAGCAGCTTTTTGTCTTGTTTTTATGAACAAATGAATGTTTCCTCTCTGTGTAAATATGAAAGATGATTTTCTGCTCTGTGTGAAACTTCCTGTTTAAATAAAACTCACAAAAAGACGGAGAGTTGCTGTTTTTATTTACTTTTTTAACTTCTTTGTAGAAACCGCATGGTCATTTATAAACATATTTTTCCTCAGGTTATTATAGCATAATGCCAGTGTTGTCTTTTCCTCTATCATACAAACTGGACTCTTTAAAACAAACAAACCTGTTATTTAATGTGTTAAATCCCATGATCAGCTACAGTTACAGTAACTCAGTGTTTATTAACTTGGTTTAAGTGGTATAGTTTAAATCCTCATTGAGTCCTCTGCACTGCAACAACACTCGTCTGAACAAGTCTTACAATCTGTTATCTGAAGATTATTAGTCATGCTTTGAGAGTATTTGTCTTTTATTTCATATTTGGTTACTAAGTTCTACAACTGGTTATTTTAACCACAGTTTAAGATCAAATATTTCACATCCAGCTTTAGCTCTGAAAACCTGTTTCACAGCCTCGCAGCACCAACCAGCTCTCCTAATACAAGAAAAACCCACTGAAATGAAGATTGAGACAAAAATCCAGAGAAATAATCTGGCAGCGTAGGAAGATGATCACATTTGGATAAGATTTCCTGAATTAAGAAAACATTTGTAGACTTTAGACGAGGGAGACAAATCTTACAAGTTGTTAAACATTCATTCCAAGTTTAGAAAAGCTGGAAGACAAATGACTGTAGAATAAAGTCCTTCATTAAGGACCTTCTACTATCCTGACAGAGCTTCTCTCAGTGTTTCCCCTGTTGGAGAGGAAAACCTCCATCAGGACCAGAACCAGGGAGGAAAACCTCCATCAGGACCAGAACCAGGGAGGAAAACCTCCAT